>JAQQZU010000035.1:21959650-21970890 GCA_030068025.1 Parauchenoglanis punctatus | reverse complement strand
ATGCTGGGATTGGCTCCAGCTTCCCCGCGACCCAGATGGATAAAGCGGTATAGATAATGGATGGATGGATGGATGTAGGAAGAACTACATATGGGTGTAACGGCCAGTTGTCCAATTCCTTTTACTTATATAGTGTACTTAAAATTCAGTTTTACAGTCAAATGACAAAAATGATAAATTTGCACCATATTAGCAGATATTGAATGATATTATCTTCTGCTAAAGATGGCTTTTTCCTTATATATAAAGACTACTTGGTGTTCATCATGAGTGAGTCGACTCTTGTAGGTGAATGTTGAGAGCCAAATTGTATAAAGCTGTTTTTTTCTTGTTTTCATTTTTCTTATTTTGCAGCTTTAGACAATGTCATTTCTCTTGCAGAATTATCAGGATGACGAGAATTGAATCTTTTTCATTTGCAGTGTCTTTCTGATTTAATGATTACTTAAACAGATAAACTTAAAAAAAACTTTTTTTTAATGTAATGTTTTGTGAATTGGAAGCAGGGTAGACAATACTTGAGTGCTTGTACTTTACTATACTTTAGTATTACTTTGGTGTATTTATATTTTACTTGAGTGCTACTGAAAGTGAATATTTGTACTTAATTACAGTCCAACATCTTTTATAACAAATCACGTTCTCTCTTCTCAAGCAGCCGATCAGTCGGACGAGCTCAGCATCCAATCACTTCAGTGTAGTTAACACGTCAACCTTTCATCTTCTACACAGTGTAGTCAAACCTACAGCTAGCCGTGTGCTTTTGATAACGGATAAGCCACACTAACTCTAGCTAATAGTAAATATTACAAACTTAGAGACAGACTGATGTTTGCAGGCAAAATGATGTAGATGCTTTTAAACAAAAATCATCCAATAACAGTTTTAGATAAATGATCAGACACTTTTCACATAAAAAAAATACGTAATTAAAGCATACTTAAGTAAAAACATAACTTAATTTCATATGACCAATGTTTATTATTTAAAACGATTTAATACTTAAATCATTTGCTTTCTTTACTTTCACTTCCACTTTGAACCGAGTAAGATTTTTACACATTATCTATACTTTTACTGACGTAGACACCAAACAGGCCATGACATTAAAATACCTAGAAAAAAAAACAAAAAAAAAAAACAGGGATAATATTATAACAATTTTTTTAGGGATACTATTGTGTAGGTCCCCCTTGTGCCTCCAAAACAGCTCTGGACTCTGAAGGTATGCTGTGGTATCTCATACTAAGACATTAGCAGCAGATCCTTTAAGTCCTGTAAGTTGTGAGGTGGAGCCTTGGGTGTCCATGACCCTGTCCTGTCACTTTCACCAGGTGTTTTTCCTTGGAGCACTTCTGGCATGTACTAATCACCGCACACGGGAACAGCCCACAAGACCTGTCATTTTGGAGATGTCGTCTAGCCTTCACAATTTCTCAGATTCTTACACTTGCCCATTTTTCCTGCTTCCAACACATCAACTTCGAGAACTGACCGTTCACTTCCTGCTTAATATATCCCACCCCTTGACAGGTGCCATTGCAACAAGATAATCAAATGTCATTCACTTCATGTGTCAGTGGTTTCGATGCTTTATCTGATCAGCGTAATTTCTTAGTACTTTGCCTAACCCTGATTAAAAGACAGACAAATGTCTGGTCAAAACATCACCAACCTCTCCCCATATGAAAAATAGCTGTGTGTTGTTTGGAAGCCGAGAGAGTTGACTCTTATTGGTGAGCTGAGTCATGTCATCTGACTCTCTGAATCATCACTAGAACAGACACGATTAAAAGTCTCTGTGATCCATACACTCATCCAATAGTCTTAATCCACTTCTCCTTAAAAGACTGTAATAATATACACATCTAATAACAGCTTTCAGAGCCGGATATTAAAGCTATCCGTTACATTAAAGATCAGACTGTACTGCATGCATGTTTACTTAGTTGCAATGCATTTTGGGTAATTTCCGCTCATAATAAGCTGGTTAATTAATTAGATGACAAGGGCTCCTGAAAGGAAAGCCAAAAACAACAACAACAAAAGATATTTTTTTATAATAAAACATTTTATTATGCTTTCACTATGTATATTAGGTGACAAAGTGCATTTCTACGAATCATTAGAGGAAAGTGTAGTGATGACTAATTCTGCCTTTATCATTTTAAATAAAATATAATCCATTACATCAGGGAGATGCAGAACAATAGGGTCACGTGATACAAAAGCAGTACACAGGGAGTTAAACAGCTCCAGATTAAAATCCCATTCAGCTGCGGGCATTAATATCACCTGTTAAATAAAACAAACGGACAAACAAACAAGGAGCCGTGTAATGAGCCAAATTTTACATTCTAATTAACCGTTTAAAATGAGGCCTAATGTCAAATAATGCTGGGACTAACTATTGAGTAGAACAAGATGAGAAAATGGGCGATAAGTACCAGTAAATACATTTTTATAAAAAAGTGTCCTCTGACGTTTATTCACGTGTATTGAAATGCATTTTTTGAAATGAAACTCGAATGACTCGTCCAGGTTTTTAATACACTGAAGGTGAAAATAAAAGCAGTTTCAATTGTTAAAGAAGTTTCCCGTTGAACAAAAGTCAGATGATCAGAATACTATGATGAGATTCTCACCCCTTACATTACTGTCTGGTAATGGTGACCTTAGAAACAGAGTTTGTCCCATATTCTACTTTGTCTCTGTTGGGCAACAGCTTGAGCTTGTAAAAGGGATGTAACAGCCATCATAGAAGACAGCGAAGGCACGAAAAGGGACATAAATGAAAGATCTGCAACCATAAGCGGTTAAAGGCCTCGGAGAAGTAACTACAAGGCCACAGGGGTACAATTTCCTGATCTCGAGCGTGCGCGCGCGTGCGCACACACACATTGATATATCATCAATAATATTATGTCAATAATATCAATGTAGCAATAATATATTAATATTATTAGCAATATTACAAGCTTTACTTCATTTTTTAATTCACAGTCTAATTGTTAAATTAAAAACAATCTAAAAAGGTATGTGCGTTATATGAACAATCATCGCCGACTACACAGACTCTCACAGAGCAGCAAGACGTCTGTAAGAGCAAGCGTTTATTTCCTACATCCTGGTTTGAACTACTACCTAGGATAAAAAACTAACTAGGGAGGCATCAACACCAGTACTGATACCATTTCTGTGTACTTGTATTTGTTAAAAATGCTCCAAGTGTCCATGATCACACTAATGAACAGATAACGCAAAGATATTATAAGACATATTTCACAAACGGTGACGGCAATCAAAGCAAAGTGCTGCAAATTGTGCGTAAAATACCAAGAAGAGGAGCTACAGCATCGTCGTACAGTACAAGTAAACTCGTGTAGCATGAGGAATAGGCAACACTGCAGCAAACGTTAGCTAGGTGAGGGAAAAAGATATTTACAATCTACGCAAGTGTGTTGTTCTGGACGCTCAGCCACCGATGGCGAGGGATTCTGACACAATGAAAACGGTTAAACGCACACAGAAGGGCTTTTCCGATGTGAAACAGATCCCACTGCGACCCCATTCGAGCCGAGGGAACTACTGCAGCTAGCCAACACTGCGTTTACGATCAAGCTAACTAACATTATTAAGAACAAACCTGGTAATGCAAGTCAAGCAGGGATACACACTTGTGCGCTTTTCACGGCCACTATCTAAACCAGAAAACAAATAAAATGTTACACAACATCCCTGATTAATTAATAAGCCATTTAGTCATTATAGTATCGGTATCGAGGAGTACCAAAAAATGTATTAATAATGGTATTGATGCATCCCTAACTATTGTTTACTGCCATTGTCACAACAGTTTTAGTGCCACGTGGCCTCTGGTGGTGTAAGAAAACATCAGCAGGCAGAAAAAAGCAAGAAAAGCCTGCAGTCTGTTACGTTTCAGTCTGAAACACAAAGCTACGGAGTTTCCTGGTGAGGAAAGTGAACGGGAATGGATGGCCCTCCTGTTGAGACACATGGAGGTATTAGGTGTGTAGGACAGCTCTCCCAAGCGGCGTTGCGGTACGGTTCCTAACACACCCTCTAACGACTTGACTGTCGGAGTGTGTGCAAGCTGGAGTGTAACCACCATGGTTTCAGCACCACCATGCTGCTGCTCTTGAAATTAAGAACGTCGTTTTATCACACACGTGGAGCATCTCAAATGACTGACATGCCTACAATTACAATAAAATGTGCACGGTGCCGTGGGATTGAGCACTGGGCCCCAGTTAACAATCCGCAATCAAATGTGTAAATGTCTGAGTGCGCCAAACCGAACTACATTTTTCTGTTGGATTTATAAACGTTTCTTCTTTCATCTGCACGTGTGATGATCACTGTGCAACTCGCGCGCCTGACACAGCTCATTTGCATGCAGTGCCGCCCACAAAACTCCATAAAAGGGCAAAGGGGACGTTATTTTGACTCCCATCTACACCAGTAAAAAGGTTTAATAATATATTACATTAATACTGATAAGCAAGCACTAAAGCTTCCACCAGCTGAGGTGTTTATTTACGATTTATACGCCACCATTTCTTTCGTCTTAACTGAAGGATTAGTTTTATTTGTCTTAATTTACAGGATTGTGTTGGGTCACATCCTGTGTCATTTATTTCCATTAATTAATGCCAATAATATAAATCAACTGGTTTTCAAAACCACGTTCTTGATGGTACTCTCCGTCCTGGACCTAGACACCTAGTGATTATATCTTCTGAAGTTGATCGAGTCTGGGTTAACATTAGTCTTCTTATGCATGATTGACACACACTCAGGAGAACGAGCAGGATATGAGTTTACAGGAATACCAGATTTCTTGTGTAAACACTCGTACGGATGATTTATATTTGCCCATCTACCAAACTTCACGTGAGCCGATAAGTACCGTATCGGCTCTAAAGACGGAGCAGTCGCAGAGGGTTTGTTATGAGCGGTACTGAAAGGCAGGGTGTGCATTCTGAAGGTACAATAAACAGCATTTTTGGCTTTAGTTGTCAGACTGAATCAGGTTGGGTATGAAATTCAGTGTTTGAAGAAGCAGCACCAGTGAGAGAGAGACTGTGTGTGTGTGTGTGTGTGCGCGCGCGCTATCCTAGCAGCACTCTCTGCAGCCGATCGGCCGGGACGGTCTGGTCGTCGTCCGAGTCGGCGTCGCTCTGAGGGTTGGAGCTGCAGGGAGAGGTGCATTCTGGAGAGCACAGGTAGTGCATCAGCGGCAGCCGGTACTTGCCGCAAAAATCCACGAACCTGATGTGGCGCACGCACGAGCTGAAGTACACACCTGCAGAGGAAGTACGGCAAACGAAAAAGAAGTAAAAACAAAAAGAAATCCACTGCTTTCACTAGCTAAAACCTCTCAAGCACTTATACAGAGGTACTGATTCTCTGGACACCCAGTTTGTACACTGGGTACTGTTCCTCATCTCATGTCTCATGTCTCAGTGTCTCACCTCCGCACTTGGGGTTAGGGCACTTGCTGGCCAGGTCCAGGTACTTGATGAGGTCCGCAGGCAGGTCCTGCTCCGAGTAGCGGAGGTTACGCATTTTAATCGTGCGACCTGCCAGCTCCAGCAGCGACGGGGGGTCATAGGTCATGTCCTTAATGAAGCGCACGACCAGTGGGTTGCCACGGAGACTGAGCTCCTGGAGCTGCACTAGGCTGAGGATTTCACGTGGCAAATAGGTCAGGAGATTATTATGGAGACTGAGAGAACGCAGGGAGTGGAGCCTGGAGTGACAGAGAGACGAGGGGAGGCTCTTATTTAACATCTTCACCATTGTTACGATCACTATTGCTACTATTACTTACAACAATTCAGCTAAAATTTAAATGTGTTTTGTACTGTAACTGCAAAAGGTCATGCCTATAAAGCTTACTACTGAACTGAGAGAGAGAGAGATGGAGAGAGGGACATCAGATTGAAAAAGACAGACAAAGAGAGACAGAGAGAATGAACGGAGAGAGACCGCAAAAACGAGACAGAGACAGAGAACCCCAGAGGAAGAGAGAGACAGAGAGTGAGTCAGAAGAAGCAGACAGAGTGAGAGAGACCAAGGGAGAAACAATGAGAGTGAGATACTGAGGAAGAAAGAAACGGAGATAAAGAAAAGGAGATAGCGAGACAAACAGAGAAAGGAGAGAGAGAGAGAGAAAGTGAGTGAGAGACAGACAGAGAGAAAGCGAGACAGAAAGCAAGACAGAGAAACAGAGAGAGACGAAGAGATGACGAAGAGAAAGTGTCTTTCACTATGCACAGTAGTAAAGAAATCAAGAAGGTGTGTGTGTGTGTGTGTGTGTGTGTGTGTGTGTGTGTACCTGGTGAACTGTGGTGGGATGCTCTGGATGCGGTTATCACACAGCGCCAGGTAGCTGAGCACGGGCAGGTTGGCCAGCTCCACTGGGATCGACGAGATCATGTTTCCTCCTAAATACAGCAGCTCCAAACTGCAGGAGAAAAACACACACACACACACACCACACACACACACACACACACACACACACACAGTGACCGTATTAGAGCTATAAAGTATTAGACGTGATTATGGTGTGCGTCACTCCTTCTGAGATCATACTCAGTGCACTTTGAGACGTGATCAGAGGTGATGTACGGGATGGAACCCAAAAAACCCAAAAGAAATCCATGTCTGCTTGGTTTATTGCACATCATCACATCATCATCTCCATTTCGAGTGTCTGGATTCGTTTAGAGAAAAAAAAAAAGATTCGATTCTAATTTATGTTGCACTTTTCAGGATTTTCATTCGGCTCGCCCTCGCATATAAAAAAAACGCAATGATTTTAATTTCAGTTTAAACCAGGCAATGTTACAATATGATACAATTTCTATGCGACATGATGTTGGGGAATACAATGTGAAATAACACGATGCATTATTTTCCCGTAACAGCACACACACTCAACTGCTTTGCTAAATGGAAATATATTACTCATAGTGGTTTTTTTTATGGATAAAAATGATTGTATTCTGTGTTAAAAGTGGGTCATACTGGAGGAAGATCTTAATGTGCACATTAGAAATAAAAAATAAACCAGATTTGAATAAACCACATTAAAAATGAGCTTACAATTCCATCGACTAGTGAGGGGCCTAAAGAACCGTGCCCTGGGATGCAGCTCCATTCTGGGCTGTAATGAGGAAAGTGGAGAAGTGTAAAAGCTCGTGATATTCCTCAGGGATGCTGCTATTTAACTTGTGTGTATGTGAGTGGTATATGAGAGGGTCCCCACACACACACGTTCGTTTAACTATCTTTGTGAGGACCGGCCATTGACATGATAATTAACGCAGCTGATTAATGCTGCACCTAAACCTAGTCTCAGTAAGCAAAAGGAAACTTTTCACACCTTTTACTTTTTCTTATTTTTGTTTACAAATCCATTAAAACCGCTGTGAGGACCATTCAAAATAGTCCTGGGGGGGGCGTCCTGCTTTCTCTGCTCTCCCAAGCCGGCAGTAATTCTCTCCCTGAACCCAGGCATTCATTTATGCATCAATGACCCATTCTCCTGCAGAGGCCACTGAGACAAGTCTCCACAATCACTGTTCCACACACACACGCGCACACACACGCACACAGAAACAGGTCTCTCTAATGGACTGACCCAGTGTGTAATGTGGCCCAAAGGGACGTGTGTGAGAGTGTTCGAGTTAATATGAACTAACCAGAACAATTCCTTTAAGAGTAAAGCCAGCATGTGGGGTGAGACAGCTGTCTGACCCTCTCATACAAAATAGCAGCAGCCAAAATGTCACCTGACCTGGAAGAAGTACAATTACTAATACCACAAGGAACTAAGACTCAAGATTCATGCAGACCGTACACTTACAGTACACTTTAGAGCCAGCAGAGGGCGCACTATCGAAGGTGCAAAAGTAAACACGCCCTACAGGCTTCTCATTCACAAAAAACACCCCCCCCCCCTTTGTGTGAAGATATTGTTTGGTTTCATCCTATAATGCCAACTTGGTCCGAAAACAAAGTAAAATGGTCCAAGATATAATATAGAACGTAAAAAAAAGATCTTATTAAATTTCATCAACATATACAGTAGTTATACTAACATGAAAGTGAGTTAAAAAAAAAAAAACGCAACAACGGTTAGAACGGATTCAAATTTTCTAAAGAGATTCAGACACTAGTTACGCGCAGGAATACTTTCTTTAAATGAATTAAATGAATGACTCCCATGTTTGTTGTAAAGTCGTCGCAGCACGTTCTCCCTGAACAGTCATAGGTGACACTAAGCTATGTTCTGCGGCCGGGAGGTGGCCAAATAATTTGGATGGGTGTTTGCGAAGCCGGTCTACGTATCTGAATCGTTAGACACCCATCAAACTGATTTGCTCTACCCATTTTAGCGCGACTCTCGACCCCCCCCGCCGGGGGACCATGTTGCGCTCCTGGTTTAAAAATAATGTCTACAGTTTACTTCACAATTTTTCCTTGTATTACCAACAGAGACGTTTTTCTTATCTAATCATCTGGAATGATTTGGATTTACTCACTCAGCACATACTTCCAGAGTGCTGAGCGTGGGTTTCCCAGCGCACTTTGCATGATAGACATTTTAAATGCTACATGTTTAAGATCAAACCTACATTGTGAATATATTAAAAGACAAATTTGTTGCCAGACAAATGAACTTTCCACAGAAATCTTTTACATCTACGCATTTCCATTGCTTTTCTAATTTTACAAACATAATTAAGTTGACATTATATTATTTCTTATACTCGTGCTTAGGCTAAAACACTGTTTTGTCATTGTCATTGTATGCAAAGCAAGAAATGTCATTTCACAATGTTTTTGGTTTTTTTTGCATTTAATGCAGAAGTCAAGGTGGACTTGTTAGGTATGTTCTGAGAATTCTGTCTCGCTTCTCTGTAATGATAACATTCTTAATATTGGGTCCATGTTATGTTTGTTACAAATAGTTTTGTGATTGGATTAGTAGTTGGAGCTACGATTAAATACTTTGACTATGTGATTAACCTTGTCTTTCAAGATTACTTGACATACTGTCTGAGATCCCAATAAACTCTTGACGCAATTCCCAACAGCCTCTACAATACTGTTCTTCATGTCAGATTAGGATCAAGATCTTCTAACGATAGACCTGTGATTAAAGGCCATCACCACATCCTGATTACTTTGTAAATTGGCGTGATCTTATTTTGTGCAGAACATCTTTGGTTAAGATGTTCGAATCATGACTCGAGTGCATCATTACACCCCTAATGGCCAATGGTTTATAATAAAAAAAAAAAAACAACAACAACCAGACATTAATCTGTAATTGTATTAGAACAGTATCAAAATCAGCCAGATATTATCCAATGCAAACGTGTGATTCTGACATGACTTGATGCCTTCAGGTCTCACACACACCCAAAGTGTGCTTCTGTAACAGTAAGCAGGAATCTTTCACCTAAAACCTGGTTTTTCCCTTAGATGTTTATAGTTCCTTCCAGGCTGCATAGAGGTCAGAGGATTAAAGAGTCAGCGTAAGCCTCTGCTGCTTCTCCCTCTTCCATACGGCATACATGTGTCTTGTATGCGAGTAAATGTGATACCGTACCAACGCAACCGTACCAGAACGTACTATAGTAAGGGTCGGGTAGTAGGTACTTAACTGATTACGGAGTACTTGGATTCAGCCATAGACTTCACTTGCGCGGGCGGACTTTTTACTTTTTTCGGCCACCCATTTTAGCAAATAAGTATGAAGAACGAGAATGTTCTGTGCGCAGCAGATGAATAATAATGAACATAATGTATCACTAAAAGGAACTGCGTTGTACTAAATAATTGGCCAAATAGCCAACCACATGAAGAAGACATATACACATTACCTGTTATAGTCAATGTTACAACGACAGCAAAGATCATTTCTGTGCCAGCAGGTATGCCGACCCTTTCCACTGGGTGCCACCACAAGCGTATTACAGACCTGTGGGAAACACGTCTGGTCACCGCCAGCACTGCCACGACCGGTCACAACACGCTAGCTTGAGAAGTCTGATTCCCACTGGAGACGTGGCAAAACATCACCCTTAAAGATACTAGGCTGCCAGTGGATTGATTAATGTTTCGACTTTACCGTTTTTGCTCCCATTCCCATACGACACCATAACAGCGGTAAATAAACAGCTTTCAGTAGGAATGGTTGATGACTCGCAAACAGCTTTGTGTCCGTCACAAACGTTAACAGTCACTTCTCCGTGCAGACTCAAACTGCTTTCCCAAATGTCAGGAACCTGCACTCCGTGATTCCTACTTCATAAATCAATAAAACAAATCACAAACGTCCCGACAAGCTGTTGAGAAACATCTGAAGATAAAAGTAAAACATCTCCCGAATCAGTGATGGGTTATGAAGTTTGGAGATATGGAAGCCAGCCAGAGCTAGTGTGTGTGTGTGTGTGTGTGTGTGTGTGTGTGTGTGTGAGACACGGAGACATTAAGATAAGGTTTATTGAGGGCAGTCAGAAATGTTCACATGCCGCTCTCGTGGAGGGAAAATGATTTCTCTCACTCACTCTCTCTCTCTCACACACACACACACACACACACACACACACACCGTGCGTCTCTACAACGGGATCCGCACTTTACAGCAAAAAAAAAAACCCCACAACATTGAATCTTTTTGCTGTAGGGAAATTGTGTTTTACAACACAAATACAACCATTTCTTTCACAGCTCTGAGCTATAAACATGCTAGGGCTGCCTTGCTCACATTCTGCATCGTCTCAATAAGCGTATATTTCACAGTGTGCAAGGCCGCTGATCGTATATTTGATCAGAACTATATTTGATGGACCTTCCTGAGGTGGAAAATACATTCTCGTTGGAGAATGGAAATTTCCCGTGGTCGTAGGAAATCTGTGGAGCTAGCGACAGCTATGGTGACTCCTAACACTGAAAAGCGCACCTCGCTCGCTCGCTCGCCAAATTCTGCCAGTTTGGTGAGGGATGTACAGAATGCATGCGCTGCCTCCCCAGCAGCTGCCCCCAACAAAAGAACAGAAAGAGGGGCCAGCTCCGTGCCCCAAGCAATGTGCGGACCAGCACTGTGTGCCACAAACTGAGTAAATATACTCAGCAAAAAAAGAAACGTCCTCTGACTGTCAACTGTTTTTACTTTCAGTAAACTTAATGTGTAAATA
>JAQQZU010000035.1:21932995-21945970 GCA_030068025.1 Parauchenoglanis punctatus | reverse complement strand
ACACAGCACACTAATCACCCCATCCTCCAAAGCACACTCTGTAACACACAGCACACTAATCACCCCATCCTCCAAAGACCACAACACACTAATCACATGTTGCCTTTAACACACTACACTCACATCGCTCATCCTTCAAAACATTCTCTGTAACGCACAATGCACTAATCACCCCATCCTACAAACCACACTAATCACCCATCCTCTCGGACCATCTTGGAACCTACTTAAATTCACCATGTTGCCCACAGGAAATACTGCTAACTTCAAACATAATCAGCACATGACAATCCCTTTACATAACTACTGTATCATCTTTCTCCTTCCAGCTTATCTAACTCTCTCCTTCACTGCATTAGTATCTTTTCTTGTCTATTTTCATATTTGTTGATGAGTTTTCTTTAGTAACCAAATCTGGGACTGGGTGTGTGTATAAAGAGTTGTAGCCTGACACAGCGCTCACACTGTCCCTCCAACTGAACTCTCACCTACTTCTACCAGGGCAGATAGTGAGACAGAAGCAGCTACAGCAGAGCTGCTGTGAGTGTGTGAGTGTGTTTGTGTAAAAAAACTGTCTGAATGTTGGGGTGAAGTGTGAGGTCTGTGTGTTTGTGTAATAGTTTGGTTTGTTGTGTGTGTTGGGGTTTGATTTGTTGTGATTTGTGAGTGAGTGAGTGTGTGTGTATGTGTGCATGGGCTCACTCTTTTCTGGAGGGTTAAATCCTGGACGAAGGCAGTTGAGGAACTCATCAAAGCTGAGCTTCCAGTCAGCATTCTGGTCCGAAAGCTCGATCAATGCGTCCACACACAGACTCCTGACACACACGCACACACACGCGCACACACACACACACACACACACACACACACACACACACACACACACACACACACTTTGTTTTAGCCAATTTATAGCAATATGATAATAAAATTCCCAATATATCTTCATTTCAGTTATTACAATTATAATAATACATTTATGGAAATAGATGTACACGTGCAATGAGTGTAAACGTGTGTGTACTGGGTGTTCTAATTTCTAATTTAAAAACATTGAAGCTTTTATTTCATCTTGTGACCTAGTCCTGTTTCTGGTTAGCAGACTTCATTTTTCCATGATGCAGGTTTACATGCTCTATATCCAGCTGAACACACACACACACACACACAGAGGAAGTGGGAGTGGAATGCCTGGCCGCTGTGTGGAGTGATTATTGGCGAGGATTTTCCTGTTCTGTTTCTCTTCACACAGACAAAACAAGTGTACCCGCTTGACCCCGACTGTAACTTCAACACACAGTCTGTATTAGCTTTGGGTGCAGAGCAGTATTCAATATACATATTTACATGCATTACATTTGACAAAGCCATGGAAGACACACGACTCTTTTGATTTCTTATTCATTTTATTAACAGACTGAATTTAATTTTGTGTGTTTTAATTTTAATAACTGCAACAAATGTTAGGCATTTATTGTGCTCATTTGCTCATTTGTTTTTCCTTCCAGGAAGCACTGACATCCTTTCAGTGTAATTCAACAAGATGTTTTCCTTCAATAATAAATTACAACAGTCAAAGTTCAGTGAAGGAACAATTTATGAGGCCCTAACTGCTATCTCCTAACAACTCACCTTGTACGTAAGTAACAGAAGCAGAATTCCTATACTTAAAGTGCCAGCACCAATAATTACACACTGCTCTTAACCCTGCATGTGCTAAACTGTATGTATACACTATAATTATCACACCAGTAAAACTGCTCATGACTCCAGGCGAGAGCTCAGTGGGCCTAAAAGTTAACGTTCAACAAGTGAAATGTGTTCATTCTTGATTGCAAGATTTAAATAAGCCATGAGCATACATTAAGTATAACAGACCTAATTGTTCATATTGTTCAGGTGTGTGTGTGTGTGTGTGTGTGTGTGTGCATTTTTACCTGAGCAGACGGTTGTTCTCCTCCTCTGCGTATGAGTGCAGCTCCACTGCTGACTCGTTGTGCTGGATGAAGTTCAGAAGTTCGGCAGAGTCCAGCTGTGAGTCACCGTTATCGTAGTTCTGCAACATAACAGGAATGCACACACACCTCACAATGTGTCAAGTATACTCAGACAAAGTGTATCAGTTTTTCATCATGCTTGTTGAACACAGATTTGGACCTATGCACCATACAGCGTCAATGTCATGTTCCGCTTGGACATAAAACGTAAAAGGCAAACACAGAGCCTGGCATTTTAGCCGACTTGGAGCTCTATTTCTGGTTAAAACGACACCTCAGGAGCTGCTATGGGGCTCATGTATCAATCTATCATTTTATTCTGGTCATTGTTTATTTAATCAAGCTTGGGATTGAGAATTTCTAAATTAAATTTTATTTATGTTTAAGATATGGTGACACTGTAGTTCATTTTGACTTTTCAGTCATAATTTTTTTCTTTAAATTTTTGTTTAAAATATTCTGAGAATTGAAGTACATCAAGTTGTGACCAGAGTGTATTGTTACATCTCAGTGTATTAATTATAATTCCTTTATTACATCCAGCATTGGGTGGGTTAACACTGTTCCCTCACAACATGGCGTTCTGGGTTCAAGCCTGGTGGCCAACTGGGGCTTTTCTGCACAAAGTCTGTATGTGCCTGTGTGGGTTACCTCTGGGTGCTCCGGTTTCCTCCCACAGTCCAAAGACATGTGGATTAGGCTAACTGGCCACTCTAAATTGCCCATAGTTGTGACTTGTAGTTAAGCTCTGTGTTAACCATGCAATAGTTTAGCAACCTGCCCAGGGTATACGCCACAACTCTGATGGATGGAGGGTTAATGTTTGCACTGTCCACCCTCTGTAGAAGTAGGTTTTGGAAGATTATTATATACACGGTTTCACACAATCAAGACATAAATATGGTCATCTAGCTCATAAATAATTTACAAGTGTTACAGAGTAATAAGGTTTGATTAGTGTGCCTGATCTTGATAAGCCATTATTTAGGTTAAAGGCCAGAGAAAGCGAGATATAACCTTGTATCTGCTAACTGCAAGAACACTGGTTTAGAGAAGAAAACAGTCAGTCTACAGTTGTGTTTGAAAGTTCCTGAACTCTTTAGAATTTTCTATATTTCATCACAAATTACCCAAGACATCATCAGAATTTCATACAAGTCCTAAAAGTAGAAACAGAGAACCAAATTAAACAAATAAGAATTATAAAATAAATATTATACTTGGACATTATATATTATACTTACTAATTGAGGAAAATGATCCAGTATTATGTATCTATGAGCGGGTGAAAGTATGTGAACCTTTGTTTTCAGACCCTCTTGTGGAGAAATAACCACTAATGCTAATCAGTCCTGCACATCAGCTTGGAGGACTTTTAGCCCATTCCTCCGTACAGAACGGCTTCAACTCTGGGATATTGGTAGTTTTCTCAAATTTCTATTGGATTAAGGTCAGGCCATTCCAATTCCAAATTAGTTTTATGTTTCTTTAACCATTCTTTGGTAGAAGGACTTGTGTGCTTAGGGTCACTGTCTTGTTGCATGACCCACATTCTCTTGAGATTCAGTTCACAGACAAATGTCCTGACATTTTCCTTTAGAATTCACTGCTATAATTCAGAATTCATTGTTCCATTGATGATGGTAAGCTGTCTTCACTCAGATGCATAAATACAGGCCCAAATCCTGATACTACCACCACCATGCTTCACAGATGGGATAAGGCCCTTATGTTGGAATGCAGTGATTTCTCCAAACATAGCATTTCTCATTTAAAGTTATATTTTTGTCTCATCCATCCAGAAAATTTTCCTATAACCTTCTGTCTTGTCCACGTGATCTTTAGCAAACTGTATACAGGCAGCAATGTTCTTTTGGAGAGTAGTGGCTTTCTCCTTGCCACCCTGCCATGCACACCATTGTTGTTCAGTGTTCTCCTGATGGTGGACTCATGAACGTTAACATTAGCTAATGTGAGGAGGTCTTTAGTTGCTTAGATGTTACCCTGGGTTCCTTTGAGACCTCGCAGACTATTACACGCTTTGCTCTTAGAATGCTCTTTGTTGGTCTCCACTCCTGGAAAGGGTAAAAATGATCTTGAATTTCCTCCATCTGTCTGAAAGTGGATTGATGTAGTCCAAACTCTTTAGAGATTGTTTTGTAACCTTTTCCAGCCTGATGTACAACAACTCTTTTTCTTTCATAAATCTCCTTTGTTCATGCCATGATACTCTTCCACAAATATGTGTTGTGAGGATCAGACTTGATAGATCCCTGTCCTTTAAATAAAACAGGGCGCTCACTCAACACCTGACTGACATCCCAGTGACTGAAAACACCTTACTCTAATTTCACCTTCAAATTAACTGGTAATCCTAGATGATCATTTTGCTCAATAAATAAATGACCCAGTATAATATTTTTGTCTCATTTGTTTAATTGGGCTCTCCTTATCTACTTGTAGGACTTGTGTGAAAATCTGATAATGTTTTTGGTCAGGAATGTAAAAAAAATCAACCATTAATCAACCTTTCCTTAACTATTAGAAAAAAGTAACCATTGTCATGCAGTGGTAAGTCAGGGTTCACGTACATACAAATTTAAGATATTATATGCAAATTTCTAGTTTTTTTTAAATGTTGTTAAATTATTTTGCCTATTTGATATATAATCAATTCATTAGTAGCCTTGTTTCCATTAACCTGCTTAATGCGCAATTTGAAATTGCAAACTAAGAAACGAGTAATGGAAACACGTAAATAAATAAATAAATAAAAAACCCTCAAAAATATTGCAAAAACACTCACATGAAGTGGTTTCTCAGATGATTTGATAAAGCAATCTTTTGTAAAATTGAAATGGAAATACATTTTTTGCACGACCTTACATTTTTATATGACATGAACAAAGAACAAATGGATATGCTACTTTTATGAAAAAAGAATGCTCCGTAAAAGCTATTGCAGGAGGAGAAACTGTTGTGGGAGGAGATAACACAGCTTAAATCACATAACCTCACTTAATGGAATCACAGACAAGTCACAATTGTATTTTGCCGAAATGTTTAAAATATGGCTTCTGTTTTATACAAAACGGCAATGGAAACCCATGATTGTTATTTGCTTCACTGCTGCTCTTTACTATATAGACTCTGTAATCTTTTAAATGAAAACATAAACTAGCAAATATATCAAACAACCATATAAGAAAAAAATCTTACCTTAGATAAATTCCAAATTTAAACTGTTTCAGTTGAAAGGACAGACAAAATAAGGATAAAAGAAATATTTATTTTATAAAATAAAAATTTGTTTGTAGACTGCTGGATAACAGAACCTAAAATGGAGTTGTCTGCATAAAATATAAAATATTTTGTCCCCTCATCTTTAAGAAATCATAAACATATTTCACCCAAACAAACTGGAAATTTTTCCTCTTGCCTTATCTTCCTGCAAAGATCACATTGGGTAAGGAGCCAGTTCCCTAAACACAGCAATAAATTAGGTCAGTCTGCCTAAAAGGTCTGAAAGCTTGATAAAGTGTGATTTCCTCAAGCTGCGAATCTCACGCTTTTATCAGTTTGGTGGATCGCTACGCGATGTAGTAAAATGGATAGAAGCCTTATTCAGTGCGTAATCAGATACAAGATATATGGCAATAGAGACAGGCTCATGAATGGATAGGCCTAAGAATGCTCAAAGAGTCTCAGCATCCCTTCTTTTAGCATATTTGATCAAATGATTGCACTTTTTTCCATGTCTCTAAGGTTCAGCATCATAAACTTAATGTCTGTTATTATATTTTTACAGACCACGATGTATCCGAACAAGAAAGAAAAAATCCAAATAATTCTCATAGGAAATTGAAGTCAGTCTGAAAGCCATGCAAAATTGTCTCTTAAACCTCTTTAAACACACCTTGAAGTACTTCAGCAGGATATCAGTGAAGTTGGAGCCTTTGGTGAACCAGCCATCTGGCACGACTTCAGTCTGCAACCATTCAATCACACGCCTGCGCAGTTCATTACGGTCACCCACGTAGCAGACCACTGCAGACAGACACACAGACAGACAGACAGACAGACAGACAGACAGACAGATTAGTAAATTGTGCACGTTTTGGTTAATTTGTGCTGATCTCTAAAGAAAACATGCCCACAATTTATTTGCTAAGCTGAGCACGCAGTCATTTGCTCTGGTTCCTTTAACTTCACTTTAAGTTGGTGGAGTTCCTAATTTTGTTGTATGAATCAATGTTCCATATAAAATTCAGTCCTTTATATAAGTAGCTATAGTCACCAATTAAGAAGCTGTTTCCTTCAAGCTCTTTGTCATGCTTGTGTATTTACCAAAGAACTCACATGCCGTTCCACTGTTATTTCCATGGGTGTATTTACATGGTTCAAAACATGTCTCAGCACGACAAATTGTTGATGTATGACAAAGCATGACAAACCCTTAGGTAGTGGTACAGGATTTAATACTACTCCTTGCTTGAGCCAAGGTTGTGCAAGAAAATTCGGCTTAAGTTCAAGGTCATGATCACACGTTACTGACACATGCCTGTGTTTTCAGCAAACCCCCCGCCCTACACGCAACTGTTTCAATAGTGTGTAAGACTGTAATTAACTCATCTCTGAATAGAACCCTTAGTAAGGACAAATACACATCTACAAACAGACATCATTCTCATTCCAAACAGAGTGAACTTGTTTCTGTATAAACAGATTGTAAAAGTATTTTTTTAATTTTTCTAATAGAAGTGAAGCAGAATGAAGGGAAGATGCCCATGCATAGCTGATATAAAACAAATGCAGCATGCTAACTTAGCTAAGATGAACTTGATTTACTCTATGAGCTCATTCTGCTGATCAGCAACAAAGCAACTGATTGGTTAATACATGGAAGAGGACATATATCAGACTCTATACTCACCTGGACTGGCAGCAGCTTTCTCAGTTTTCCTCTCTGCAACAGAAAAAAAGAGTAATTCCAAGCTTAATTTCTGCAGAAAGGAACAAACATGTTTACATTCAGGGCTTGACTTGAGATGGCTTAAACTTAACGACTCAAATGTCCATGACTATGATATACAGTAGTGACTCATATGCATATGGCCAGTAATAATTGCTAAATACAGTTGAGTGGCACAAGCTTGTAAACCAAGTAACCACATTTTAAATGTACTTCAGAAATTGCATTGATATTGCATTAATATTTTTAACTTCATTAATATGCAATTTCTGTAGTTTATTTTAAAGTCCTGTAGGAACAAAATGCTTTATGAAACAGGTGCACTTAGAGGCTGCTTCAGCCACTGGAATAATTCTATGATCTATTATTACTTGTAAATAATGAGAAATTTTCGCTATCAACTCTAGACTTGTCCAGCGGCACCAGTAGACTTGTCCAGTAGCACCCATAGACCTGTCCGGTTGCACCCCTAGTCTTGTCTGGTAGCACCCCTCGACTTGCGCAGGAGCATCCCATGATTTGTCTGGGAACAACCCAAGACTTATCTGGGAGCACCCTTAAACATGTCTGGTAGCACCCCTAGTCTTGTCTGGTAGCACCCCTAGACTTGCCAGGGAGCACCCCATGATTTGTCCGGGAGGACCCCTAGTCATGTCTGGTAGCACCCTTAGACTTGTCCGGTAGCACCCCTAGTCTTGTCTGGTAGAACCCCTAGACTTGCAAGGGAGTACCCCATGATTTGTCCGGGAGCACCCCAAGACTTGTCCAGTAGCATCCCAGGATTTGTCTGGGAGCACCCATAAACCTGTCCTGTAGCACCCCTAGACTTGTCCAGGGGCGCGCATAGACTTTTCAGGGAGAACCCCTAGACTTGTCCTAGAGCACCCTAAGACTTGTCCAGAAAGACACATAGACTTGTCTGTTAGCACCTCATGTCTTGTCCAGTAGCGCCCCCAGACTTGTCCTGTAGCACCCCTACACTTTTCCAGGAGCACCCCTAGATTTGTAGCAACACTAGTCTTGTCTGGTAGCGCCCCAAGTCTTGTCCGGTAGCGCCCCAAGTCTTGTCCGGTAGTGCCCCTAGACGTTTCCAAGAACACCGCTAGAAGTATTATTTATTCCCAATTTTCTACCAATTTGCCTATCACACAATATTTTGGAGGATTAGTGCTAATATGCTTTTTCCAAGATATGTAGACAATCACTTTTTGAGCCAGAAATTAGTAACATATATATTATTTAACAGACACATGTGACCAGCCACTCAGAGAAACACCAAAGACTTAAGAATATAACAGTAAAGCATAGCATTAAAAAAGCTGCTTAACTCAATCTATGTCTCTTTGATGAACAAATTATGATCAGAATAACACAGCTGACAGCCGTGTATTGTACTGTATTGGCCTGTATGGTGGAACAAAAATTCAATTGTAAAATACCATACGTTGTAATGGAACATCTGAGATAGGGAACTCCATCTGAGAAAGGCACAGAATGATCTGATAATGTGCTATCTGACTCGGATCTGATAGAACAGCCTGGCCAGCGTTCAACCCTCGGGTAATGAGTTCATGCTAATGCAGGTTTACGCCGGTTCCAGCTGATTTATAGCTGCCCAGCTCAGCTCACTGATAATTCACTAATTGATCCAGATTGGCATTCCTCACCTGAGCTTACCCTTTGCATTTTATTGCCATCGGCAATGAGAATTTTGGAGATTGCAGTACTTCTGCCGTAAAATAAAATAAAAAGTTTGAAATAATCACTAATAATCAACAATAATCACTAAACAAGACGTCAAGCCATGTCTATGACATCAAATAGACATTACCACTTCAACTTTTCAAGTCACACCACAATTAAAATATTCAAAGGGGGCATGCCATACACTTATCGATTATTTTATATTATTTCCTGAGATGTTTTTGTAAAGCTTGCGATTTTTTTAAAATACAGAAACACTGTATTTTAAACATTTCTCATGCTGTTTTAGCATTGTATGAAAACCCTGTAGGATACAACAGACTGATTAAACTAAAAAACAAGTAATGCAAGCCTGTGAATTTTGAAAAACTCTCAAATATCATAAAAAAGTCAGATGACATGAGGCGCAAATGTACGTTTCAATTCCTTTTGTAAAATGAGCTATTATGAAAGGAGAAACTGGTGTGTGAGAGGAAAAACCCAGTTTTAATTGTATCACTCAATGTCACTCAGTGGAAACACAGACCAATTCAAAATTGTGTTTTTGTCAATATTTTTATCTATTTTGGGCAAAACTAGCCAGGAAACCTGGCTAGAGGCTGTTCACCTTAGAGATTTGCTGCGGATATGGGTACAGCCTGGTGTGAGATTTACACCCTCTTCCTGAGATTTTCAAGGGCCAGTAAGAGAACCCATGCCTTTGGCAAGCTCCTCATGCACTGAATCATATTCAGAAAAGGCTCAGTGAGTATTGTGCCCTAATAGTTACCCATCAAATGGAAAAACATAATGAGATGCCCTCTAGGGTGCCACCACATGCGAGAACACATGATGAAGTGGCCTCTAGAGTGCCCTTTTAGAGGAGAATATGTGATGCAGTGCCATATAGGGTTCCCCTATGCGTAATGAAACATGATAAAGTACCTTCTAGGATGCCCTTCCAGTGGAGAAAATGAGATGCAGTGAAACAAATATAGAAATGAATGTTCTATAGGCTACCCAGTATATGAGAAAATGAGATGAAGTGCCCTCTAGGTGCCCCTACATTTAAGAAAACAACATGCAGTGCCCTATAGGGTTGCCTTATGTGCAACATAACATAATTAAGTGCATTGTAGCGTGCCCGTCCAGTGACGAATACATGATGCAGTTCCTTACAGGCTTCTTTACATGCCAGAAAATGTGAGGAAATGCCCCCATTGGGCACTTTTAGAGAAGATAAAATGTGATGCAGTGCCCTAGAGGCTCCACTATAGGTGAGAAAATAAGATGACGTTCTCTCTAGCATGCATTTTCAGTGGAGGAAAAAAGATCCAGTGCCCCTTAGGCTGATTTACATGCAAGATAATGAGATGAAATGCCTCCTAGATGCTCCTGTCCTTTTTATTTTTTCTCCCCTGCCCCACAGAGAGCATGTCTTCACCTCTGTTCTGCAGTAATGTACAAACCATTTCCATAAAGAGTACTTTGTACACAGTGTTTCCATATTACATGTGGATTACAACTTTTATTAACCGTGGTAACTTCAGTCACACATTTACGTGCCCTTTGCCCAATGATACTCTCCCTTGTTCTATTCTCTCACCTCTGCAGTGGCCGTCATGTGCCACCTGGATCTTGAGTCCAGTAAGGCAGGCGTCTCTGTGAAGTTCGCAGTGGTTTCTGTATGTTTTCCCGTTACTGCCACACACAGAGCGCTTATGAGGTTTACATTGCTGGGAGACAAAGAGACACAGAGAGAAATGTTCAGAGTTGGGTTTTTTTTCATACACAAGGTGAGAGTTTGGTGCTGAGCACAGGTATATTTAGAAAGGTATAACGTATTTAGAAGTATATTTCACTCATTAAAGAAAGAAAGAAATAAAAGCAGGTTAGATTTATTAATCCATTCCAAAAAGACAATTTGGCAATTTTCCAAATTCGTATTAATGATATAATGGATATAAATTTCTCTGAGTTCGATTGCTAGATAGTTACTTTTAAATGTAAAAAAGCTAATAAACTCCTGTATTAGTATTCACCTTGTGTAAGTTCTTGGTACAGCCATAGTCTTTCAGAGAAGTGACTAATTTTTGCACACATTTATTTTCAGTGTATTATGCAGCTATGAACATGACATTTGACTAATTAATGTTTGGTTTAATTCACATATTATTGATATGAATCACATATATGATTATATGTTCTAGTGGAAATAATGCTATGTATTTTTATGTTAAAGGTTACAGTTTTTTTGTTTTCTTCTTCTTCTGGATAGCTAAAGATTGAACTAGAACAAGGTGATGTTTATGCCAATGTTCTGTTTCAGTGAGTCTGTGCCCACAGTAGCCTCAGACTCCTGTGTTTGGCTGACAGGAACAGAACTCTATGCCACTGTAGCCCATCTGCCACAAGGTCTAGCAGGTCATGTGTTTTAGGGTGCTTCTCTGCTACCCATAGTCATCCAGAATGGTTATTTGAGTTACTTCCTGTCAGCTTCGAACCAGCCAGGCCATTCTCCTCTTACCTCTCTCAACAACAAAGCACTTCTGCCTGCAAAACTGCTGCTCTCTGGATATTTTTTTTGTTTTTGCACCATTCTTTGTGAAGTCTCGAGACTGTTATATGTGAAAATCTCAGTGTATCAGCAATTTGTGAAATGCTCAAACCATGCCATTGTCTAAGCCACTGAGATTTGCCTGTTCTGATTTTTAAATGTGAACAGTGGCTGTGTTTGAAACAGACGGCTGTTGCCTTGTTGCCACACTGCCGTAATAGACAGGTGTCTCATAAGGCACGACTTTAGACTGAAGGCAACTTCTAAGAACGTTCATTTGGGACGACCTTCTAGGATAGCATTACGATAACGTGTGTTGTCAGCACACTCTGTAACTAAACCATAATACCTAGCTAAAATGAGCTAGCTGGCTAACAGATGCCTCACAAATCATATCAAACTAATTTTGAATAAAGTAACTGGTTGATTTTCAAACATCTAAATGGAAAAAAGCACGAAAAACCCATTTGTATGCAAATTCACTTTTCTGTGAAGTTTGGTCCGCCATCTGTTTTTTCCTTTGCTTGAGGGAGCTGTTGCACAGATTTATGGGTAATGGGCAGCATTGAGGATACCTTTAATGATGCCTTCACAAAATATCGCTCTGGGGGCGGTCTGATGGCATCTTACAAGACAGGAAATGAAAGTTCGATCAATTTCAAAGTCCTTGCTGTCATGTTAGACACCCTGTCATGGATAGCGTGTTCCCTGATTCGAACATACCCATGAAGCTTTGACCTGTGTCTGTATGATTTTCATTATATAAATATATATGTGTCTGTTATGATGTATTTATTTCTTATTAAATTTCTGTTTTTGTTTCTTTATTGGAAAGACAACAACAAAAATATCAGTTTTTTGGTTCTGTGGTTTTGTTTCATGTATTTTAAATGGCTATCTTAAATGATTCAGTTGATAATCATTCATTTTAAAGCTTAGCTTAAAAAAATATGGTTTCAGATATGGTGTGATATGTTTCAGATATGTTCAAAAATATGGTGATTTCAGAAGAGAAGAATTATCAGAAAAAGAAGTATCATGCATTTTTGATATTGATATATGATATTCATGATATTCTCTCAAATTTGTTTAACCTTCATTGTTACACACTGTAAATATATGAACCTTTTAAATTTTTTTATCCTTTCCATGTTTTGTTAAATGTTTTTTAAATATATGTGAGCTTATAGCTTTTCATAATATAGATTTAATTATGTCTTAAGTTATCATTTTTAAAAAAATATTGCCTACTCCTTACCTCAATACACAAGCAGGAGGGCTCGCCTTTCTCTGTTACCGCACACTCTCTCCCTGCACCACAGAACACATTAGCACACACCTTCGACTTGCTCTGAGGTTCCTGCAGAGAAACACATACACAAACATTATTTATACAGAAATATATACAGACATGTAATATACTGTACACATACCGTACACTCTGTGGCAAGATTCCTTTTGCCAAAATAAGTTTTATTTCAAACTATGGTTTTGCCATACAGTGTCTTGCAAAAGTATTTGAACTTTCCAACATTTTGTTGTGTTACAACTAGAAATGAAATGGACTTAAAAGCAGAATTTATGGCCCAAAGTTTTCTGCTTTATTTTCCCCATAAGAAATCTTTCAGTTGGAGGCTGTTAAAACTGAATAGAATGACCCTGATGTCCATGTGTAAAAGGCTCTCTGCACATCCATCCATCCATTATCTATACCGCTTTATCCGTCTGGGTCGCGGGGAAGCTGGAGCCAATCCCAGCATGTTGGG
>JAQQZU010000035.1:21921218-21932692 GCA_030068025.1 Parauchenoglanis punctatus | reverse complement strand
ATATACACACACACATGCATATATATTCACATACTTTATAAATTCTGTAGTATGAATGGAAAATATATGAAGAATGAAAAAATAATACTTGTTAACACGTTATTCTTGTAATGATAAATAATAAATAATCATTCTTCAACATACAATAATTAAAATAAATCAAATAAAAATTCTATCTACATTTCAGTGCACATAATCAAAAAGCAAAAATGAGTGATGAGAAAAGAGCACATAAAAGGCACAAAATGCATGCAAAGTGTTTGTGCATCAATTATTACAAGAATATTTCATGTTTATTATTTTTTAAAAATAATGAATTAATAGAATAAGCAAAATTATTTATGAGGATGTGATATAGGCAGCAGCTCTTGATGCACACCCTCACTCATGACCGCTTACCTCTGACTCTATGTCTAATTAAGGTGATCCAAACAAAATTTCACGCTTTATGCTTTATATAACCATTTCCATTTCACAGGCAACATCTTGAAATAAATTGTTCAATAACCTGACGGATATGATAGTTCGATAATACAGTCGAAAAGCATTTCAAAAGCACAGGAAACACACACACATATGCAGACATGCACACTGCTGCCACACACACACACAAACCACACACACACACACACACACACACGCACTGGTTTTAATATCTTTGTGAGGACCATCCATTGACATAATGATTAATGCAGATAATTAAGTCTATGCTTGTACCTAAACCTTAACCTCAATAATGAAAATAAAAGTTTTTGGCTCTTTTACTTTTTCTTATTTTTCTTTGCAAAAGCCTTAAGACTGCTGTGAGGACCATCAAAATTGTCCTCACAAATATAGTGAAATCTCACAAATTGGCTCTCACAAGGGTAGAAAACCATACACACACACACACACACACACACACACACACACACACACACACACACACACACACAGTCTCAGGAGGGAGGATAAATATCACTCTCTATAAATGGCAGAACTCTCTCCGCTTCCCACAAACTCCCATCACGCTGCCTGCCTCTTGTTACCCTGACAACAGGATGTTCTCCTTGAAAAGAAGGGCACGTGGGGTATAAAGTGCTTCCCTCCTGCTCTGTAACAAATGGCACTCCTCTGGGGGGGGGAATTGTGCTCGACACACACACAGCACGGATGAGCCTTCGACTGAAGCACAGCAGCTAGTGATGCAGGAGATGGACTTATCAAGACACACCAATGCAAGTGAGAGTTAGAAAAGTGCCACCGCAGCAAAAAAAGCACCCAAAAAACAAAAAACATGAGCTATTAAAGAAAGGTAATATAATACACATACACACCAGCATCCTTATTGTTGCTACTGTAAGCCAACACCAATAATTACTTCTCTTATTTAAAGCTTTAATATATTATGTATATAGATTACTTATGCATTAATAACAAAGGAAGACATAATAAGGCAGTTCTTCATGTATCTATTAATGATATAATGATTTATAATGCGCTTGATTCTTGATTGTGATAAGGAGTCATCGTATTCCTACATTGGCTATGTTTTGTCACTATTATACTTTACTGCCATCTACTAGCGTTTAAGATAGTTTAATACACACTACTGGCAATCCCAAGTGCCGTATCTCGCAACGTTAGTGAAAGAAAAAATAAAGTTGTTGATCCGGCTCGTGAGACGGATCCGCTCCAACATCTAATGGGTTCTTCCTTAGCCCATGCTACACCCTGCCACCAAGTTTCAAGGAACTCAGTTTGGTAGGTTTTGTTCAATCCTGCTTGCAGGCAGACAAACAAACAAAAAGACAATCAAACCACAATGAAAACACTGCTTCCTTGGCAGAGGTAACAATTTTCTGATTGGGCGTTAAAATGTATTTTTCACTTCTTTTCCTTTTACATTGACTTTTTTTTTTTTTTTTAAATACAGCCTTTACTGTTTGGCACTCTGTTAGCAAATCAAGATTACACACTGATACACACCGAATTAGCTATCATGAAAATGCCTTTGTGCCATACTTGCCCTGGTACCATGTGAGCTGAGCTGGGACTTATTAGTGGAGCTAAAATTAGTGCAGACCAGTGACTGATCCCACGCAGTCGCATCTCCACCAGCACAACATTAAAGAGGTGCTATAGGCAACACCACAGTTTCACAGTTTTGAACAAAGAAAATCTGCCATCTTTGAGTTGGGGCAAATGCAAAAATCCTTTCGGATTCACTTTGTGGCCTGCATATCATATTACATAATGGATCTCAATTCCCTAATTAGTGCTCTCATATACAAAACAGAATGACATTTGTTATTTAGCCAAAGATGAATGGCTTCGGCGATTTTTGATTTTTTTAACCTTGTCTGGTAAGCTTTTCACTCAAACAAATGTCTATGCATTTTCGCTAACAATTGGTATGCAGCTGTGTTGCACCTGGGAAGCTATTAAGCAAAAGTGTCCTGATCTGTATAGTCATAGATCAGAAAAGTATTAGTGAGCACTTGTTTTGGAGTTTGTGTGCTTCTTTCTCGCTGTGTCTTGTTTTTTTATAGTTCACCTGAGAGAAAAAAGCAGAATGTTACCATCAAATAAGAGATACCAAGTTTAACTTCCTGGTTTATAGAGGAGCATTTTTTCACTTGAAAATTCACTACTGGTGCCCATCAGTCCAGCAACAGATAACCTCCAGAGATAGACGCCTCCTATTTTCCCAGAGCTAACAAGAACTGCCAACCTTGCTAACAGGGCAGTGCTGGCTCAGTGGTTAAGATGCTGGACCACTGATTAGAAGTTTGTGAGTTCAAATCCCAGTACTGTTATCCCAAGCTGTCACTGTTTGTTGCTCAACTGAAATTTGCTTTGGATAAAAGTGTCTAACAAATGAACAAATCCTAGGCACAAAGTAAAGGAAAAGCATAATTTTACAAAAAATAAAAAACCTCTAGTGTTTGTCATTGCATGAGATGTTTTTTCCCCAAATGTGTACCAAGCAACAGTAAAAAAAAAAAAAAACAGTGAGACAAAAGTCACTATGACTGTAATTTAATAATTAGCTCATCCATTTTTTTTTACCAACCAAAGACACCACAGTCCTGCTCCACTTTTATTCTTCTGGCTCATGAATTCACAGGTCAAAGTTTACTTGGACAACATGAAAGCAAATGCTACCAAAAATATATGTCTTTCAACATCCTACGCATTAGCTTTACGGACTTGTTTTTGGTCTGAATCCTTCTTTATCTGAGAAAAGTGAAGTTTTCCGGTTTATCACTTTAGCAAGGGCTCAAAACGTGTAAATACCATGGTTAAACCATAAATCTTGGCACCTTTGCTTTCGCAGGTAGAGTCATGTTTGATACACAACTCTAGTTTCAGATTTGTTGCCAGGCAAAAACACTGATTCTTTGTAAAAGCACTATAACTTTATCCCATCTCTTCTCTCTCAATCATTCTCCCTGCTAAACTGTGTGATCAGTCATGTCTTTATTATTATTTCCACCCTTCTGGGAAAAAAATTCCCCAGACATTACCAGCATAACCATCACAGTAATATGTACTATGATGAAGTGAGTCTCATTCTGAGCAGAGCATTCACTCACTAGATGACAAACCAGCTGTGAGAGTTTTGGGAAATGACGCTTTAATGACACCCCTGTCATCATGCCTACAGAAGTCTACTGTAGAGGGCAGCACTGAGCCATCAAGAGAAAATCATTTTCCTCTATATAATAATAAAGACCACACAGGGTGTTTCTCACATTCTCTTAAGATTCTTCTCTCATTTCCTGTTTTATTAATTCTCTACCTTCACTACATTCCCATTAATATTCTGATGGAAATGTGTATGAAACCTTTTCAAAACTCAAGGCAACATTTTTTTTTAATCATAGATTTGTTTCTCTTTCCTGCACATCTCTCATCTCTCTAGCTTTAATTCTACACAAAAGTCAAGGGCCATTTTCTTCTTTCCTTCTTCTGTTTGATCGTTAATTCTCTCTCTCTCCAGAGATGGCAGCTTCCCTGCTTCTCTGCATGCTACCAGCGATCAGACTTTCTGCACAAAAATGACAGCTCCTTTGCTTTTCTTTCCTCATTCCAAACTCTGATGAAATGCCTTTACTTTAAAGGTACAATAATCAATGTTTTACATTTTATGCTTATACCAGAAAACTTGTAATAATATGTGGAAATGAAAAAATAATATAATGTTTTTGGAAAGCTGCCTTCTGGTCTGTTTGTGTTAGGATAGGCCTCATGTTAATAATTTTATAGACACACCCCAATGCCACGTCACTCCGCCCCATCGCCATCTCCATCGGTAAGCGCCCAGTGCAGCCAGATAATTCTCCTGTGAGCAAAAAAAAAATCACTCAACAAAAAGAAACACAGAATTCACCCTGGCAGTGCTTTTTCAAGATGGGGTAATTTATTTCTCGTGAAGGGAATGGAGCAGGAAGTGGAATTAGCAACAGGTATATAAAGGAGATCTATACACAGCTTTGAATTGTTAGACTGACCGGCTTTACAAAGGAAATCAAGTTGATAGTTTTTTTTCCCATTACAAAGTAAAAAGGATAGCGACTGCAATCGTGAATATTCCCATAAACTATTATGAGGTGAACTTTGCATGTTTATAGAGTTGTAAATCAGCTTTCAAGCCGCTGAACACCTGAATGAGCTTGACAGTTCAACTAAGCCTAGTTGAAAACCCTGGGGGCGGAGCTTTGTGCACAGAAGCAGGTTTGGAGCATGGGCTCAAGAAGTCAAAAAAACAAAACAACAATTCAGATCTCAAAATTCAGTACCACCTAATCAAACTTGCCAAAAATCTTAGCTAAAACACCTTTAAGTGGTTCTTCTAAACATTTTTGAAAGAAACAACAGACAGTCTTTGTGTTGCTTTTATCCTGAATGAAAACAGGTGAAACTAAATGTAGGTCAAGTCCAAGCTAGAAGCATTATTCAGTAATATAAGAATGCAACTAAATTAAGTGAAACAGCTGAAAGGAGTGCTGTGGCAAATAAGTAGCTTTCATGTCAGGTTTTTATCAATACCTCAGAAAACATCTGTTAGCTCATGCATTTGGATTTGTTTGCCTCTGGAAATTTAGCTCCTGAATATAATTAGTGACAGTGTCTGGAAGTGTTTGCTCTTTTCTCCATCTGCTAATTAATAAATTATTTTTCTTTTGTACATAAGTGATTGTGCAGCAGTAAAACCCGGCTTTAGCTTTATGAAGTGAAATGGGCCGCTCTCGCTCCACCATACTATCAGAGTTTTTTTTATATTTCTTTTGAACTTTCAGACTGTACTAAATCTCCATCCATCCATCCATCCATCCATCCATCCATCCATCCATCCATCCATCCATCCATCCATCCATCCATCCATCCATCCAACCAACCAACCAACCAACCAACCGTCCAACCTCCATTTACTTTACACAAAGTTTTTTTTCACTTCATGATTTACAAATGCCAAGTTGCCATTGCTTTCCTTCCCCCTTGCTTTATAACTCTTTTTTATTTATCTCTATTTTTTAATCATAATTTCTATCTCTCTGTTTCTTCCCCGAGGTGGCCCAACCTTCACTGTATACATACTGAGTGTCAGACAATTTCATTTGTTCTTTTTGAATTTCTGGCTCTACTTCAAGTCTTTCTCTACTTCAAGACTTTCCTTCTTTCTTTCTATCTTGCTATACACACTACTGTCTTTTCTTATTTCATCACTGTTTCATGTACTATCAGACTACTTAATTCATTTTGTGATTTCATTATTTACTGTTATTACTGTTTATTACTCTCACACATCAATTTCAAGTGAAAAGTCAGTGATCTTTTATCCATTTTCTTTCTTTCTTTCTTTCTTTCTTTCTTTCTTTCGGTGTTTTTTTACTTTTATACTTTGATGAAAAAAGTTAACCCATCTTTCCTCCTACTTTCTTTTATAATATCTCTCTTTTATAATTTCTATGTATCTCTCTCTTTCTTCCCTGAGGTAGCCCAAACCTCACTGCATAATGCGCTATTAGACTATTTCATTTCTTTTCGTCATTTCGTAATTTATTTTTCAGCTCTCCAACACATTTCAGCACCACAATCTATTTCAAGCTTTCACAAAAGTCAAGGCTTTTCTCTCATTTTCTCTCTTTCTTGAAGTCAACACCCCCTTTTCCCCCTCTCCCTTCCTTTCGACCTCCCTCTCTTTCTTTCTACTTTGTTCTCTTTCCCTCTTGAGGTGAGGTTACCTTCCACACATACTTTTTGTTTTCTCATGCACTTCTCCCAGTGACCCTGTATCTACTTTAAACCTAAACACAAGTTAGTTAGTCTCTCTCTCGAACTCTCTCTCTCTCTCATGAGGCCAAACAACCCCCACTGCACTGAACACTGTATTGGTCATGTGAACAGCAGGCTGGCCAATCGGCTGCTGCCAAGTTGAATCTGAAGTAAAGAGGTTACTACAACACTCACACACACACACATACACACACCACACACCCTGGCTGCACCCTATCCTGTGCCCCTTCTCTTCTTTTCTGAAATGTTTCCTGTGTCTAGCCCTCCTGTTAGAGAGATTTACCTCTGTATATGGGAAGAAAGTTTTTAGCAGACTACAGATGCCTAAAGACTCGTTCAGATGTCTAAGAGTCACACTGGTCTTCGTCTGTCTTCAGCATCCTCATACTTTCTCAATCTCACTGCTTTTGTGAGACTTTTCTCCCTAAATGGCATCACGATTAGTGAGGTGCCTGTATGGTTTGTGGGGGTGTTTTCCACATGGGATGTTTCCACAGCTGGATTCTGCCACATTCTCCATGTCCACCCTTTCCCATCCCTGCTGTGTAATCCATGACTCATGCTGTGTAAGTGAATTGTCCATTGGCAAGACATGTTTGTCCGAGATGAAGAGCTCGATGAATGAAAATGAAGTGCTCGAACAAACAGTACATGCATTATGGTGGTCACACACTGCAGCAACAGGGTGAAAAACTTTTTTTTTTGAGGCAAGCCACAACTATTGAAATCCCACTAAAATCTCATTCCATCATGGCTCTCCATTAGATTAGTGGATGTTTCATTAGCGATAAAATCATGAGCAAAATTAAGAGAACCATTTAAACTCTGAAACTTTCTCTGCTGAACTGGGGAAGTCTATTTGACATTTAGTTTGGCACAATTTAGCTCAACCAAATACCAAATAAAAAACCCTGAACCGCAAGAGTTTCCATGGCAACTGGATGAGGCGGGGGCTGGAAAGTGGATGGAAGACAGATGGAGTGATGAAGAATGAGGAAGAAAGATCGATTTAGGGCCACTGAACTCTAACTTGGCTGCTTTGTTCCAGCATTTCTGAGGAGCAGGTTAAGCTGCACAAAGAAAAGGATTACAGAATCAGCACAGAAATCCATGGATCTGAACTGTGTCCGATTTACCAGAAAGACAAGAGGATTCTCTCGCTTCTGTTCAGACTTTTGATGAGAGAATAAATCCTAAAATAGTCTGGCTTTGTTGTCCAGAAGCTTCTAGACTTGATTTTGAAAGGCCAATTACTAACCAGTAGTTGGATGTCAAAACCACTAGGAGCGACTGACAGTCTGATAAGCCGATGTTTTTTCCATGGAATTCCAAGGAGAATGCAGGAAGTGAGCATGTTCGCTTTTCATCCAAAATTCTCTCTGAAATCCAGTTGTAGATTAGGTACCTGAAGAGCAAGCCAAAGGCGACCTAGGTGACCATGGGAAGGAAACAAGGACCCTGAGACAACATGAGGCAGAAACCTTGACCATAGTCGACATCAGCATCTTCTCTACACCTCATTTTCTCCATGCAGTTCACAGAAACTCTGGATAGCTCACATTTTTATTCCATTCCTGCTCAAAACACACCAGTGCACCAGAGTAATCAGTATTCTACAAGCTTTATCACCTGGCTCAGGTGTATGTAGAGCTAAAACAGAATAAATTAAAAACTGGCTTGAGTTCAAGCCGTAAAGAGGACAGTCGGTGTAGAGGAATATAAACCTGGACTGGCTGAGCTACACTGAAGACTGTACTACATAGCCAAAGCAGCGGTTTGTTGGTTTTGTGTGTTTACATGAACAAGATCATTAGAAGAGTTTGGAAATTATGCTGTGATTCTTTTTTGCCGTCATTGTATTTATTGTATAATTTGTATATTTTGCAAGATCTGCATAGCTGTATGTACATTGTTATTATCTGTACTATTTACATTGTTCATATTTATACTTCTGTACTGTTTCAATTATTTGTATTTGCACTGTGGATTTTATATTATGTGTATTATTTTGTCCATATATTTTTACACTAACTCAAGCCTAGACAAATTACAAGTAAGTGAGTCTGATTCTGATTCAAGAGATCATGTAAACTGCATCCTACAATTGTACCAAAGCTATTCTTTGATGTAGATTTTGTCCCAGTAATTAGGTTATTCATCATAGGTATATTGCTATTGTATTCTTTCATCCATAATATGACTGAGTTACAACGAATAACTGTCAGTTCCGCCTTCATGCTGTGGTTCCTATAATGACGAGTTCTATGTGTTCGTGTTTGTTGTGGATTTCTGTTCTAGTCATGTCTCCACCCCGTCCTGTCATTGGCTTGTTACCCGACTGTGTCCACCTGCTCTGTGTTAGTTATTGACTGGTTTTCATTATTATATATTTTGTGTCAATGTTCACTGCAAAGTCTTCCCATGCATTGTGGTTGTTACACACACTCTATGCATGTGTTGTGTAACATTTGCATGCATGCAACATTTACCAGGCAAGCTACTTTTATGCCAACAACTTGAAGATACCAAAAACTGGTCAAATTTTAAATAACTGACTGACTTTTAATGGCGTCATTGAGAACAGGTATCTAATCATAATCAGATTAATAAAGTGCATTTAAACACATTGATTTTTTGGGGGTTTTTTTTGTTGCAGCTACCAGATTATCGCACATAAACATACTAAAAGCTGACTTGGTACAATGGCCTAAAGTAAATATAAAAAGAGCAACCTATAATCCAAAGAAATCTCTCTATCAATTAATGAAATTGAATCTAAATAATGAAATGCAAATAGCAGTCTATATCCATCTATCCATTATTCACCGCTTACCCATCAGGGTCATGGGGAAGCTGGAGCCGATCCCAGCTGACTCAGGGAAGAGGCAGGGTACACCCAGGACAGGCCGTCAATCTATCGCAGGACTAACACAGACGAACAAGCTTTCACACTCACATTCACACCTAAGGGTAATTAGAGTAGCCTAGAGCTAACCTAGTCCGCATGTCTTTGGGTGGAAACCCACGCACGGGGAGAAAATGGAAACTCTGCACAGAAAGTTGCCAATCAGCCGACAGATTTAAACCCAGAACCTTCTTGCTGTGAGGCGAGAGGGCGAACCACTGAACTGCTGTGCCACCCAAGCATTCAACATTTACAATAAAATGTACAAAATGAAAATCTGCTATGGAAAATCCCAATTAGCTAATAAATAAAAAGTCCAATTAAATTGACCTGAATAATTTAAAAAAGTTTAAAACAATATTAAACACATTCATCTTCAGACTGCGTATATAAGTGCTTAGCATGACATTATCTTTCATATTTTCCAGGGAGAAAGCTCCTTAGCTTGCGGCTGTGAGAACTCAAAGCTGACTCACTGCTTTTTTAATAAATGACCTGCATATTGCTGTTTAATGATGTGAGTGATCGAGTTGGTGCTTATCTAACATATCATTTCACTAATGTTCAGGACCGTGAAGACATTTAATAATTAATATTGTAATCTGAAATCACTTCTAAAAGCTACTGATCACCAGCAAAAGGATTTATGAGCTCGTTCTGTGTACGAAGCCATTTGCTGTAGAACTGCTGTAGGCCAGATATCGGAGCACCGAGTCTAGATAACACAAAAGAATATTTCTTAGTGTTAGAAATGGAGAAAATATGACTGACCTTTAATTTTTACGGAGGTGGTAGTGTGCCGTTTTGGAGACATAGGTCTTGAAGCTGAGATCACTGGCAAAATGAGTCATAGATACATAACTGCCTCTGAGACAGTTTAAATATGACAACTTCATATTACCCTCTGTTTCGTTTGTGATAATTGGCTACATATTGTTCCTATTGGTTTCACTGTAGTTTCTGAAGAATATGCTTTAAGTTGAATATTTGATGACTAAATCTGTTTTGACTTCTGTTCTAGCCATGTCTCCATCCCTGTCCTGTCATTGGCTTGTTGTCCGACTGTGTTCACCTCTTCTGTGTTAGTTCTTGATTAGTGTTCCTTTTTTGTGTCACTGTTCACTGTGAAGTCTTACCATGCATTTTTATATCCAGTATTTCCAAATCTAGCTTTCCTACTTCCTGGTTCATTCTGGCTTCTGACACTTACCTTTATTTCAAGACTGATTATGGGTTATCCTGTTTAACTCTCTATTATGGCCCTCACTATGGGCTTTATTATTTTGAAAATAAAATCATTACTGAGTTTATGCACTTGCATCCTGCCACACTCTATACACACACTATATGTTACAATAACTGAATAATACATTGTGGGTTAAATGCTCGGGAATATCATCTATAGAGTCAAACAGGTTGCTGATAGACCTGCTATATTTATTATACCTGATATACCTGTCAAAATGCTATATTTATTAATCATACCAGCTGATGGAAACAATTGACAACATTGGACCCAGAATCAAGCCTTGGATAATTCCTCAGGATACTTAGAAACATGTTCGTTTTTGCAGCACCACTAAAGCAGAAAAATTGCAGTGTAAGACTTTAACAAAGATCATGTATCAGACATAAAAATGGACTGATTACAATCAGGGCACTGATATATGATACATTTCCACCAGTTCAACACACTGTGTATTAGTCAAAACCGGGATGCAGTGCCTCACTTCTTTATCAGTAAACCTGACACAACCTGTATTTCTTTTATAAGTGCTATCAATGAAATGTCCTTGTACATTTTTTCTCTCCCCACCTCCATACTTCTCTGTTCCTATTAGACCAAGTGAAGGAGGCTTATCCTCCCACTCCACAAAGCTCTTTTAAAATTCAAATCAGAATGTGCTCAATACTTGATCGTGTTTATTCGCATCATATTTCACCACCTTATTTCGCACCTAAACAGCTCTAAAATCGCACTGAATCCTTGGCTCCAACCTGGATACGCATTACAGGAATAAGCGTTGTGCTGTTGTATTCTCCAGAGGAATGTTAGTTCAAATTATAAAACCAGTGTTCCCTTGAAAAGACTGTACTATTTAAAAATACACTATTACTATTTAAATTTGGTGTTTGGAAAACAATGTGTTATTGTACATATTATAATTGTATATATCCACTTTTGCTAAATGTCATTGAGATTGATGTCCTATTACACTGCACAACAATTTTTTTTAAAAGTCTTGCTTCCTGAAAAGTTTTTGCTGATTGTGACAGGTACCTACTG
>JAQQZU010000035.1:21887444-21902844 GCA_030068025.1 Parauchenoglanis punctatus | reverse complement strand
CTACTCTAAATTGCCCATAGGTGTGAATGCGAGCGTGTGTGGCTGTGTTGGCCCTGTGGTGGACTGGCGACCTGCCCGGGGTGTACCCCGCCTCTCGCCCAAACATGCTGGGATTGGCTCCAGCTTCCCCGCGACCCAGATGGATAAAGCGGAATAGATAATGGATGGATGGATGGATATCTACAACTATGTAAATTTTTGCTTCATGTTTATCAGTATTTTTCCATTATTTGGTAAATGAAATCTCCTGGCAAAGTAAATGGGCAAATTTTGACATTAGTTTATTGGCTCCATAGTTGGTCCATAGTTCCTATTACTTAAGGGATTCATTTGCAACACTACAGCAATGACTTAAATGAAAATGAACAAGATATGACATGTTACATCTGCATGAATTACACAGAGTGAATAAACCTCTAACCCACGCTCTGATTCCTGAGTGGTGAAACACAAAAGTGTTCCTCCAAAAGTCCGGAGAATGCTAACTCAAAATCCCAACGGTGCCATGATGCCACACAGATTGTGCTTTGAGTGTGACCATTTGACATTAGTTGTGTTCTGACTGCATTGTAGAGATTTGATGTGTGTCTGTGTGTGTTCATGCAAAGAACAAGACAACACAAGATTTCTATTCTAAACAAGTGACAGATGGAGATTTAATTTACTCACCAAGAGCTAAAGACAGGAGATAAAAGAATGGAACATCATGACCCAGAACTCCACCCCCCAAAAAATCACATAAACAAATAAACACATACATGAAATGAAATTGAATCCTCGTGACTTGGAAGAGATAGTAAGAAGTAAATACAGCCAGCTGAATGGGAACAGATGTATGTGAACAGGACAGCTAGCAGCAGTGCTGATAGACCAGGGAGTACAATAGGAAGCAGTGTCTGACTCTCAGGCTGTAATAGGAGACCATGTGTGTGTTTGTGGTGATCGAATTGGAAAAAAAAAATCACTTGGGATGGTGGGTTCAAGAATTATTAGAATTAAAAGTCTTGGATGGCAAAATGCAGCTAATCAGGAAAATCCCATATGAACCAGAACCAACACTTTAGCTAGTCAGCTAGCCATCTTACTAATTAAAGAAAGTATATTGTAGTATGCTGAAATATTTAATACACTTTTCACATTGTACTGCCTCATTAACCTTGGTGCTCTTTCAGTGGTCAACACTCTTAACACGGATAAAAAGTGTACATTTCTGTATAACAATCTTCTCATACACCATGGTGTACATTTCTTTTATTGAAATACTACAGCGCTGTTTAATTCTTGATCCTAATTGCTCAGACGATTATTAATTTAAAAGCAAATATTTAAATACATTATCGTTTCTATAGCAACAGCTTACACAGAGAGCTCTATGGTGGACAGTCCATATAAATGCTTAATTGTTGATATGGTTTGTTTTTGTGTTCTTGGAAGGAGTCGCCAGTCTCAGCGCTTCGTAAGAGTAAGCAGTAAAGCTGTACATTATTCCAGCTCAGGGTGGATGAGTTGTTTTGCATGTTTTTTCTTATGAAATTCAAGTGTATAAAGCCTTTTATAGATGCTATATTCAATATAACTGTAAACAAATAAATGTATGACGTGTTCTGTGATAAATGACATTTTTAGCATCGGCAGGTTGATTAGGTATAAGAGGAAGAACACGCTGGAAGAAAAAAAGCAACTTCGAGGATGGTAACAAGAACTCTGCTTCAGATCCTACCATCCTACCACCCTGTCATTAATTTTTTTCCTACATCAGCACACCCCATTATGTTTTATTCCTTACTTTATAAATGTTTTAAGTAGTATAATGGCATTAATCCAAAATAAGGGTGGAAAATGCAGCTGGGGGTTTTGTAATTTTGTCCATTTGTAGTCTCGTCTCAGTGGAGAGCTCATAACATCACTGGCATTTGGGACTAAACTTTTCTTTTCAAAGATGTTTAGTTATTTATGGAACTAAATAAATCTAGAGTAATCCATTACAAACAGGTCCATTACTCTAAGAGTATAAATCGAAGGCAGTAAGCTCAGAGTGTCCTGCAGAGCTCCTTTTTCTTTCCCTCTCCCCAACAGGCCCGAGCAGTGAAATTAGAGCCGTCTGTATATATTGCAGGTCTGAAGGTGGAAGCCTATGTTGAATGTTAAAAAGAACTACTTTCATTTGGATGTTCTTCAAAGCACAGCTATGACATCATGTGTTTTCTTTTCATTCTCAAAGCTTTTTTATGAATTTCTTCACTTTCCCCATGGTTTATTTTCTCTGTTTCTTATGACCAAAATGAGAACCTTTCCAGCTTCTACAGCTAATGGCCGAACTACAGAATGAGTCACTTCAACAAAATGTTGCTCTGACACAACACACATGATTCCTATTGAGAATAGGAGGGAAGAGAAAAAAAAGGGAAAGAAGGTGAAAGAGGACAGAGAACAAGATGCTCGTGCAAACAAATACACAAGAGGATGGGGAAAGACAGGGTGTGTGTGAATTACTCTGTTAATATATCTGGGTTTCCTCATTGAGTTCATAGTGTGCCAGATCTCTTGGTTATGTAGGTCAGAGGAATGATAAACCCTGAATCTCCAGCAAAACACAGGACTAGACACCTGTCTGGATGATGATCTTGAATTTATCCTGGATGTGATACCATAGGCATCGTGCTCTTCCATTTTTTGAGCACTACTACTTCAGTTACAAACTAGACATGTAATGTCCATAACAGAAACTGTACTTTTCAGCACTAAACATGGCCAAGAACAGCCAACTTTTAAAGGACAAGGATGTGTGACTGATACTGTAAGCAGTCAATCATTATTATTTTCCACTGATTGAGAACAGAACTATTTAATAACTATTAAAGATGAACTTTTTTCAATAGAGTGACTATATTTTGCACATTATGAACACATTCAAAACCTTATGTCACGTCTTCAAGATTCTGAAGCTTGTCTACAAAAGATATTAAATGCTACATGAGATGTAGGAGTAGTTGAGTCTTGGGATTTGTGATTGGTCTGTTTTTATTAAGAAAACTTAAGTTAATGAGAGAAAGTGGGTGGAGACAGGTGAAAACACAGCTTACCTAAAACCATCATGTCGATAAATAACTGTTCATTTGGAATTGACAGAATCATAATAATCACTACAACTGAGCTGTTCTTACTCTAAATCCAGTAATCCCAGCTAACTGCTAATAGCAGATGGGCAATGAGGCTGTTAGCTTAGAATAACAGATAGCTAGATGAGGTTAGGACTTCCAGGGGAACTTTTAAATGCCAAAGAAAAGCACTTCTAACGCAAATGTTGCATGACAGTTTTATAATACATATATATAATATTTTGGCTCTAACCCTAACCCTAGCCTAAATTTTGATGCGTCTCATATCTTAATTTCAGTTCGAAACTTGACAAGAAAGTTTAAAATTTTAAAACTGATTTGTTCTTAAAACTGCTGTATCCTGGACAGGATTGAACTGTATCTGGTGGTGGGAATGCCAGTGCACGCACACACACACACACACGCACACACACACACACACACACACAAACATTCATACATTCATTTACCCTTTGAGGCAATTTAGTCTAGCCAGTTCACCTGCTCGCATGTATTTGGACAGAAGGAGGAAACAGGAGAACCCAGAGGGAGCCCACACGGACACGGGGCATAAGCAAAACTCAGTCCAGACAGCAACCTGAGCTCAGGCTCTACCCAGCACTAAACATTTATTCATATTAATTTCAATGGATAGTCCATCCATATGTTTATCACTAATGAATATGCGTGAAATTGTACGTGATGGTTTATACATGATTTATGCAGTTGGTTTGTGCACTGTATGGCCAATTTATGGTTAGTTGCTCACTATATGGCCAAAAGTTTGTGGACACCTGACCATCACACCCATATGTGGGTTTTCTCCAAACTGTTGCCACAAAGTAGTACAGTTTCCCTTCAGTGGATCTAAGAGGCCCAAACCTGTTCCAGCATTGACAATGCCCCTGTGCACAAAGCCAGCTCCATGAAGACAGAGGTTGACAGGATTGATGTGAAAGAGCTCAAGTATCCTGCACAGAGCCCTGACCTCAACCCCACTGAACCCCTTTGGGATGAGCTGGAAGACTGACTGCACTCCAGGCCTCCCATCCGAACCTGCCCTCACTAATCTCTGGTGGCTGAATGATCCATGATCCAAAATCTAAGGGAAAGTCTTTGCAGAACAGTGAAGGTTATTCTAACAGCAAAGGGGAACTATATCTGGAATGGGGTGTTGAAAAATCGCTTATGAGTGTGACCACACACTTTCGCCCATATAGGGTATCACCTTTGGCCTATTTTAGTGTGTACCTTTCAGTGCTGTTTCTCATTTGCTGTGGTGCTTTTTTATACAGACATTCTGTACATGTCCCTTTAAATCATAAATTTGCACAAAAGAGAGCACAGTTTCCTTTTTTGTGTGCAAATAACGAACTAAATAATTAGGCAGGAAAAATCCTTTCTGCAGCCTCTCATGATGTAAAAATCACTCAAGCAAATGTGTCAGTGCCTAACTGTGCTTCCAGCGCACTTCTGAATACCACTGTCAGGACCAGACCAATCACTACTGCACTGCTGTCGTTTTGCACACCTGTGCAAAATCCTGTTAGCATACCCCTGCTGCTGCTTCTTCTCGCTCTCTCTCTCTCTCTCTCTCTCTCTCTCTCTCTCTCGCTCTCTCAGAGCAGCCTAAGAACTCCGTGGTATTATGGTGGGTGCATTTTTCAAAAGGAATGCACATGTCCTTGGTGATTTGCATGCTTGATTTCCTTGGAGCCATGTACAGATAATGGCTTGTTAACTAGCTAGGAGAGCAGAGTAACAATGCTGTGTCAGCTATATAGACGGAATCACATTAGTTGGCTTTAAATACAGTTTAATGGCAGGAAATCTCTAACACCACCAGTAATGCTGTTTCAGAAAGGACTTATCTGTTCTTTGTATAATCCAATTAATTTACTATCCGATTACATTACTGTTTAACGCTGCTCATCTTCTAGGGGATCAAAGTAAATCTACTACAGCTCTTGTCATTCATAGGATGGGCTCATATTTTGAGTCTTGTCTCTTCTCGAGGCTTGTTTCATGTGTCGTTACACTCAGAAACGTATCATGGCAAAATTTATAAGGCTGCACTCTGAGCATTGCAGCAAGGGGAGCTATGGTCGGCTAAGGGCAGAGGCTAGTTTCTCCCTGTCAGGTGTCACGGCAGACCAAGACCTGCAGTTTGATTAGTCTCTTGCAGAGCTGGTTTGCACTTACAAACTCGCTCTTATATTCTGTATGTATGATATGCCATCGTCTCTGCTCCTGCCAAGAAACGTATATTCTGTTAGTTCTGACAAAGACACAGTCATGATAAAAATGGAAAAATCTACTTGGACAGATCTGTCCAAGCCAGGAGACACTGGATGGATATTTTTACTGCGGATGCTGAAAGTGGCTATGGCTACCCTGCTATTCTGGAAATGCTTGGATTTCTGATTTTATAAAGCACCATTCTACAGGGTTTTACTTTAATATTTTGGTAATGCTACTGAATTGGTTTCAGTATTAAAGACTCTTATTTGAGATAAAAAAAAAAAAGCAGATTGAGTATGTACAACAGGAATGCACGTCAACAAAACTTTAGACAGGTACTGTTGTTTGCGTTCCTGTAGATACACAGGGTATGTTTCAGCATTAAGTCAGACCTAAATGGCACAGTCTGGTGGTTACTGTGTCTATTATTGAGAGTCTGTCCAATCTGTCCAGTCTGATTTCTGTTACCACTTTAAGAACATAAAGCTGCTTAAGGTTGGTCCACATCCATGTTGTTCAAACATTTTAACACACATCCTTTTTTGACCTTCAGATTTAGTCATTTAACAGATGCTCTTATCCAGAGCCACCCGCATATAACCACAACACTCGCCTATTGTGCGTCCTTAAAAGACCTCTTTCACTCTTTCCAAATACCACTGATGTCTGGCAAAGATATCTTTTTTTCGTGTCTTTTAGGAGAGCAGAACATTAGCGGGAGCTGGTCCTCTGTTTGTGAAAGTCTGTTCTTTATTTGAAAGTAAAACCGTTACACAATGATGTCATCTCATTTTAACACCACACCCTTTCTGACTGGAGAGTTTGAAAAGAGCAGTGGCACAGAGACAGAGAGTGTGTAGGGAAACCGTTACAGAGCAGGTCTTTATGGCACAATGCCCAGTAAGATGGAAGATTAACCCTCATGTAGGACAAGAGCATGGCGAGTGGGTACAAAAGGCTTCACCGCTTGTGATCAGGACTGCAGAGCACGCTGACAGACTCCATAAAAATGGAACAGCTGCTGCCAAAAGAGAATAAATTGTGGAAGAAAAAAATACGAGTGCACACACTCTCCACAGTGTCCCAAACTGAGCCTCAATGACTTCAATCCTCCAGCTGGAGGCCATTTTTCAGGCCATGCATTAGGGCTGGGTTTGAGTTTAGGGGTTTGGTTGAGAGCATCCACAAAGGGCAGGCAGCCAACGTGCAGGCTGTTAATGAGACACTTATCTTTCTGTCGGTATTTCCTTCTTCCCAGCCTGCTTAATTGCACACTTTTTTCACTCTGTCCTCCCTTACACTCTTTCCAAGTTCAACGGTATGCTTTTAATCTCTTGCATTTTCTATTAGCTCTTGTCCTTTCTCTCTTTTGTTTCATTGCCTCTTTTTTCAGCAGCACTCTACCTTCTACTTTCTACCAACCCACCCTGTATCTGACTCTCTCCCACGTTATTTCTTTTCCCTTTTTTTCTCTGGGCTCTGTTCCAGGCCTTGTGGAGGTTGGGGTCTTGCTGTGAGCTTTCCAGACAGCGGTTTTCTCAGGAGGGAGTAGCTTTTGGAGAATGCCTCACTAATGCCTGTGTTTGCAGAAGGAAGCATGCTTATTTCCAGACCCACATTTCCCACAATGCCCTTTTTCTTCACACTGCAAATGACAGAAGAGTCAAGGACCTCTCTGTTAAACAGCTCTTGGTGCATTGTAAATGTGCGAATGCCTGAAGCATCACTGTTATTCCCTGAGTAATCATCCACACCTCTTTAGCTGCATATTATGGTAATGTAATTAATGAGACATTGAGCTTTTTCCTGGCAGCATCTAAATAATAGGAAATGTTATTTAGAATAATGGCTCTGACGTTTTTTGTTCTGTATTTAGGTTAAATTCTCAACATTACAAATGACAGAAGAACAAAAGCAGAGTAAATGTATGTCTGAACACTGAGATAGTAGCTGTTAAAAACCTTTTGTTCCTGCCTGTTTACCTTTTCTCCAGACCTCCATCCCTTACCAGGAAAAGCACATGGAGCAGAAACACACTGCCTCTCATTTTCATTAGGTAATTTACCTCCATCTGCTCATCCCGAGCTCTCTCCCTCTCATTATGAGGCTCTTTCAAGGCAAATGGACAGGACTGGCCGGACAAAATCAGGACCATAAAACACCAGCACAAAGCCAATGACAGGACAAGTGAACTGCTATAAAGATCAAGAGAAAAGGAGGAAGATGGGGAGAGATAAAAATGACAGGTGGTCAAGGAGTGGTCCTATAAGCGTGGAGGAGGGACAATTCATAGAAAACTCATTTACATAACAGAGAGAACAGGAGAGAGAGCGGCTCGAGTAAGCAGAAAGCGAGTACACACTGAGAGAGAGAGAGAGAGAGAGAGAGAGAGAGAGAGAGAGAGGACTTTCCTTTTTACTCAGAAAAAATAGATTTTCTTATAGAATGATTGGATATTTAAAGGTTTCTAGCTTTTCAAGTTTCTCAAAGGGGTTCTAATGGGAACCCACTCTGAAAGGGAAACCTTCGATTCTAGACTTCTAGAGAGATCCTTAAAATGTTCCCCCAGCAGGACAAACAGAAGAACCCTTAAGGTTGCTACATGGCACTTAATTTTTAAGAGCGCGCACAGAGGGAGTAAGATACAGACAGACATAGAGACAGACAGATGGAGAGCGATATACACAGCATATACAGAGAGATAGACAGGTCTAAACACAGATATAGATAGACAGATAAATATAGACAGACAAATATACAGACAGACACATAGATAGATAGATAGATAGATAGACTGTGTCAGACTGGTAGATAAATAGATAAACAGAGACCAGAGACATTGATCAAGGAGACAAACAGATAGATAGCATCTATCTTAGCACTTTTAGTATTTATTAAAAAAAAAACTTGTCTGCATGATTTCTTGTGTATTACCTGCCAACAGAGTTTTTAGCGTGATGGTATTCTTAGCCCAGGTCCTAGTGCACCAGTATCAGAATATATTTACTGGTAGAGACTTCAAAGCACTTATGTAAGTTTCTCTGGATAAGGGCGTCTGCCAAATGCCATAAATGTAAATGTAAATTTAAATAGATAAATAGACACATTATACAGACAGATAGATAAATAGAAAGACAGACAAACACACAGATAGATAGAAAAAATAAGTATAGATTTTTTTCACTACACTTTGTGTACCAGCAGCTTTATAACCTCAGGACACATGAACTATCCAAACAGCCCTGAATCATTCAGAGACGCTGCACTGAATATAAAATGCACAGAGTTTTTCCTTAGAGTCTAATTTCTGCTAATCTATTCCTTTTTCTCATACCCTTTTCTTCTTTCCCACTCTTACCCTTGAACATTTTTAAGGTTGCCATGAGAACATGTTTGAGCAAGACTAGATAAAAACATTCTTATTAATTCTCTCAGGCCAAAAGCTCAATTTTCTTTTCAGAACAAAGTGTCTTAAAAAGGCTTTGGATTTTTAATATAGGCTAAAAAACAACAACAGGGAGGCAGAACTGAATGATGTGTACAGCTCTCGCTATCTCTGCAGCATCCTTCAATCAATAGCAACCAGCTGACTGAGTTCTTCAAACGCTTGTCCCAAACACCCATTTTCCAAGTCTACATGGTGTTCTACACCCTTCCTGCAAGCTCACACTATGCAGATCTATACTGTTTAAGAGTACCACAACTTAAGAGCCAAACACCTGGGATATAGAAAATCTTTTCATTTTTCACGTATGAATAAGCCTATGAGCACGCTGCTTCCCTCTAAGTGAACAGTCCATAATTATTCAGTGTCCTGTAACAAAGGGCATCGTCACCTCCAGCCTGACTCGAACCCTGTCCAACTGCTTGTGAGAGTAAACAGCCTGAGGGAACGCATTCCTTCCCCTGTTGGAGTGTCTTCCTCAACACCGCCTTAAACAGATGATCAGTCGTTCTACACACATTCTTGAAACAAAACCTGGACTACAAAGTGGCTACGGTCTTTTGTTAAAAAACACCGTGGGAATGTTCTTCACGCACCCTGTTTACGATACACACCACAATATGTAAAAAAGCAAATGTTAATGCAGAATATTACTGTAAAAATCAACTGCTTCACAGTCATACTATAGCCAAAACAACTGAAACTCAAGAGCTTTTGTCAAAGCCTTGAAAGCTTCCTTCATTAATGTACCATGTTCACCTTGTCCAAGTCTTGCCTGAATGAATGACTGTGTAACAAGAAGAAGAAGAAGAAGAAGAGGAAACCTTGTAATAATTACGTATACAGTACCAGTCAAAAGTTTGTATACACTTATTCACAGATATTTCTTTATTCTGGCAATACTGAAGACATCAAAACTATGAAATAACATATGGAACATACAATATATGGAATTATGTGGTAAACAAATGAATATCTTAACCAGCTTCATAAGGTATTCACCTGGAATGCTTTTCAATTAACAGAAATGCCTTGTCTAAAGTTCATTAGTGGAATTACTTGCATTCTTAATGCGTTTGAGACCGTCAAAGAGTAAATAGTAAATAATTAAAATACAGCAAATAGCTATTCGACAACTGTAGTAATCCATATTATGTCAAGAACCGCTCAGCTAAGTAAAGAGAAACGACAGTCCATCATTACTTTAAGACATGAAGTAAGTGTATTTTAAGTAATAAAAATAAAGAAACACAATAGAAGGTGTGTCCACTCTTTAGACTGATGCTGGATGTTGTTTTAAAGCATTACTACATAACTTCAAAATACATTACTTAAAGGGGCCGGCTAACCCTTCCCAGAATCCAATTTGTTGTTTTTGTTTAAAAATGAAACAATAACCATCCAAAAACGGAATGGATTTGTCAGAAGAATTTAAAATATAACTACTTTGGCAAAAAATATCTTCAATTTCATGCTACGATTTAAGACCTGCAGCCAAGGTTGTTGCGGACGGTTTTGCAAACGTAACAGTTGAATATTGATGGCATCAAAAATGGCGACTCGGTACTTGAAGATGAAGATGAGATGGCCCCTTTAAGTCAAAACAATTAATACAGGTATTAATGTATTAGCACGTTTATCATGTATAAATAAATAAAATATATTGTCATGTTGATATTGTATAAGCAAATCCTTTTGACCATTAATGCCATATACACTCTAGGCCAATGAAATATTAACCGATATACTCACACATGTGATCATGTGATCAAATGTATCACTAGTTAGCCAGATGAAATATGGATATGACAATCAGATCATGACACTTTATAACTGACATTCAACTTTCCATTCCAGGTGTTCTATGTAATTCAAAATACAGTTAATATTTGTAATGCATTTGTTAAGTGCAGATTTTGACTGTGATGGACCTTGTGTGTTAAGATATAATGTATTGAGAGAGGTTCTGGTTGTTTAATGTGGCTTAGAGGGGCAAATATATATTAGTACTTATCAAATATCTATCTAAAATGTGTCTCAGACCTCCTGAAGTGGTTTGCTTAATCATGTTTAAATGTGTCTTGGGTGGATTTCCCAGCATTTCTATGTGGGTGTAGATCTAATCGTGCTACTCAAGATGCATTACACTCGCAGGTGTAAACTGGGTTAAAATGTCTCGGAAGGCTCACAGGGAATTGTGCTGCAATTCATATTTGTATGAGGCAGCGTGATGCTCCTCGTGCCTCCAGACAAGGTTAATTGTCAGAGAGTGTCCTAGGAGCTGTACACCCTGAACACAGCAGGTCGTTACTCATCACCAGAGCTGAACTTGAGCAGAATCAGAGCAGACTGACCTCAGGGAGGGGCTAGTTCTCTCTCTCTCTCCCTCTAATCTCCAAATCTATCTCTTACCTATTTCACTCTATAATTTTCTATAATTTCTCCCTCTATATTTCCTACTCTTTTCTCTCATCCATTCCAGCGTCTGTAGCACTTGCATCCCTCATTTCTATCTCTTACATCTCTTTTTTCTCCTTATGTCCATCTCTTTCTCTCACACTCGGTGGAAAAGACTATTTTTAGTAGGAGCATGAGGAAGTGTGGAATAGATCAGTATCTCTCTCTCTCTCTCTCTCTCTCTCTCAGGTTGAAATTTAATAATACAATTGTATTAGCTTCTCTCCATGTCATGCATTAGGGAATGACATCCTAGTGAATAAACTGACAGGAGTGCACATTTTTCTCTCTTACAGTGTTCTCTCTCTCTCTCTCTCTCTGTGTGTGTGTGTGTGTGTGTGTGTGTATGTGTGTGTGTGTGTGTGTTTCTTCTGTGAAGTATCCTGACAAGTAAAATGTCCTGACTATGTGGAAAACCAGGAAAAATTAAGCGTAATCCACATTGTCAGGACGAGAAAGATAGTTGCCTTTCATACAAGCTATTTTATGTGCTTTTTTTTTTTTCCAGAATTGAATGTGTAAAAAAAAGGTTTACGGACATTAGGATTAGTGTTAGATTTAGGATTAGGTGTACAAATGTCATATTATTTGTCAAATTATACAAGTACTAGATTTATACTGTATATGACATGAACAATCCCTGAAAAGTCAGAAAAATGAACACACCCTGTACTGCATGTCTGTGTCTTCATATATATATATACTTGCACATCCATTATCTGTCCAATCAGTGCAAAGAGCAGATTCCATCTATTCTACTTGCACATTCTGGGTGATACAGACCTTTATTACTGTTAGTACCATTAGCCTCAAAGCTCTAAAAAGAGCTGAAGCAATAAATGTTGGAATAGTTGGACTGCTCTTGGGATGAAGAAAAATCTGTCAACATTTCATTTTAAGATGAACTTTTCTTTTATTTGGCTACACATTGTAACACTACATGCCTTTGTGTGTTTTTTAATATTAAAGCTGTGATTGATTAAATAATGAGAACATATAACAATATCAACCTCTCTGCTTAATCTGTGTGACTCACCAGCCACAAGATTATTACTAAGTTCCTGGAATGGTGTTCAGTTTGTAATCAATGCCAGCTACATTTAAGTTCCCAAATCAGAGTATATGATGGATATTCACAAACACATACAAGCGCATCATAGACTTAGGGCAGGGCAGTGATGTAGACAGCCAACAAAGTTAATACACAAACCCATTTGTACTGGATTTCTGTCTTTCCCAACACTGCTGTGTGGGTGCAAAAGCTGCGGGGCATTTAAGTTCACAAAGGGGAAAGTAATGCCCTTTAATTTGGGCCGACACCCGTTCAGAGCATGTAATAAACCTATCATTCCTTAGCATCTTAGGGAGATAGGAATCTAACAGTGTACTGGCCCAGGCGGAGCAGCGAGAACACACTGCTGTGAACTCTGGGAGACCTAAAGTGTGTGTGTGTGTGTGTGTGTGCGCGTGTGTGTGGGCCTTATCTAGTAAACAGACACCCATTAATGGCAAGGTTTTACCCGCATCTGCAGCCTGTTTGCAGTTACTACAGACAAACACTTTTTCCTGAATTGACTCTAAACTGACTTAGAAGACTAAGGGCTCTAATTTAACTATCGAAGCACAGTCTGAAGCACATTGAGCAGTTTATTTTGGGCATGCCCTAATCCACTTTTGCTAGTTTAAGGGTGAAGAAATGGATGCAGTGCTAGGCACATGGTTCAAAAAGGTTGTACTTAATCTCTTAATTAATCATGGGTGTGTTTTGGGGCATAACATGCAATAAACCAATCAGAGTGTCATCAGAGTGTCAGCTCCCGTACCCGCATCGCTATTATAATGGCGGATTTGCCAGGTAGAAGGAAAAAACGCTTCTCTGCAAATGGCAACAGCAGGACTGCGCCAATAATAAGATAATAATCTTTCACATTGTAATGTTTTATTTGTAATCTTCCACATGTTTGTGCTCTTCTGTGAGTCCCTGGGTGTGTAACAAGCAAAGCGTATGCATGCTGTACACCTATGTGGGTGCATATTATTATCTTGATAATGCGCCCTTAAAATAACTGCATCATTGTAAAGTAATGAAATACTGCGACACTGACTTCAGGCCAGGTTTTCGTTGATCGATTTTCACTGCCTCAAGATAGCAATGCACCAACAACGCGACTGACTACAACTTGTATTAAGACCAACACGCGCACGGGCGCTCAGATCAGAGCGCAAGTGCATTTGCTTTTTAAACAAAGTGCAAATTGCTCCTAGCGCTGTTTTGTGCAAGGTGTACTATACAGCCCTGAATCTGAATTTGGATTTAAAACTGAAGGGGGTGTGGTCTAATTCAGGAGAAGATTTCTTTTTTTTTTGTTGTTATATTAAATATGAAGTATCAGCATGCCTTACAAAACACTGGGGGGAAAAACTTGATATAGAAATACCAGTAATGTGTGAATTCTGAATGAAAGTTCCTTAATATCAGCTACATTACCTTACTTTTGTTTGTACCTGTCGATGATATTTTCTAACAAATTTAGTTAGTTCTTTTTATCAAAATAAAAACAAACTTTCAGGTGGTTACTAAGAATACTGGAAATGCATCGAGCGGTGCTGCCTGTTCATATTAATGAACAAAGTCTTTGTTTGTCCCACAAAAGTTTTGTATCTTGAAAACCTCACATGACTTCTTTGCCCTGCAGGATCCCAGTCCTGATTTCTGTAATCTCTAATATATTTGTATCCAGTTTCATATATAATACCCTCTTATAATAAGGATCTTAAACTTATGAGACAACACTTACTTGTCTCAGTACAAGTTCCTATCCAGTGTAATCACACAAACACCACAGATGTGTTGAGAAAAGGTTTAAAAACTGCACAAATATCCCTTTAAAACTTAAAGCCTTCCACCATGCAAGAACTCAGGTGAGTGAGCTGTGGGATTTTAATAAGCTCTTAATTTTACACAGTATACTACTTAGAGCTGATTCTTATGAATGCAAATAACAAAATGATTTTTTTCTATATAACGTTTCAGCATGCAACACCACTTTCGCAGGCACAGAAATAAATAAATAAAAAAAACACATTTATATAGATTATGAATTTTTTAAACCCAGAAGCACAGAGGAAGACAAAAAAAAAAAAAACACCATGTTGGCAGGAGATACTGCAGAGAGAAAAACTCAAAGCTGTAGAATTAAGACACATTCCTTCTGTAACTAAACCAAACCCAGACATGGAGTGTGAGTCTTTAAGTTTAGATTCTGTTCTGCAGTTTGAAAAGCTGCATCTGAGTGATAAAATCAGACACAACCCAATCAATCCTCGGTTCTACACCACACTCACCGTTTGTCATCTTTAACTGCCGTCTGTCTTTTACTCTGTTTACCCAACACAGATGCACAAAGATGCAAGCACACGAATGCTATCATCCTTATCACCATCTACATCAGAAGCACACCACAGCATGGGTGTTTACACTCGGAGTCTTGTGTCTGAATTGTGTCCTAATAAGATTTTAACTACATATACACTTGTAGTGAAATGTGTCTCAGACTGTAATCCTGACTGCTGTATCAGACATATTATGCAATATCCCTTGATCATCAGATTTTAGCGTTGTGCCTCATTATCAGTCGTTTTATGCAAAAGATGCTGATGCTGTCCCAGGTCTTGTGATTAGATGTCCATCCTTCAACTTCAGCAACACTGGATCTATGTGTGTTTTGATGTAATGTATTAAAAGGGCTTTGGGTTAACAAATGTGGCTTGTAGAGATTGATTTCTTGGAAGCACTTTACACCCAGCGGTTTCATGCATGCTGGCTATTAGGATTAAATCCGGATTAGGTATTATTCAATTAATTGAATATTCACATGTTAATGCACCCAGGATATAACCAGTGACAACCCAAGCCCCTCATATATACAATATCACAACGCATGAGGAGCATGAAGATGCCTGGACACCATCTTTTTCATAAAACAGCTTGAAAAAAGGTATAAAGGTAGTTTTATAGCTAGCTCTGGAAAAAATTAAGAGATGACTGCAAAATGATCAGTTTCTCTGGTTTTACTATTTATAGGTACACTACCGGTCAAAAGTTTGGGGTCACCTTCTAATTCAATTATTTCTTTATTTTTATGACTTTAAAAGAGAC
>JAQQZU010000035.1:21848540-21866123 GCA_030068025.1 Parauchenoglanis punctatus | reverse complement strand
AAAGAAATTCCACTAATAACCTTTTATGTCAACAACCGCTCAACTAAGTAAAGAGAAACAACAGTCCATCATTATCACTATCACATCATTATCAAGTCATAAAAATAAAGAAATAATTGAATTAGAAGGTGACCCCAAACTTTTGACCGGTAGTATATATACTGTAGGTCTGGCATAAACGCTCCCGAGTCAGCAAATCAGAAAAGTGCACTCACTCTGCTTCAAAGTGGTTGGGCGTAATGATGTCCGACACCGGCACTACTTTATCCCTGTACACGGGCAGCAATGCTTCTGGAACGTACTACAAACAGGACAGGAAACAAGATGAGCAAATGTACAGCATGATGATGACTCCAGACCTGAGAGGAGGTAACCCTGCACAGGCCAGTGGTTTTTTTTTTCCTCCTTTACTTGCACTAAAATGAACTCTCATATTGACTCCTTTCTTGCATCTTAGCTCTCTCTCTTAGAATATGAGAAAAGGGTGCAAGAAAAAAGAAAAACGGGCAGAGGAATTCGCCATCTTCGCTCTTCGCACTTTAAAGTGACATCACCTTTTGGTTACTCGCTGCCCAGACGGATCACCTGACGTAAGGCATGACCGATCGATCTGCGTATACACACACAACATGGTGCGGTTACACAGTAACAAACACCAGTCAGAACATTACTGCATGTCTACATGCTTACATAGTGAAGTTTTAGTCTGTGCTAGATTCTACACGTGTCCTATTCAGATCCACCACTACTTTAAAGTGCTCACTGAAGATAAATGAATGAATGAAATCTCCTGTATGGGCTACTTTACAAACATAGACACATTTTAAATGATTTGTTACTGACTGTATTTTTAGATCTTTTTATTAGCGTATTATTTACAGGAATTTGATTTGGGAGTGTTATTATACACCACAATGAAAAGGTGCTCAGGAAGCACCAGTGTGTATTTAATCTAGAAGTTTTCTCTCTCCAAACTATTCCAGTCGACTGAAATGGGAGGCTAAACGTATGCAGATCTGTGCAGCACTGTAAACCTCCAGGAGTCGAAATGTGCGCTGTGAAATGTGAACCAAACGCGAGTCTATAATCCTCAAACACGGGATGTTTTTGCAAAAACAAAATACTGCAAGTGAAACACGGTCTGAAAAAATAACAAAATCCACCATCAATAATTAATTCATTTACTCAAAATATACCAAAGTTAAAAAAAAAAAAAAAAAGTGCTGGAGTGGAATAAATGAAATGGCTCTTCAGGCTACTCACCATTGATCCATTATCTCCCATGACTGGATCACATACTGAAAAACAACAGACACATGTTTAAACATTAACTCACTCTTCTCCCTGTAGCTTGGTCAAAACAATACTCTGTACTTTATCAGTACATGATTCGTTCTGCCATAAACACAGAACCAAGGATGTCTGAGGCGTGATTTCCGCATGCAAAACACGACTCTGTTTTGGACCCTGTGGTGTGTTTAGAGATTTGAACGAATAAGTGATTTGTGTTAATTAGTAAGAATAAAGATATTTCATTGTTATTGAACCAGCAAAGAAACTAGAGAGTTCTGAATTTTGTCAAAAAACAAATCAGATCAACAATAATGTTATCTAATCCATGTACAAAAATTTATTAAATCTCACCGGCAAAATCAACAAGCACAAACCTTCACAGCTCTGATCAGCTCACATGACCCTTGCGTATGAATTAATACTGGTGGACTTGGGCTGGGTTTAATGCAAATGACTACTTTTACGTCTGTTTGTCAATTTATTATAAATAGATGTGATCCATACTTGAGGTATGCTATAAGAGAATTGATTTTTTTTCTTCTTTATAAAGCATTATTAGTCATACTGTTTGCCTTTGCATTGTATAAAAATAATATCCCAATGCTTTTCAAAAGTACTGTAATGTACACTAATGTTACTTGACCGCCAGATGGCACTAGAGCTGAAACAGTCGGTTGGAAGAGTCATTGTTCAAGAAAGATTCATTTTGCCCTCACTAACACACTCGCACTTCTTCTATTACAGATTTTAAAAACTCAATAACAATACAAAAAGAAATATGAATCCATGTGATACAAGACCAATCACAACATTCTGGTTGTTTCTTATGCAAGACAACAAAGCAAGAAAGAAAATAAAAAAAAGTCAGAGAAGCCTGGTCACATTTTGGGAAACGTTTTAAATCTTGGAATTTTTTCGCCCCTACCATATACAAGCCTGGGGTTGGCACTCTTCAGCTCCAGCACAATGTCCACCACCATCTCCAGGAAAGACACATCCCTGGAGTAACCTAAACATGAGCAGAGATTGTTAAAGAGACAAGAACTGTGCTATCTAAATGATAAGTGACAACTTGTACAATATTTACAGTCACTGACATTCAGAAAAGTCTGAATCACCAAAAAAACCTATCCATAATTCATAACATCACAATCTCTCCCACGGAGCTTTGTGTCACAGTTCCCATAGCAACAAGGGCCCTATATTATTTTCTAAATCCGTCTCCGATTGTCTTTACCTGTTCCACATTTCACACATCAGTTTGTGTATTTCAAACCTTTGTGTTTTTCTGTACGTTTCTTTTTTTTTTTTTTGAGTTCTGAGTGTTTTAGTTTGTTTCTTCTATCATGTCTGGTTCTTGACTATTCAACCAATTTCCAACAAGTATCCCAACACTTACGCTCAATAAAGTAACTAAACTGTACCTTTCTTTCCACAATCTTTTTTAAGTGTCAATCACACTATAAAACCATCAACACCATGTTTTATTTACATAAACAGCTGAACGATGGTGAATTCATGTACCTGTAAGCACATAGTCATAATGGTTGACTTTGTTGAGTTTAATCCCTTCATAAAGGACGTGTAGCTCATCGGCAGTTAGCACTTGTCCTTTCCAGTGCTTGTAACCTATTGGGAAAAAACAAAACAAAACAAACAGAAGACGGTTCTTCATACGCCACTGCAGTCTGTACTAGCTGGCATCTTGATCGGATTCCGTGTTTTGTTTGTCAAACAATTGGTCAACAATTTAACCAAATCCAAATGTCCCATCTTACATTATTCCCAACCACATGTGTAAGCGTCCCCTTTATTCATCCTAACGTCGTGGAAGAGAATATAGCGGATAAAAAATAAAGTGGAATTTTGGCCTATAAAAATGCAATTCCCACCAATTTTAATGATTGAAAAAAAATTCTGCACTATTCTTGGAGAGTGACTTTTTTGTAATGCACCATTTGCACACATCTGGGATCAGGGGCAGTAAATTTGTTAAACAAAAATGTACTTTTCATTTCCTGACGTACTTGCTTGTAGAACATTCACATTAGATCTGCTGTCTTATGCTTTACTCTGCTTAGTTAATAAACAAGCTACTGTGTGACTCAAAAAGAAGTCGCAAAGAAGCCCAGTGATTGTATGAACACAACCTGAATGAGCTTAGCCCGACATCAAACATTCCCAACGATTAAGCCTGTGTGTGCAGGGAAATCCCAGGCTATTCTTAACGGAATAAGAACTCGGATTAATGCTAAACTAATTTAACATATTTCAACAACCCAGTTTTTGCTAGTGTTGCTTTCAACAATGTCAAACACATTAAAGGAGCTACATGCATTTCGCCAAGTCCAGACACACTCTGAACCACAACATGTGCAAGGAAATTCTACACCGATGGCAACAGTGATGCAGCATGTGTCTGAATGTTATCCCAACAGATGTGCAACAGCTGCGACAGAAAACATTGCTCGCCAGAGAACACAAATAAAATAAACATAGTCTGCATAAATACTACACTAAATCACTTCAGTAACTAAGAGAAACTAGGTTTCTTTGGACAGAGACTCCTTAACTGTCTCTCATGTTGCTTTCCCAAGTTCACTCAAGTTCAGTCACTCACCAACATTCATCCTCTGGCTAATCCTGAACCCAAACTCTCGGTACCAAAGGATACACACAGATCACACTACTCCAGGAAAAAGCCCCTAATGGGTTATTATATAACCTGTGTGAGAGTTAGTGTCCTGGACAGTGATTTGTAGAAGAAAACAACTCACTCACATACTGAAATATCTCTGTGGCTATCAGTGAAGTAGTACTACAGTCCTGGACTTGGACATGTCCAAAAGTTTGTGAACACCTGACCATTATGTCCATATCTGGCCCTTCTCTAAATTGTTACCATAAAGTTGGGAGCACAGAATGTCTTTGGATGCTGTAGCTTTAGGATTTCCCTTCACTGGAACTAAGAGGCACAAACGTGAGGCACCAATTTCCTGCACAGAGCCATGATCTCAACCCCAACGCACAGCTTTGGGAAGAACTGGAACGCTGACTGCACCCCAGGACTCCTACACAATGAAAACATAGACACTTTAAAGAACTTTAACTGCACGTATATAATTCAATTTGAATCCAAATTGCATATGTATTAGAGCGTGGGTGACATTTGCAAATGACAAACCATACATACTTTACAGACTACATTTTCTGTGCTCGTACACAGTACCAGTCAAAAGTTTGGACACACCTACTCATTCATTGGTTTTTCTGTATTTTGACTATATTCTAGGGCGGCACAGTGGTGCAGTGTTTAGTGGTCAACTGGCTACTCTAAATTGCCCATAGGTGTGAATGCGAGCGTGTGTGGCTGTTTGTCTGTGTTGGCCCTGTGGTGGACTGGCGACCTGCCCAGGGTGTGCCCCGCCTCTCGCCCGAAGATGCTGGGATTGGCTCCAGCTTCCCTCCTACCTACATGATCTTAACCAGCTTCCTGAGGTAGTCACCAGGAATTCTTCTTCATTAACAAGTGTGTCCTGTCAAAAGTTCATTAGTGGAATTTCTTGCCTTCTCGATGTATATGAGATCACTTGTGTCGTGTCGAGGTAGTGTTGGTATACAATAAATAGCACTATTCGACAACTGAAGTAATCCATATTATGCTCAACTAAGTCAAGAGAAACGGCAGTCCATCAGTACTATAAGACATGAAGTGTATTTTAAGTAATAAGACAAGAAAAAAGCGTTGAATTAGAAGGTAAACTTTTGACTAGTACCGAATAACCTGTTTTGTTCCAGCGTCAACTGGCCCCGCCCCCTTTCTCTCTGATATCACATGATAGATCACCCTGAAGTGTTACATGAATGTTAAATGAACACTTCAGGCACTTTAGGTATCCAATCCCTATTGGCATGTAAAACAGATAAGAGAGTAGGAATTGACACCTGAATGGGATCGAAACAGTCCCTCACAGTGGGATGCTAAGAGACGGCATTAAGAGCGAAGAAACATCCAAAGTACTCAGTGTCCTTGGCACACGGCCCAGAAATAAGAGAGAAAGAAAATAGGAGGGGTGAAAATGGGGAGGAGAGGGTAAACGAGAACACAGTATTGATATGAGAAACAGAAGAGATGTGAAAACAGACCCCTGCTGTGTTCTGGGGGCTCAGAGCAGGGAGTTGGCACAGGCCATTCGCCTACTAGCAGAACAGCAGCACTCACACCTCCCTTTTTAATCCTCATGAAAAGTGAAGAGGCATACCCTCCAGACTAATGTGGGTATCATGATATCATGCAAGGGCAAAAAACACTCCTTCATACATATAGAAATGTGGGCATGTTATTATTCAGCTCGTCTGTACTAGCGTTCAGCTTAAAGGAACACAAAACAGATTGACCTTTGATCCCTAAGCATGTCAACAGACTTCAGGTACATTTTGTAAGTCAGGTTTTCCCGCAAGCGCGCTAATCTCTTAATCTTGCTGTTAAACAGTAACAACTCGATAGCCAACACTCTGCCACAGTTGTGGTTTGGCTAAAGTCGAAATGAAAACTGCATGTCTTCCAGGGGAAAAAAATAAAACAAATCACAGTGTCACAGCCCTCGCAGACTTTTATCTCTTGGGTGTTTTCTTTTGGTGTCTAATAGACATTAACAATCCAATTCATTCCTCAAATACACTTTTTACTCCACTATACGTGTCCGACGGCTTCAGCTAATAGTTATTGTTCAGATTAAATTTTTTGTTCTCTTCCTTTCCAGTGAAAGCCACGTATCTCCACATGCGGTGATTCTGAATGTTTCTGATAAATCTTAGGAGTAATTGTTCTTTTATGGGTTTAGAAAATTGTCCAACTAAATATTGCCTAACCCTCTGGGATTAGCTGGAGCATGCATCGTCGCTGAGATGAATATAAGGGCTGTTTTACTGAGCTTGTGCAAACTTTTCAGAGATATGCGGCTGTCACAGGACAGCGATGCTACAGACACATGATGATTTGATAGAATATGATGCTGTGCTGTAGACTAAACTAGCCAACAGTATACAAAGTAATTCAAATGAGCTCAACCTTAAACATCTACAGCAGTAAAATGCAACATACACATTAATGCAGCAGAAATATTAAGATAATATCCAAAAACATCATATATAATAGTAAAGCACTGACAGGAACCACTTTACTGCACAATGAGTACTTTTAATACCATAAATACATTTTGCTGATAATACTTACATACGGTAAGGTTTTGAATACAAGACTTTTACATGTAAAGGAGCACTTTCATAGTGTGATATTAATACTTTTACTTAAGTAAAGAAATCTGATCAATTTATTGATCATACAATCCATAACCACTGTAAACTAATGTGTGTGTGTGTGTGTAAGAGTGTATGTGAGTGTGTGTTCTTTGATCTGAACATTTAAGTACACTGATGTAGTGATACTTACCTGTGTGATTGGAGAATTGTACTGAGTTTATAGAGTCCACTTCAAAGCCAAGCACCTGAAAAGAGGAACACACACGTCACTGCTCCATTCATTTTAAGCCCCACACACACACACACACACACACACACACACACACACACACACACACACACACACACGTTCAAAAACATTAATGTGGCTCTTCTCATCTGTACAAGTTCTTACCTGTAAAGGAAAAGTGGCTGACTTGTTTCCAACATATCCCCTAACCACGTGACTCTGAATTGACAGCACTCGGCAGTCCATGTTAGAGACGGATCAGCACTGATCAGTCACGTTGCGCTCGTCGTAAAATGGCTACACGCTGCTTACTACTCTTTAAAAAAGAAGCAAGAAAGGAATTTAAAATGTAGTGAAACTCAGAAACGTCTCCACTACAATACAAAGTGAACTCTTCGTCTGCTTTTATCCGTAACTTCCACACTCTTGGGTAACTGTTTTACGGGATTCGCTACCACGCCGGCTTCTTCAGCCAATCGCGACGAGGGGCGGGACACTCACAGCCTTTCAACCAATCAGAACCCTCCAAATAAAAGGAAGTCCAAACACACTGTAGTTTAGCAACCCATGGGCTGGGAGTCGATTCCAAAAAAAGAGTCGTTTGTTCAGCAATTCGAATCTTTTACTCGTTGACTCGTTCAGGGGATGTTTTTTAGTGCGGAAACTTATTCACGGAGGCGATTGACTGTATTAATTATTTATCTATTAATCCATAAGTGAAAGATAGTCTACTTGTTTGTTTTCATTCCGATATTCTACTTTAAAATGTGTTTCCTGTGTAATTTGAGTTTACCAACATTAACTAGGCATGGATGCCATTCACACATCTTGAAGGACTTTTCCACATTCCCTAACACTGTGGTGAAGTTCTGCTGTGTGTTATATAAGGAATAAAATACAACAGGGCATGATGTTATAGGAAAATAATTAACTGCGGAGTGGTGTGATGTGCCCTGACACAAAGCAGAGTTATTGTTTCCAACCAAGTGTTTTATTCCTCTTATACTACATCAATTTGCCAACATTTATGCATTTTTAGTTAATAAAAAAAGTCATACTTTCTTAATAACCTTGTTTATGGTAATCTTTAATGTTGGATGTCATGGTGGTGTAGTGGTGAGCACTGTCATCTCACAGCAAGAAGGTCCTGTGTTTGAACATCATGGCCGACTCAGGCCTTTCTGTGCAGAGTTTGCATGCTCTCCTCATGCCTGCGTGGGTTTCCTCTGGGCATGCATGCAGGCATGCAGATTAGGTTAACTGGCTATTCTAACCTGCCCATAGGTATGAATGGCTTTTCATCTCTCTGTGTACTCTGCCTCTTTCCTACCTCAGCTGAGATTGGCTCCAGCTTCCCCATGACCCTTAATGGGTAAGTGGTATGGATGGCTGGAACATTTAATGTTGTAATCCCTGCTATAAACAGTTGTCATGCTTAATCTCTTACTGTTATAATGTGTGACACTGAAGATTCCTTTAAAAAATGTACTAAAAGAACATCTCCCCACAGAAAATATCACATCATTGATTGCACACTTTTTTAAATGATGATGTGGCATCTCCACCATACAAGTCCCTGTGTAATTTGCAATGCCCCATGTAAATTGCAACACAAATAAAAACAAGCAATATAATAAATTAATAAATTAATTTTAAAAAATACAGTAAACAGTCACCTTTTCTTCTATTTGATAAATGATTTAGTTAAATGTATAACTGCATGACAATCTGAATGGAGTTCAAACCTCTGGCATAAGATCCAGTCCAGCATCCTTAAAGCAGGTCCACTCCTAACAGCATGTAAGAGAGTCTTTCCACTGTAATAACAGTCATTTGACCCCTGCTGCCTCGTCCCTGTTAAATGAGTCATATCACTTTCCCTCATCATATTCCAAACATTATGTGCTTTCATAAGGACAGGCAACAAAAAAATGCTAGTTTGGTTTTGTCATCAACCCACATTCATAAAAACAAAGAATATGTCCTTTTTCTCATCCTCTACTTACCCATACTCACTGAATCATGTGCTATGTGAGATTATGAATCCACTAAATCTTAGATACCCACACACATGTACACACACACACACACACACACACACACACACACACACACACAATTATTATCACCAATTTTCTAACCTTGTGTGCTTTTTCCAAATTTTCCCAAAATTGCAGCATGACCTTGGATATGGAAAAGGTGTTATAAATTAAACTTTATTTATATAGCTATAATTAATTATTTATGGGCAGCATGGTGGCACATCAGGTAGCTCAAGTTTTTCACATTTCCCAGTGTCCATACAGGCTTTCTCCAAGTTCTCCAGTTTCCTCTCACTGTCCAAAAACCTAGCTTTAGCTATGCTTGGTGTGATTATGTGCGCATGGTGCATTGTGATCCCACTCAGGGTGAATTCTCCCACCATGCACCTAGTGTTCACAGGATGGACTCCAGATTCACCATAACCTTTACCATTCTTATTTTTATTATTGAATTCAATTTCAAAGGGAAATAATAAATTTAAAATACAGTAAATATGGTTCAAAAGCATTCATATTTTCATGCTATTTTTCCCATAAGTAATGACACATGTAATATACAATGCACCTCATTTCTTTTCAAATGGAAGGATATAATATAGGTTCTTTTTTTCTTAGAACTGAGACAAAAGACTGCATCACAATATTTGTATAAATATGATATGATATTGACCATACATCTACAAATCTGCCACTGTTCATATGCAAAGTGTCATAAGCAAATATGTATTTTTATAATGCACCATTAAAGTCTACTGTTGTTTACGTCAGTCCTACCTGTGAGTCAGCATAGCTCCCTTCAGATATCACATCATGGTTTGTTTGTAAAAAAAAGCTACTGGTACAGAGATACAGAGGTAGAGATAAGACTGACAAAGGGTTTAGGTCTGCCAGACATGTAAAATGTCTGTCTCTTTGGGCACACTTGTACTGTGCATCTGCTCTGAATGTACAAGTGTCATAGAGGAATCAGAGATCACAGTAAGAGGATATAAATGAAGATAAAGGCTATAGAGTGAGAGAGAGTGAGTCAGAGAGGATGGCACACTGACCCTGTTTATAGTGTGCAGAGGACAGATTATTCAGTAAGGTTCAGTAGTGTGTCAAGCAACTACAAGAATTTTCTAGGCATTTGTAAAGAAGCATGGCACCGTCGCTCACTTGGACGCTCTGTGGGTTTATACTGAACTGATGCTGCTGTCATGGATTTGCTCTGGACATTTGTGTTTGTGGCAATGCTGCACTGTGTGTGTGTGAGGTGTGAAAGGTCACAGACGGACCCAGGCCAGGATCAGGCAAGCCGGCTCAGACACATGTGGCTGCTGTCAATCAAAGAAGCAACAAGGAGGCAGAAAGGTAGGATCGGTTTGGTCTAAAATGAGACGTTTTGTATTGATCTGCATTGGAAATGCTTATTGTAATTTTTAGTACAGATGATGGACATTAGTAAAGTCGAATCTAGGACACATCAGTGTTATAATGAGCGGTCCAAGAAAGTGTAATTTGATCAGAATTACACATCTGGTTATGTAACTGGTGTCAGGACAGATATTGTCTTTGGCACATTAGGAGACAAGGCCATATTTAACTGCTAAAGTACAAATATCTGGTAAGTATTAAGTATTTATTCTCTGACACAATAACAGATTTTTTTTAAATCTTGTGCTTTGCCTAAATTATAGACATAATATCAAATGCATGAATGTTATTAAACAGTCTAAAAAGCATTACATTAACCATAGCTAACACTTTAGCAGTCCTTCTATATTATTTTCAGATTTTTTTACTTTCTGTTTCAAAGTTATTTGTACATGAACACAATGCATTTCATGAAAGTAATTGCACATTGTCTATATTTGAGTAATGTGCTGGACCTTTGCATGTCCAATAGTGATGCAATGAAAACAAATGATAGATGAAAACATGGTATGATTGAATTGGATACAAAAATATAATATGTTGTGTTCTGTTATTATATGTAGTATTATTGCATATATCTTACAGACAATTCGCCTGGCGTAAGTGTACTACAGAGAGACACTATATCTATCCTACACCTTTAACATAAAGTATTAAGTAGTCGTGTATTTTGCAAATGAAATAGGAGTTTAAGAAGGCTGCAAAATTACAGCCTGAAGCTTTCGCTGTGTGCTGTGAGATTTACTCTGATGAGATATGGTGAGAGTCAGATGCTGAACGTGTGTGACAAAGATAGATCTCTGATATGTGTGACTGTAGCACAAAAACAAAGCTTCACCATATAATAAATATTTGTCCTGTTGAGACACATAATCATCAGATACACAAGGACATGGTCATGACGTATTTCCCAAACCATACACTGATAGCAGAGATGAAATGAGTGTGTAGTGCGTCTTTGTATAGCTTTTTATTTGCCTACAGTGATATGCAAATAATGTTTTCAAAGAAACAAAAAATGATAATGCAGATAATATTTAACCTGAAAGCATGAACTTCTTATTAGGCAGTGGAGGAAGAAGTATTTAGATCCTTTAATGAAGTTAAAGTATTAATACCATCCTATGAAAATACTCCACTACGAGTAAAATCCTGCATTCAAAACCTTACTAAAGTAAAAGTTTGTAAGTATTATCAACAAAATGTACTTCAAAAGTAAAAGTACAGTAAAATGGTCCCTATCAGTGCTTTAATATTATATATGATGTTTTTGGATATTATATTAATATTACCGCTGCATTAATGTGTATGTTGCATTTTACTGCTATAGATGTTTAAGATTGAGCTCATTTTAATTCCTTTGTGTACTGTTGGCTAGTTTAGTCTACAGCACAGCATCATAAAATATAGTATCGCTGTCCTGTGGGAACCATGTATCTCTAAAAAGTCAGCTTTTCATCAGCTTTTCAAAGTTTACCCATATATTTGTGATGATGTATTTTCCAGCTAATCCAAGAGAGTTATTTAACAATTTATTTAACTTAAGAGGTAGGAAAATTCATCAACTCATAATGGAACATTTGAAATTTACGGTTTTCATTGGAAAGGAAGGGGATGAAAATTTGTAATCTGAAAAGTAACTAGTAGCTAAAGCTGACAGATGAATGAAGTGGAGTAAAAAGTACAATATTTTCCTATGTGATATAATGGGGTAGAAGTATAAAGCTGCATAAAATGGAAATACTCAAGTATAGGACAAGTACCATAAATTTGTACTTAAGTACAGTACTTGTGTAAATGCATTTTGTTACATTCCATCACTGCTATTAGGTTTTGTTGTTGTTAAATCTTCACTTAACTAATTTTTTACGTAATTAATCATCCATTCGTTTAGTTACTGTCAAGTGGAGAAAGACTACTGAAACTCAAAATGTTTGAATTTCAGAGACAATGTTATAATGAGACTTTAAATTAAGAATAAATGCATAAAAATGATCCATTAAAATGAAAACAAACATAACCTATAGTTATTCATAAATACTAAAGCAATGCCTCATAAATAATAAAGAAGTGAAATATAATGAAATATATATTTTAAAAAACTTTCAACTGATCATAACATTAAAAAATAGAATAATCATTAAAAAAGAGGAACACACACCTTAACACTAAAACTGTATAATTGGATATAATTGGGGATTAATAATAATAATAATAATAATAATAACAATAATAATGTCTTTATCATACCCAAAGTAATCTTACAATTACAGCACACACTCTACAAAGTCATTAAGATATTACTCTTCATCTTTCAACAGGTGCTCATTCAATCGGACAGGTCAACATGTATCAGCTTCTGTATTGCCGTGTTGGAATCGGTTATCATCTGCAGATCCAGCCCAATGGGACTGTAAGGGGTGTGCATAAACCGACTGAGCTCAGTAAGTTTATACATCTTAAGTATGTATGTGTGGAATTAACTGGGTACAAAAAGTTAGAATTCTTGGTGACTACTCAATATTTCAATTAAGGACATACACCAAAGATAATGGTAGAGATTGTGTTTTGGAAACTGGTTCTGAACTCATGCTGTCTTTCTTTCTTTTCTGTCTTTCAGGTTGGTTGAAGGTATTTGCAGTAAAGCCTGGAGTAGTGGGCATTCGTGGTGTGAAGAGCAAACTGTATTTATGTATGAATAAAGAAGGAATTACACAAGGAATGGTGAGCTATATTTTAAAATTTTTATGCCATCACACTACTTGTGTACTGAAGACAATAAAAATGCTTTCCATTCCACTACGGGTGGGTGATATGCCAAAAATATCATGTTGTGATATCTGTATACATTTTTCTGAGGCTTATTATGCATCATTATGTTCAGTTTTGGGTGGCACAGTGGTGCAGTGGTTAGCAATGTCACCTCACAGCATGAAGGCTTGGGTTTGAACCCCTCAAGCTGACTGGGCCCTTTAGGTGTGAAGTTTGTATGTTTTTCCATTGTCTGTGTGGGCTTCCTCCGGGGTCTTCGTTTTCTGCCCATAGGTGTGAATGTGAGTGTGAATGGTTGTTTGTCTCTGTGTTATCCCTTTGATAGACTGGTGACCTCCTCAGGGTGTCATCTGGAACTGGCTCTAGCTTCCCATGACCCTGATGGAAAATTGGTATAGATAATGGTCCACGGATGCTTAATTTTGCTAAGGTTTTGTATATTAAAAAAAATCTATTCCTGACAATGCCACAGCCTGACATGCTCTCTGGGGAGAGGGGTGGCACACTGTCTCTCCCCTGTCAATCACAATGAAACTAGCCATTGTTTGGTGTCTGTAAGCTTATGAAAAAATTGCATGATATAGATGAGGATAGCCCTCTCAGAGAAAAGACCTGTTAGCCTTCACCCTTCCTGGTTGCTATCTGTCATATTATAAGATAGAGCCAACTGGTGGGCAGTAACTTTTCAATACCAATTTAGGAAGAAAATGGGGGGGGATAGATTATTGTTAGTGACTAACAATATTTTTAAAGCATTGACAGCTGAAAATACCTACTATTTATTTAATGTTCAGCAAAATGTATAATGATCTTAATGCATCACAGTACTGATATCACATTGCCATCTAATCCTAGGTTTGTGATATTGGATTCTACAGGCCTGTGCATGGATCCTTGAAATGTAATGCAACCTCTGAAAACTTTCTCATCCACAGACTCAGTTTTCACCAGACTGTCTATTTAATGAGCGCCTAGAGGAGAATCACTACACAACATACTCATCTACAGCTCATCCAGGCCTATACCTGGCCATGTCCCATCGAGGACAGCTCAGGAGGGGTGACTTGGTGGGTCCACACCATGTCAGCAGCCACTTCCTTCCTCGCAAAGTATCAATAAGCTAAACATCATCAGCACTTTAAGTTGCAAGTATACCACTCCACATGCACCACAGGACTTGTTCTGAAGAGCCTGTCTGAACAGAAGAAATACTTCCACTGAGGTAGAAAACAGATACAAGATTTCTTTTGAAATCCAGCAGGATGAATGTTTAAGATGGATACAGACATGTACTGTTGCAGGGTTCTTTTGCAAATTTTCTACTCGAGGTTTATTGATGCATTCCCGGGACATGCTTAAAGTATAAACGCCACCTAGTGTACCAATGTCCCAAATGACTCCAGTGCATGAAATGAGACTTCTGGGCAAGTCCACTCGGAAAGCCGGCTATGGGTAATGGACGGAGATAGGGCTATATTGGAAAGAAAACTGGCTGTGATGGACAAAAGACTTTAAATCAGCACAGGGCATATAGATCAAGCACTTTTAGATTTCACTGGGGTGGCACAGGTTTTAAGACTGTTGAAGTAAAACCTTGCTCTTATGTGTAGCCTTATCTTATATAATTACTCAATTTTAATATATACCAAAATAAGGTAGACACAAAAATTAAAAAAATAGTCCTCTTACTTGACAAGGAGTTTTAATGGGAAACAATATGGAGCATGGGACATGGCTTTGGACCCCAATTTCCCGCTTCACCTAAGATCAGGTACTTGCAAGTCCATACACACACAAACTACACACAAATGTTTGGTGAAGTGTATGGTGCCAAGAGATTTACTGGTGTCCCAGCAGGGTTACATTCTCTCTGCACACCCAACGTTTCAAGTATAGGCTCTGGGTCCACAACGACCCTGAGCAGGATAAAGCACTTACTAATGATGAATGACTGTGAATGTAAATATAAACTCGGGACACTATTTATTTGTAGATATTGTGCATTAATTCTGGTATTTAATATGCGTATTATTTATGTATTTATATATGTATACTTTTATATCATGTAAATAAATGATAATGTAAATGTTTTATATGTAATGTGTCCATGCTTCTTTTGTGGGATTACTCCAGCTTAATAAACATTAATACACATGTATATGAAGGAAGGTGAATAGAGGCTGACCTGAATAAGACATGAAAGATCATCAGGGTGCAGATTGAGACTTTAACCACCCACTGCCTCTCCTGTGACAGGAGCTCAGACAACACAGACGATCATTTATCCTCATACAGATCTGTGTGTCGCACATTTATTTCCCAAACCAGTGATCGGTATCCCCTGATTCTCCAAGTTCTTATTTTTCTACTATTCTTTAGATGATATAATACAGTTTTAAAAATGATATTAATGTGTAGTTTAAAAGTTAAATAAGCATCCAGGATTATTTCATCAATATTTTAGCTTTTGTCTATAGAGCCATATTTGCAAGTCTGTTATACAGTATGTGTAATGTTGAAGCAATCAAATGTCTTCTAATTGTGGACTACACTCTTAGAGATGTTTTCTCAGTGCTTCATTAGATATTTAAGGGTTCTTCCCATTTTAAACAGGTTCATTAAATGGGAAACTGAAAAAAAAGGACAGAATAACCCATAAGCAGAGGTGGACAAAGTACAGAACTCTATTACTTGAGGCAAAATATAGAAACCTCTGGTGAAATATTACTCCAGTACAAGTGAAAGTTGTTCAGCCAAAATTTCACTACAGTTAAAGTACGGGAGAACTTGCTTTTAAAAATACTTAAGTATTCAAAAGTACTTTTAGATGTCTTCAATATTCAATGTTTTTTAATGTCAATTCATTGTTGTATTGTTTATTTGACAAGATAGAACCATATATTACTGAAAAGACTTTAGTCAGTAACGTTAATTCTGCATTTTTACTAGCTAGCTCTTAGCGGTGGATTCACATAGGACCTGGTCCCAATGCAACAATGTGGGGGGCAAATCCATAAAAATCCAATTTGACCAGCCATAGCATAAAAATTGCAACTTCTTCAAGCACAGGCACATTCATTTAAAATGTTTATCTTGAATTAAACAAAAGTTTCCACAATCTAAAATTCTTTCTCAGTTTGGACACTGCATTTTTGTAGGCAGTGAAATTTGTGCACAGTAAACAAAGCAAACATTTAAAAATAATAAGAATATTTCTTCATTTAAAAAATCTCAAACATGGACTTCAGATACGGCTATGGGTGCTCTGGTGTGGAATTGTAATTTTTATCTGCCATAGTCATCATTACCACCACCAAGTTCACATTGAACTGTTTAAAAAATGCAGTAAACACTTTGAACTTGAGTGTAGGTGTTTGCTATGATTGGTTTTCTCCTGTAACAAACACAGCGCATGATCTATTGCATTTTAGAAAAGGAAAGAAAATTCATCCGCTGACTTAAAATCCCTCAAAGTTATGAGTAACAGAAACCTTCAGAGAAATGCGATGGAGTCAAAAGTACAATATTTTTCTTTCAAATGTAGTGGAGTAAAAGTCACATGCTTCCAAAAAACATTCTCAAGTAAAGCACAGATACTCAAAAAATATACTTAAATACATTACTCAACTAAATGTACTCCATTACTGTCCACCCCTTAAGGGTGCTCGATGGATCTGTGCAGGAGATCCTCTGACTTCGCATCAGCATCAAAAATCATCAGCTCTTCTTCTTTCCTTTATGTGCACTTCCATTCCTCCTGCACATTTTCCCCCACACATATGTATTTTTCACTTGGAAATATGGATATAATGTGTCCTTAAAGATATCTATGGTACATATTAAAAGCTTTAAAAGAACACTACATGCACATTTCTAGGGAAAAGGATACACATATTAAAGGTACAAAACGTGTACACTTCAGAGACAAGGTACGGTACAGTGTAGTATCCTTTGTTTCAGAGTGTGCCCATATTTCTTCTAATGTTTATTACTCTTTGCTTCCCCACAACCATCCCTGTACACTGATCCTTTCTCACTTATTTTCTCTACCACTACCTTTTCGAAGATATACACGTCCCTCTGTAACCTGATCATGTATCCAGGGAGATGATGAGGTTATCTGATCTCCTCTCAGAGTGACACAACTTCTCAGTACTCGCCTGCTCAGGTATCCCACTGTACCTCTGAGAGAGAGAGAAAGAGAGAGAGAGAGAGAGAGAGAGAGAGAGAGAGAGAGGGGTACAGTTATTTGGAAAGCCAGAGTAGTGCATAGTGTTTAAACATGTGGATGAACAAAGCATGAGGATACTATAACATTTTGGGGTAAGTAAGACCTGTTGTCTGAGGATCTTAAACTAGTTCTATACTCTTAGAAAAAAGGTTCCTCAAGAGTTCTTGGAGACATGAGGTTTCATAGCTCTTTAAATGGGTTCTATTTTTTTTGCACTCTAAGAAATAAAGGTACCAAACTCTACCGTCATTTGTATCTTATCTACACTACCGGTCAAAAGTTTGGGGTCACCTTCTAATTCAATTATTTCTTTATTTTTATGACTTTAAAAGAGACTG
>JAQQZU010000035.1:21749339-21768653 GCA_030068025.1 Parauchenoglanis punctatus | reverse complement strand
GTGCACTAATGCACCCCTTACCATCACAGATGCTGTATTTTGAACTGTAAACTGATAACCAGTCAGAGTGTCCCTCTCCTCTTTATCCTGGAGGATGCAGCATCCAAGATTTCCAAAAAGAAATTCAAATTTTAATTCATTAGACCACATGACACTTTTCCACTTCACCTCAGTCCATCTTAAATGAGCTCGGGCCCAGAGAAGGTGGAATTTCTGGATCTTGTTTATAAGGTTTCTTCTTTGCATGGTACAGTTTTAACATACATTTATGGATATAACAATGAACTGTCTTTGCAGACAATGGTTTTGGGAGGTATTCCTAGCCCAAGCAGTGATTTCCACTTCAGAATCATGTCTGTTTTTAATGCAGTGCTGCCTAAGACCGAAAGACCACGGACATCCAATATTGGTTTTTGGCCTTGTCCCTTATGTACAGAGCTTTATCTGGATTTTCTGAAACTTTTAATAATATTATGTACTATATATGATGAAATCCCCAAATTCATTGCAATTTTATGTTGAGGAACGTTATTCTTAAATCGTTGCACTATTTGCCCATGCTGTCTTTCACTGAGGGGTGAGCCCCTCCCAATCTTTACTGCTGAAAGACTCTGCCTCTCTGGGATGCTCTTTTTATACCTAATCATGTTACTGACCTGTTGGCAATTAATCTAATTAGTTGTGAAATGTTCCACCAGGTGGTTTTTTTTTTTTTTAGCATTTCACAACTTTTCCAGCCTTTTGTTGCTCCTGCCCTAACATATGTGAAACGTGTTGCTGATATCAAATTCAAAATGAGCATATATTTTCCAAAAAACAATAAAAATTTCTCAGTTTCAATATTTGATATGTTTCTTCTGTTTTCAGTTAATTCTGGATTTACATGATTGGCAAATCATCACATCCTGTTTTTATTTTCATTTTACACAGCATCCCAACTTTTTTGGAAATGGGGTTGTAAGTTTACACCAAGTAACTAAAGGTCCACTAGGCATGACTCTATGACTGCAATCAACTGAAAGCCCCTCCCTTACCCCTCCCTTTCAAAGCGTGTATTAGAACTGGCGTGGCCATCAGGTGCCCATAGCATACTTCCAAGTACTTACACTCACACGCCAGTTCTTAGAAGGTTCGGAACATGAACCCGAACTAACACCTAGGTTGTGTTGCTGAAAAGGGGAACGCAATTCCTGCCAGGATCACTGGAAGGAAAATTAATGAATAAATTAATTATTGATGATTATCAACAACTCCATAAGTGTCCCAGCCTTATTATTAAATTTTACTATAGGATGAATAGAACAGTTAATGTTTGACCAAAGCAAAGACCATAGAGCATCTCCACATCCACTGTTCCAGACAAAGAAAAACCTAAGAGAAATGAATGTTTAAAGGCATGAAATCCAAAAGTATGTGCTCTTTTTCTGTTAACCATTATCAAGAGAATTCAAAACTTAAGCTGGTCCAAAATCCACACTGCCAAGAGCATAACACCCGAACTGCTCTAGCTCTGATTAACTGAGATAATAAATCCTGAGAATATGGAACAGTAAATAATCTGTATTATCACTATCTCGCTGTTATCAGGTCCAGTGTGTGTAAGCAGACAACACATTGCTATCATCACATCTCTGATCCTGTTTCATAACCCAGTCACATGCAAAACTATGCCAACTTCCTCTCTTCACCCTTTATATAAACATTATATTACACACACACATATCATATATACTATAAAAAAAAATTTCCTCTCAACGTTACATAAGGTGCATGATCTCAGTAGTAGGTGCAGAACAAACATTAAGTTTTACAGCTTCTCCGAAGGAAAGAAACAAACAACGAGTGTGTGACTTACACTCACGCAAAGCTGATTATACGTTAAATGTTACGACACATGAGAACAGGTCTTAACCAGTGCATGAAAGCTTCTAATGTCCTTTTCTTATTGTAGTACAACGATATAGGTCACATCAGATGTAAAATTACTCATTGTGCTCGATTTATTGACGGTGTCTGCACTACCCGTTCTTTGTAAATCAGTGACCACCATTTTGTTATGTGGATTTTCACTTTTCAGTGACACTGGCATTGGAGTATGTGGACACCTGACTATCACATTCAAATGCGCATTTCAAACATCCCATTCCAGATTTAGTCCCCCTTTCCTATAATAATTCTATAATAAGCTCCATTCTTCTGGAGAGGCATTTCTACTACATTTTGGAGGATTTGTGTTCATTCAGCCAAAAGAGCGTTAGTGAGGTTAGACACTGATGTCAGGCGAGGAGGCCTGAAGTGCAGTCAGTGTTCAAGTTCATCCCAAAGGTGTTCAGCGGCGTTCTGTGCAGAACACTTGAGTTCTTTCACTCCAATGTGGGCAAACCATGTCTTCACGTGCACCAGAGCATGTGTGTCATGCTGGAACAGGTTTGGGCCTCTTAGTTCCAATGAAGAAAAATTATAATGCTAAGAAATTCAAAAGACACCTTTAGTGTCATCTTAGGAACACTGGGTGTGATGTGGGACTCCACCCTGGATGGGATACACATTTACACTAAAAGCAATTTTGTATAACCAGTTCACCTACTGGCATGTTTTAGGGAGGTGGGAGGAAACCAGAAGTCCTGGATGAAACCCAAGTAACCATGGGGAAAACATGCTAAATGCACAGTAACCCAAGCTCAAGATCTCACTGCACCACCGTGACATTTTTCCAATAAAATAAAAAGTCTTTCATCATCAACATTTCTCAGTTCACTTATACCCATTTCTTACTTAGATTCTGTATAGCAATTAACTTCGGTTCATATCTTGAACCATATAGACAAAAAATATATTTGAAATATATTATGACAAACACTTTTGAAATGTATGTAAATATTCAAATCTGGCCAAAGAAACATATTGTTAGTGAAATATACAGTATGTCAATATAATTACTTACTATGTCAATATATTATTTAAAGGCTAAGGTCAGGGTTATGCCAATATATTTAATTAGTTAGGTGCAGTGCTGTATATTATCATTCAGTCATTCATCCACAATATGATCGTTAAATATGATAACTATAAAAAGAATACGACTTACATTCCACTCTTTTCTCCAACATGGCTAAGCGGTTTGTCACTTCGGTCTTCAGCTCATTTATCTTAAAAGCCCTGAAGAGAGAAAGGTGAAGAAATACAGAGAGATGTGACGTAGAAACTAACCAATTCAAATCCATGCAAGGCAACGCATAAAATAGCAAGAAACTATAATAAATGGGAACGAATATGTGGAATACACAAAGATAAAACATAGTTAATTGTATTAAGAGTAATTTACGACATGACAATAAAAAGGGAAGGGTTGTGAAGAGAAAAAATTCTTCCACAGTAGAAACAGACTACATCCTGTGTGATACGAGGAGGATAATATCAAACATGTACGACAAACAGATGGTAAACTTCATATTACACTGAGCTTGCAGGTGCCATACACTGTTCAGTGTTAGCAGTGAGAAAGGACAGAGAAAGAGAGAGAACAAAGAGTGTAAGTACCTGGAGAACTGCTCCGCTACCTGAGTCAACACATTCTGAAAAAGTTCTTCTTTATCTACAAAAGGACACAACAGCAAACACAGTCACCGGCTGTCAGAAAAACACACAATGTGGCCATCAGCAGCAGAAAAGGCATTACAGTTCCTCGTCAGAAAGCATCAGAGTGTGTACGACGCCGTCGGGGCAAACATGAAGCGTTACGCGGGCAGAGGAGGTGGAGAGTTAATGGAAGCAGCATGTAACCAGGCAGGAAAAGCCAGAGGGACAGGAGGACAGACAGACTCTCTCCTCTGTCTCACCTTATCATGTACTACACCTGTCTTCTAGATGTTAAATAGTCAATTCCAGTTCCCACACACACACACACACACACACACACACACACAGAATACACATCAGCACACATACTCAAATATCTCATCTCATTGGTCCCTAGAGACACAGTGGACAAAGTTCACTCTGTTGGACCAATAAAACACAGAAAGCGAGAGAAGCAGCTGATAGTAAACGTTTCCTATTGGTTGCTTTCCAGTGCACAATGTGTTAATTCTCTATAGATAGAGAAAGTGTTAGGTTAAGGGTCACACAGTTGTTCAAGGAAAATCGTAAAGCATTCACTCGCGCATAGCTGAATTTTTCTGAAGTGTTTGCACTGAAACCAATCATTAGGTTTATATACAGTGAGACGTAATGTTTTATAGGAAACCTGTTTAAGAATACTAAGAAACACATATGGACGAGAATTATCAGAAAATTCCGGCTACCATTATCTCTCTGTGTCATGATGATAGGAGTACATGACGTGAGGTTTAGATTTAATGAGGTTTAGAGTTAGTGTTAACATCGTTCATGTTCGTGAAATCAGGGTTAGTGTTCATGAAGATTAGTAACGATAGGTTCAGGGTTAGTTATGTCAGTGTTTGTGTTAATGACGTTCAGTTTAGGATCAGAAAGGTTGGAGTTCATAAGCTTCAGGATTTTTCAAGCTAGGGTTAGGGTTTGTGCTTTAAGTGATAGTGTTGATGAGGATAGGGTTAACAAGGTTAAGGTTATCGAAGTTAGGGTTATTAAGATTAGCGTTAAGGTTATTGAAGTTAGTGTTAGTGAGTTAGGGTAATTGAGGTTAGTTTAGAGTTAGGCATAGCTTAATTTAACTACAATAATTAACAAGTTAATAGAAATACCATACAAAGATAGTAATACAAGTGTGTGTGTGTGTGTGTGTGTGTGTGCGTGTGTGTGTGGGTGTCGGTGCGTGTGCATGTGCTGTGTAAATGCTATTAATGTCAGACATTTTTCAGAATTGGTTTAAAGTTCTAAATGTACTAGTGATAAGAGCCAGATCAAATAAACACACAGCCCATAACCACTCAGTAGGAATGTTTTTACAGGATAATAAACACTCTTCCTCTTCTGATTGCACGCATATCTACAAGTAAAGCTTTAAGCCTACTAACACCGACTTGTGCGGCCATAGATTAATTTGATCAGAATATAAATTAAATGAAAATATAATGCATTTTAGCCAAATATATGAACCACCATATTTATTAACTGCATTTATTTAGTTCTTTTATTCATGAACTTTTCAACCATACATGTTAACTGTATTAAATGTGTTTGGAGAATTTTGTATTATATAAACATTTAGTTAGGTTAGGTTCATGATATTAGTTCTGAAAAACACACTGTGTGACAAGCATTAAGATTCTAGGGCAGTATAACGTCAAAATAAATCATAAATAAAAGGACATACATACATCTCAAATCTCATACTATTGTATAATACCTCACTGTTAAACTGAATACTCAGAAAATATTAATACCATAAAACAAATAAACTATTAACTCTTATACTCATAACCTACTAACCCTAACTGTCTGAACCTTCTTCCCAATACTCCTAAACTTGTGACCGTAATACTCAGAATCGACTAACCCTAACAGTCATAACTGATTAAGATGCTACCAACCCTAATACTCCAAACCTACCAATGTTAAAACTCAGAAACTACTAAGCCTAATCGTCCGAAACTTCTAATCCTTATACTCAGAAACTTGTAATCTTAATACTTAAAAACTTGTAACCCTAATACTCAGAATCGACTAACAGTCAGAACTGAGTAAGAAGCTACTAAACCTAATACTAAAAACCTAATGTTAAAACTCCTAAACTACTAACCCTATTATTCAAAAACATACTCAAAATACTCAAAACATATTAGTCAGTGGTATTAGCCCAAATACTCAGAACCTACCAACCCTAATACTCAGAAACTCATTCTAATCCGTAGAAAGTTGTAATCCTAATACTAAAAACCGATTAAGAAGCTGCTAACCCTAATACTCAGACACTACTAATATACAGAACCTACTAATGTTAATATCCTTAAACCTCAAAATACTCAAAATGTATTAGACAGTGCTACTAACCCAAATACTTAGAACCTACTAAGTCTAATACTCAGAAATGTTTCACTCTATTACTCAAAAACCACTAACCTACAATGACAGACTAATACTCTGAACAAAGTAACTCTTATACATGAAAACTACTAACTCTAATGCTTTTAATGCTTTTTGATTAGTAATCTACCCACAATCCATAATGCCGATTCAAGAACATGTTTACAGAAATGTCTGCAAATATATAAAAAAACAAAAAAAACAAACTGAAATCTCATTGAGCATTCAGTATTCAGACCCTGTACTTTCCAGAAGCACCTTTGGCATCAATTACAGCATCAAATCTCCGTGGGTAAGTCTCGACAAGCTTTAAACACTTTTTTTCTTCTTCTTTGCATCAGCAGTCATGCTTGTTCGGTATGTTATCTGCTACAAGTCCCTCCCCTTACATTATATCCCACATGATGAGACACTTCATTTGTTCAGCAAACAAATTTTATCGTCTGAATCTTTTTATTGCACTGCATTTCTCAGGGTAAACACAGTATACAGTTAAGCACAGTGATCATCTAGAATAGTACATGCACACAATTTGAGACGTAGGTATTACACACCTCATGTGCATCCTCATGTCAATCCTAGTTGGCTCGAGAGGCTATTTTATTGCTCTCCTGTCCTGATACTTATAAAACACAACTGTTCATAGCGTTGTTTATACAGTTGGTGTGTGCATTTATGAAGGCAGATACACTCTAACAATCAGGCGTGTGTGTGCGTAAACATATACAAACACATTAGAATAAAACTCACCAGCCAGCTGTCCTCCAGTGAGGGGAACCACTTTGTACGGTGACCTTTAAAAAACAAGGGGAAACACAGGGTGGTCAAAAGCAGCTGGTGTCACAGTAAAAAATGCCCCCTCTCTGTGAGTCTCTAATCGGTGAGTTCTCTTACTATCTGCCCTGATTGGCTTCTGTCTTAGCTCTAGGTAGTGATTAGTCTTGATTGCATCTACTTTTGCTGCCGGGCTCAGGAACGCTCTCTTGATGACTCATTTATGTTACATGTAGATGAGCCCCTTCCTCATTCATTTATGTAGATGACTGATAATATCTGTTATGTAAATAGAGCTATTTTGAATATGACATTCAGATCATTTTTGTGCACAATATGATCTAAATACATGCATTTGGACATACGTTTCATGCGTTATGAATGATTGAGGTATTTGTGTGTGTGCGTGTGTGTGTGCACATTAGAAAATTATAGCTACATTATAACATTATATACATTAGAATTATATCTACGAACTAACGCAAGCATTTTAGACAGGTCTCGGTGACGGTGACGGTGAACTGTGCTGCAGAGGACGGTCCTTTAAAGCTCAAACTCATTCAGATGCTAGAAGATTCCCCGAGTGCATCCTTGCCTTTTATCTGTTGTTAAGTAACATGCTAAATTAATATTCAACTTTACCATCAGAAGATATTTATAACTAGAATGTTCAATCTATTACATTATATGGGTGTGTCCTGAATGTTTGATCTAAATTTCTACCCACTGCTGTAGCATTTCCAACCACCAAATAAACAAAACCCCATACTGAGAAAAACCTCAATAGAGAAAAGAGAAAAAAAGAAAATAATTTTTTTTTAAAATTTTGAACAGATATAAACACAGAGAAGGGATATAAATGAATCATGCTGGGTCTTTCATTGTTTACTGCATGCACAGTTAATGAAATGTTAGTAAATGCTAATCAATTTAACTGCTTGCTAACTTAGATAATGTTAGCTGGCTAGCTAACTAACGTTAGCAAACACAAATATGTAGCTAGCTAATGTTTGTTAGCAGTCTTGTGTTGCTGAGGTAGAAAACATTAATGTGGGTACAAGAAAATAAACTGTAAAGAATGCTGTCATTATATAATACTTTTTAAAATATGATACAATGTTGACCAACTTAAAATCCATTTTCACTGTGTTAGCTAGGTAAATCTAGTTACACACACTGCTTACTTATGCTAAAGCACCATGCCTGTCAGTGGTTTAATGGCTAAAGGTATCTTTAAGAAGCCATATCTTTTATTTCATATATGAAATGTTTCTTAAGTAGGAAAATGGTTATTAATAAGGGTAAGTTATTCATATATGCATGTGAGTGTGTGTGTTTAAAGGAAAGGTAAATGGTATTTTAAACCCGGTTAAAGTGTCCTTTACAATGAGTCATTCATTACAGTTTCAGAAAATTGTAGTAAATATCAATTCACTCAACCCTATTACTTGAACACATTCACCCCTATGGAATATTTAGAATATTCCTCTTTAAGTCAACACAAAGTTGCATCATCTGATTTTTCTGAAACACATGGAAAGAGGAAAAGCATGCTCACTCATTCATCTGTCTTTATTTTTGACGATATTGCGCTATATGAGGTCACTTTGAAAGTTCAACCTTGTTAGACAAATTATTGATCGAAAGTAAAATATTTATTAATTAAGTATTTTTAATTGAATCATTAGAACGTCCCTATGCCATTGTAAAACTACTATGCTAAAAAACCCGTTACTTTCAACCCTGCTAGTCACATAACCGAAAAATGCAACAATTGTCAGAAAAGAAACCATGTAGAAATGAGATTATTGCTTGACATGGGTTAAGGACACTTAAAGACACATCCACATATTCCATTCAAAGACACACCCATTCTGCAGACTCTTCTCTTTTATATTAGTACACCCTCTCTTTTGTTCTGTCTAGCCTGATGGTTCGTATAGTTGATCTGTGAGAGATGGAGCTAAGATATTAATGCTTTTACGTGCAGGAACATTAACACAAATAGTTCTACAATGTTACTTTTGCACATTTGCGCAAACATTCTTAGGCCAATATTTTGTCTACAAAGTGTTGCATGAATGTTATTTCTGTAACACGAGCATAAATTCTCCGAGCAGACAGGTTAAAGCCGGTTTTACACTGCGCAATTCCAGCCGTCTTTTACGATTATTACTTGTCACACTGTACTAGATGATCCCAATAAGAATTCTTTTACAATTCAACAAACTGCTTTTCTAGTAAATCCAGTCAGTATCTGTTCTTTACATGTCACCATTGCCACTGCCATGTTTGTATCTGTGTAGCTTTGTGTAATCATATGCTGTCGTCCTATTGGTAGATTTTAGAAGCGTGTCATAGGTGAGCTCACGAAATTTTTTGACACTGCCCGAACTTTGTCATCGGCTGTCTGTGGTCACTGTGGCATTGATTTGGCTACCAGTGAGCACGTCTTGATGTACGTTTTAATACCATCGATCTCACCTCACAACCAGAGATTAACCTTTACGATGCACTATTGTGCCTGCGACAGCAACAATCTGTGCCATACTTACTCATACAGTGTAAACCTGGCTAAAGTCTGCTTTAAAGTGTCTTTTTTATTTGAAATATACTTGCTAAATTAAGTATGGGAATGTAGCATAAGAGAGAGCGGGGTCAGGAGGCAATTACCTCTCTGAGTTGCTTGGCATGGTGGGGTCGATGGAGACCATAGCGCCAGTTGAATCCAAGAGGGAAATGGATGTATTCCTGTCAAAAGCAGATGCACACGCTAAATATGGGAACACTTCAACTAAAGAGGATAGACAAGCACACACACAAATTGTCACACACACACACGCACACACACACACGTTACCTGGGCAACCCCATGGCTGTGCAAAAGAGCTCCTTGATATCACAGGGACTACAGAACCGGCTGAAAACCACCTATTAGAGGCACAAAGAGTAAGGTCAGTTTCTCTGGGCAAACCAATCCAGTCTTACTTCACAAATCAAATCACTTCTCCTTAAGCCATAACATTATACTAGCAAAAAAAACAATAAGAGTAAGGAAGCATTAAACTGTGGCACATATGCTATGCCCATGTATTATGTACGTCATTGCTTTTAAAAAACCTTGCTGAAAGAATCTAAAGCTTATACAACAGCCTTGAATCTGCAATCAGCTAGAAGGCATCAGGTTCAGTTCAAGGTTTTTTATTGTCATGCACACACAAAAGCAGGTTGCACCGTACAAGGAAATTCTACTTAATGTCTCCTTCCTGTAACACTTCAGTGAAAGGCTTTGGATAAATAATGGCAAACTCGGACCTTATGAAGGTTTCTAACACGCCATGCTGTTCACTGGAGTCTGACACCCGTGATATAGATTATAAAGACGGAATAAAAAGGAAAAATATAACTGCAGCATGCTTCATACTATACATTTAGTAGATGATTTTATCCAAAGGAAGCTGAAGTAAGTAAGAACACAATACCATGAGATTATGATTTTAGCACAATGGCTGCAATAAACACGTCATTTGACACATTGTAGATAGATTATGTCACCCACCTACAAATAAGCATCTGGAACCGTCAGAAAGAAGTGAAAAGCCTACTATTAGTCCCAAATCAGGACGCATCACAATTAATTACCCAGATTCATGAAAAATGCACCATGTGGTTTGTTGTCACACTGATGAACAACTGACATGAAACGACAACAATCTGGATGTATTTCACGATTTTCCGACAATGCTAGATGAGTGACAATAACAGCGCTTATCCAGTGTATTGTTCTTGACAATCAGCCACTATCGGCTATACAATGAGCGATACTGACACAATGAAGACAATCATACGTACTTAAATTACAGCGAGCACTTTTGTTACAAAATGAAACAAAACCCGCTCAAGGTAAATAATGTAGCTAGCTAATGCACTACATGCAAAATCAACTCACTAACATTATAAAGAATGAGCATAGTGATCTAAATGCATGAGAATGTTTGTGCCTTTCATGGCCATTGTGTTCCATTGTGCACCTAAATGCTTAATACTGAGTAGGTTTTTCATTTTGCATATCAGTATCAGTATTGATGAAGAACAAAAAAATGTACTCTGGGAATACAAAAAAATTGTGTTGATGCACCCCTAGGTCCAAGAATTATTCTCAGCTCAGCTGGTGGAGGATGCTGTTCGTACTAAACTGTAGCATGATGTAGCAGAGAACATGAGGAATGCTTAATAATGCCGGTTATAACTTGTTACATTTTTGTGCTGAAAAACTAGGAGGAAGTGTTAACCTGCGTGTGTGTGCTGTAACAACGTGCAGAACGTAATATATCACCAATATACTAAAATATATTCAAATATGCAAAATGTAAGATATACACAAGCAAATACTGGCACAGTCTCAGACCTTACCGGGTTGAAATGACAAAGTCATTGACTTTTGGTTTGAATCACAGCAAAGGTCCCTCATGGCTAGACGTCCCAGAGGACATGGTTGGCCATCTGTCATAATTGATTTCCACTGAGAGGAACGGATATCAGAGTCTGTATAATCAAACCCAGTTATTTTGTAGCAAGCCCAAGAGTTGTCTGCACTATAAGTATAAATCTGTGCTGTATACTGTATTCAGGACAATTTAATGCAAATTTACTGTTGCTATGCAGCATGTACAGTATGACATGTCAAGAGACATTACATTAATATTAAAAGCAGTGTCTGAGCATCTTTAGGAAATGGCTTACTCAGTGCAAGGGAAAAAAATGTTAATTTATAACAGGAAATGTGGGGTGGTCGAGTGCTGGTCAGCCCTAGTCAAACAGTATAAAGGCAATTACGGTGAGAAAAAAAAACATTTTACCTGCCTACAATCGAGCACTTTCTTATGAGACGATAAAATTCTCCTCATTTTCTAGGTGTGCAGTGAATTGACTCAAAAAATTGAATACGTTTCATTCTAACATCTTTGTCTTGAATGCTCACAGTATTACTGAACATTGATCGAAACGTCACATGATATAATATCCTCATTGTGTTTGTGACACATACTGTAACACAAGAAAATGATAATCTGACGCACTGGATCTTTTAAATCTAGTGTGTGAATAATGTATTTGTCAAGCGCCTCGAACCAACAAGTGCACGTCCTTCCTGCTGAATTCCAAACGTGAGATCTGAATTGATCTCCTCTCTTCTGATTTACACTCAAAGCTGTCATTTTTATACCACACCCTGAGGCCCAATCAGATAGAAGCGTGTGCTTCTGATGGCACAGACAGGCACGACAAAGCAACAAAAGCAGGTGCCAAACTTAAGTAGCACTGCGACTGACTAAGAGAGAGAGTGTAAGACAGGGAGACAAGCGGTGAGAGCGAGTGAATGACAGACAGACAGACAGACAGACAGACAGACAGACAGACAGACAGGTAGGGAGGGAGGGAGAAGGAAAAAAGAGCCGGGTTTATGTAAGTAACTGTTAATCAATAAGAAAGATCAAAACAGAATATTAAACCTCAGAGGAATTTCATGCATGTGCTTTGTTCCTTTGTTCTTCTCCCTCTTTCGCGCGCACTCTTTCAATACCTCGAATGCAAACAATAAATTTGTATTTGTATAAATGAATGAAACCTGTCAGCAATGCACAAGGGTGACCTGTGCGGGACATAAAAGTGTGACGTAAATTAGAATGATTCGATTTTTTTTCAAGAGGAATCCGAATACTCTTTAAGTGCTGGAACATTTAAACCAAAAGCAGATTATGTAGAAAGGTGATACTCTTTTGTGACCCTTATTTGCAATAAACATCATTAAAAATTAAGTGAGAGAGAGAGAGAAGGGGGAGAATACAATATCATGGATCCCTCTGTCATGGGGTGGGTGTGGGTGTATAGGTGTGTGTAGTGTGTGTGTGTTTGTGTGAGTGTCAGGACTGAGAGCTCTTGACGCAGCAGGTGTGCTCGACGGAAAGAACTGCAGTGATTGACAGTTGACAGCACAGAGCACAGCTCCAGGTCTTACAGTCATTTCTAGACAGACCAAGTACATGTTCAAGAGCCTCACATGAAAATCAGCTCATCTGAAATCTCTCAACCCTCTCAGGATGCAGATATTGATACTACTCTCGAGCACACCTTAAACGAGTACTCCAGCATTTTGTAAACTAAACTTTTTCCCCTGTCCATAGCATTACCACACGTTTCCCTGTACTGAGAAACAAACAGAAAACTTGAAACTTGATTATAATGGAAGTCTAAGGGCAGTTATGAATTCTATAATAAATATCTAAAATGTGCTACTATATATTATAAATTTAGAAATACTGAACAACCACTACACTCTAACCATTACATATAGGCCTTAGGATGCAATGAAGCCGAACATTAGAAAGCAATCCAGTAATATAGACATTTACATTTTCCCTTATTGCATCATAATAAGACCAACACAACGTACATAACTACAAGTTTTTCTGTCTGAAAATGTAGTCTGAATTCTGAGAAGATAAATTGTACAAATTTAAAAAAGTTTATTTTACAAATACCTTTGATTGAAGAATTCATTAAAGCATTCCATAAACAATACACTTCAGTTATATAAAATTATATTATTTATTTATTGACACCCCAAAAACTGCCTTCCCTTTATAAGCAAGTTTTGTGTAAACTGGTTTTCTCCGTATAGGGTAATGTATAAAAATTCTTGTTTGCGGTAATCAGATGGGTTAGAAAGAGGTTTGTAGGTCTGGTTTGCAGTTAATCTGCTCTAGAGATGTGATCGGAATATATTCAATAAATTCAGATATTTCTAAGAGCCCTAAACCACACTGGCTTTGATAGTGGCAGTGTCCACGTTATCACTTTGCTCTCACATGTATACGATGTACAGGTGTGTCAGTTCAAGAGTGTGTGCACCTGTGTATGAGTGTGTGAGAGTTCTGAGTCCTATTGTCTTACAGTCAGCCGAGAACATTAATATGCTGATTAATTTGCCCTATTTGGAGCGAAGCCGAGTTGCAGCTGGAGGCACATTTACCTACAGAGGCATACAGGAAACATGGCAGGAAAAAACATGTCAATTATTGGAATATGTTAGCATTTTTAAAAACCTAAAGTTTATGTAACGTATCTGTATTGTGGGACTGACAACACAGCATTACATTGATCTCATATATGATTTTAGAGGACATTATATGATGCCTTATATCGCTACATTGCGACATCACACACAGATGACTTTCCAAGTCTCCACATATAACTTTAATTATACCAGAACACTGTTGGTAACAACGTACACAGGGATCGGTACAGTGGACACGTCACGCCAAGGGATTTAAAAAACGTGCTATTTAGCATTGTTGGAAGGAGTCTCCACTGTCCCCAGTAATTTTAAGTTTCCCACTAAAGGGAGGTCTTCAGGACAGTGGACTTTCACAGTTTCTCAGTAACACGAAAAGCTGCATTTTTTCCTCTCGTTTACTTCAAGAGGGAAATAAAACAGAGGCTGGTGAGGGAATGAGTTCGTAGCTGCGAATTTAAGTGATACCGGGAACTAACTTGGTTCTCAGATGTTCTCCAATATTAAATGGATAATAAAATGTTAAATGGATAATAAGTATGTTGTAATAAACCACTTGTAATTGGAAACAGTAACTCTGCTTTACGTTGTATCACCTCACCTCGTCATTGATTATTTTCCTACAAAAGCATGGCCTATATTGGTTTATAACTTTCATCCTGACACACACCCTGAGTCAACATGGGAAAGTGTAGAGCTGGGAAAATTTCCAGAGCAGATCCTCTCCAGGACCAAGGTTGTCACTGAATGGCAACTAAGCAAGTGACAAATGTTCAAGGACTTATTTTAGCTATGGTATTAGCTTTGGATTTTGTTAATTCGTTAAAAATTGGCCATAAGTTTTGTGGGCCACCTGTATTGAATTTTAGGAACTCCAACATGATTTCACATCTACAGGGACCTCTTACAACAACAAATGCTCAAATGATGATGGATCATCAGTGCTCTAACCAGTCTTACATGATGGGCTTGTAACCACAATTTTATATTTAACGTTTTATTGAGCAATTTGCTTAAATGCGACTTCAGCATTGTGAGATTTTAGTCTCTTCCTACTTTATAAAGATCGAAGGAATTCTGGAAAAAATGCAAGTGGTCAGTTGAACGCACGCCAGAGGTCCAGAGTAAAAGGAAAGACAGGGGGAAATGTAAATCGCTGAGCTGTGTCTAATTTGACTCCTTATCATTTCCACGGAGAAACAAACATACCGTGCACTGGCTAACGATGCCCAGAGGGGCAACCAACCATTTGGTTACATCCTAGTTTTCTATTCATATAGGTTCCAATAAAAAAATATGAAGATTTTAATAAAGCACAAATGACCTGTTATGGCACATGAAACATGTAAACAATTCACAAATTATTATGAACCTTGCAATACTTTGATATCAAGTCCCACCCCCAGACTAGAAAAATGGTTGAGTCCAGGAGATTGCAGTCAGTAAATGATAAAGCATTACCTCATTTCCGTATATCTAAGTGGCCATAATACAGATTGTCCCTGTTTGCTTGTGCATGAGATGACAGAGAGATGAAATTAAATGGACACGATATACACAAAGGGTCTTTCTCTCAGCTGGTTTTAGACATGTACTGGACACTTAGAGCTCCTCTTGTGTATTTTAATCACACACCCACCCTGAGTGAACTGTAGGAAAAATTGTAGGTGGCAGCAATGACTAACTTTATTTTATTTTTTTATTTTTTTTCATTTTTCCTGGTTAATCCCTACCCAATTCATTTACATAAATATCACTGCGAGTCAGCTGGAATCCAGAGCACACAATGATATAATTTCCATTTGATTATATAATCGTTTGGACTCATTATGGTCACAGCACACAAAAGAAACGTTCTCTGTGAAAGTAGTAATGGAAAAAAACCCCTACAAAACAAACTTAATAATGCTGTCCTAATCCTGATAACAACCCAATTCAACACCAAGAAAAGTGATCATAAAGCTCTAATTGTCTCTGATGTCTAACCACCAGCCACAATGCGAAACTTTACGAGATGACTGGGACTATTACAGAGCAGAGATCAGTGAAGAATGACTCGATTTACCGTACAGACACACAATAGAAGTAGCAAAGAAAATTATATACCAGGATATTTCCAACCTACTGCATATACACATATAGGTGTTGATGTTAAATGGGAAATCTAAATAATAAAGCTGATTACGTACAATGTATTTGTAGATCTAGCCATTAATCTCTCATAATAACTAGTAAATCAGATTAAATCTAATTAAATTCATTTACACTGTCACAGGGTTCATGTCCTGGTTTCACAGCCATAATGACCCGAGAAAATGATGATGAATGAAACTTTTCCAAATTTGTGCATTAATATAAACCACATCCAACAGGCTCAGTGCCTTGCCTGTAACCTGCCGGTTATTACATACAATTCTTCTTTATGTGTTACAGTACAATGTTTGCAAAGGCAAATTTATGCATATTTTCTAGGGCAAATATTATCAGCTCATCGGTTTCCTTGTTTGTCGGTTACAGATTACATCCACCGATCTACAGTATGAATAAAGGATATGACATGCTAAGGCATATGAAACATATAACATCTATGGGAATTAATATAAATCATGCTGTCATTTTGTATTAATTAAATGATGCTGCGATGGAGTTCACCTCCTGGGTTCCACTGTAGCCTGGATGACAGTAAATGTCTGATCTTATAGACTTGTAAATCCGCATCCAACAGGCTCAGTGCTCTGCAGGTGACATGCCGGATACTGTATACAGTTTTATTGTTATGTATACACATGTAGATGAACATGTATTAGTTTCCTTATTTGTTACTTGATGTGACAAATTTGTGAATATGAACCATGCAGTAGTGAAAGGTATGCTGGTTTCCAGAGTAGCCATGATGACAGCAAAATGTGAATTTGTACAGTTCAGACATCAGGTTATCCTTCTTTATTATCTGTTATAGCTGTTATAACTGATTATATTCACCACTTTAAAGTATAAAATTGCAGTCAACTATGGCAGCTGTAAAATGAGATATAAACTTGCATGTGCAGCTATAACAGGCAATACACACACTCTCTCTCATATATATATATATATACAGACACACATACATTTACCAGAATGTACGATGACCTAATTGCATTTAATTTTCCACTCTAAAACTAATCTGAATATATCTCCTGATTTTTATAGCTACTAAACAGGTCTGATATGATGAATGCAACTTTTTTTTCTGTGAATGTAAAGAATATGAGGAATTTGTGAAGAAATACAGTCGGTGCCTTAATTCTTAATTCATCCTGGTTACCTTCTGAATCCTGCCGTCCACGTCCAGGTAGATGATCCTGTAAGCGGAGGACGCGGAACCCATCTCTCTTTCTCTCTCTCTTTCTCTCTCTCCCCCCCGTCTCTCTCTCTCTCTCTCTCTCTATCTCACTCTCCGTGTGTGTCTATCCAAGCCCGAACTCCAGCCTGGAAAAAAAGAAATGAGCAGCAGCAGTGTATCGCACAGACATCTAGCTCTCAACACATCTCTCTGACACGTCCGCGCGTCCGCGCGCTCCCGCGCACCCGAACACTGGGGCTGACAAATGCGCGCGCGCGCGCACCGGAAAACAATTACGCGAGGGTTGTGTCCTTTGATGTTCCTCAACCCCCCTCGCGGAAACTGCGTGTGTATCCGTGCATGTATGTATAGGATGATGTAAAATATCATTCTTACACAGCAAGTGTATAAAAAACTCACTACTTACTGCCATGCAATCCCTCCCACCGCCTTACAGAAAAATCACACACATTTCACGTGATCTTAAGTGTTTTCATATTGGACTGTGTTAATAAGATGGCACACTTTGAAGGTGCATTTCACCCTGAAAGTGCGCACGTGACATCATGTGAACTTCACATGTGAGAAGGAATTATTCATAAGGGGAGGAAAAAATCACGCGTGTTGAAACAGCAACACAAGAATGAAACAGCAAGCCCTACATGTAAAATGCATGAATGTATGAAGACATAAACAAACTAACAAACAAGCAAATAATTACATGATTTTTAAAAAATGCATTAACGGTGTTCCACTTGTGGAAAAACATAAAAAATGAAATCCACGTGCACTCATCCACGTGAAAAATTGACATGGAAAGATACGCGTTGTGTAAAATCAGATGTGCGATTAAATTGTGTTGAAATCACAGGCAAAAATAAAGGAGCCGCAAAAAAACATGCAAAATAATACAATAAATGAATCATTTGTAAAACAAAAATTGAAAAAACCATACTAAAATGTATACTATAATATAATACTACATACTGTAATGAATAATATTACAATATGAAAAATAATAAAACATGAGTAATTTGGGTAAAAAAACACTAAATACATGAAACGCATAAAAGGCCCACTGTGTGAACTTGTATGAAACATTTAATAGGGAGCTTCAAACTGGAACTTAAGAACAACACAAAAATGAGTGTGTGTAAAAAGGGGGCGTGGCAAATGATGGTAGCTGTTGCTCCAACAACATCTCAAATCATGTATCCATTACTCCTATACAATTCATGCATTTACATTTACACCATTTGCTGACACAACTTATCATCACGCTCGAACAAACAGTGTATGGTTTGTGTTAGTTGGGATAGTGATAAAAACACTGAGTCAAAGATTTATTTATATAATTTTCCCACTATTTAAACAGCCAGGGGAAGTTCATTCCACCACCTGTGTGCCTGTATACAGAAGAGTCTTGATGTAAGTCATGAGAGATCTAGTCGAGCACGAAGGCAGCATGATGCAGAGGTGTGTGATAAGTGCCTTCAGGTAGATGTGGGCTGGTCTGTATTTGCGCATTGTAGGCAAGCATCGGTGTTTTAAATCTGATGTTACTCGAAGCCAGTGGAGGAAACACAACAACAGGGTAGTGTGGAGAGGTTGAAAAGCCACGCAGCTGCATTCTGGACCTGTTACTGGAGTTGAATGATGTGCAGAAAAAGAGTGAGATGCAGTAGTTCAATCTTGTGATGATAAGAGACTGAAGAAGCGCGTAAGTGGCATCTACTGATTCTCTTGATGTTGTAGAAAAGAGACCTTACATGATGAAGTCAGGTTAGCAATATGAGAAGAAAACTTTACAGAGCAATCAATCATATTTAGTGCTCATTTCTCACGTGATGTAAAACATTTTACAATACAAACAGAGCAATTTAATGGGATCTACATGGTGTCTGCAGGGTGAACATGTACAGCATAAATAACAATTTGCATAATAATATAATACACAATAATAACAGAATTAAAGTGCATGTATTTTGCTTGCTGGTGTGTCACCTCCAGATGAGGACCCAGACACATGACCTTCCTAAAAACAGCTCTAACCTTAATACATTTCCATCCATCCATTATCTATACCGCTTTATCCGTCTGGGTCGCGGGGAAGCTGGAGCCAATCCCAGCATCTTCG
>JAQQZU010000035.1:21709750-21721982 GCA_030068025.1 Parauchenoglanis punctatus | reverse complement strand
TTATTTCTGTGACCATTGTGAGTTTTTCTTTCATTGCCTGAAGGGTACCAACAATTTTGTCCACGTGTGTATATAAACGGTATATTGCTTACACACATAGACATGTGTTGTTGATCTCTTTAACCTAATGTAGATGCTAAACGGCTCATTCACGTTACAGGAGTTGTGGTTTTGGGTAAATGCAGCACTAAATGCACATTTTCCTATTTTAAAAACGACTTTGTCAGTATTTCTGTATAACACAGATTCAAAATGTTATAAAATAGACTCAATGTCTTGAACCTAACACTGCTTTGTATTACCTGAAAGATGGTTAAAGACACACCGTATGGTTACGTTATGGCTCACCTGTTTAAGAATTGAGTATCTGCCATTATAAATGTTATTATATTCCTGCAAGTACCAACACATTCATGAGGTATTGTGAAATACTCCGTAGTGTGAACCTTCCATTATTACTTCTAACCCAAGCACTGTTGGTCCCTTTGCATTCAGCAAATTATAATCATATTACATATCACAACTGCAGTATGACTTGTCAAGTGACGTTTATTTATATAGCACATTTCATTTGACAAGCATTGACTCAATGTGCTTCAAGTATATAACTTCATTTATTTACAAGTGCCAAATGAAGGATTTTAATGGCCACAATCAGATTTGCAGCTGGATGTATACCTGCTACAGCTCTTGTGATATTACCTCTGCGTGATGGTAATAAAAACCTACTTGTGAGGATAAATAACTTGCAAGGATTAAATACGCAGTCTTGATTTGTTACCAGTGATAACTGAGGATTCTTTCATGCTAAGATAAAGTCACATAAAACATGAATGCCACCTTAAGCCTTTCATAAATGCTCCGTCGCTGCTCTTAACATAAGCTTATGAATGCATTATAAAGGCCCTATGTACTTCCCATTTCTACAAATGCGATGCGCTACTATTTATTGGTTGCATTTGCAAGTGCATGCAGAAGGCATTTTCAGCTCGCAGTTATTCTTTGACTCACCTTCTTGTAGATAGTGCGCAGGTCTCTGTACTGCCACAGTGTGTTGAGCACCTGCGCTGCGGCCTTCACCACCTTCATCGAGTACCTACAGCACAGGCAAACACAGAACCCGTCAATCATCATCAACAGCTGCTAAACTGTTAGCAGGGGTCGTTAGCTGCTCGATGTTAACGCTCGGTCACCTCCGTCATTCCAGTCTGTCTAATTAGCAGTACACAGGATTCATTTAAGCATCAAAACCTTTGCGTATTAACATATGTGCGTGAGCCTTAGCTGAGCGGACCTCTCTCCGCGTCCCTTGGTGATGTTGACGAGTTTCTCGATGCCTCCCGTGTCGGCGAGAGCTTTGGCGTTCTCCATGTTTTTGCTGGAGACCTCGTGGAGCGTGCAGCAAATGGCCGCCACCGTCTCGTCAGACAGCTGAGTGGTGCTTCCTCCGGGCAGCCGGTTCACCAAGTCCCGCATCGCATACTTCCCTGTTACACGCACACATATTCAGTGGAAATTTAAAATCCTCCCAGCTCTACTCAGTACTCAACATCATCAAGGAGTGGCGAAGACAGAAGTGCTCACTGACCGATCAGCTCCTTGTTCCTGATGTCCAGTGCCATGTTTCTGAGCGCTGTGGCTACAGAACACACCACACGGTCATTATCCATCCTCAGCAGCTCCACCAGGATGGGCAAACCTTTCTCTTTCCGCACTGCTGCACGGATGTACGCTGAGAACTGCACAAAGACGCCACCGCAGAGTGCGATTAACTTGGGGCAGTCTGCATACTTTAAAGCTTTCGAGTTGGACTGTTTCATTCTGAATGCTGGACCTACTCACTCTTTATATTCTGTAATTACTCTTCGCACATTCACAACGTACCTTCCAGTTGCCAGCCGAAAGGTTCTGCAGTGAGCCAGCGGCGCCCTCTAGTGTTGCGGGGTTGGAGCTCTCGGCCAGTAGCGTGAGGTACGGCTTCACCACTGCAGGGTGCCACAGCATCTCGGCGCCTTTAGGAGACTTGGAGAAACCGGGGATCGGCCCCACGCCATCCCACTGAACAAGACAGCACACGCATATACGCACATACTACATTATCGGCTCCTTTTTGTTATTAGAAACAACCACGCCACTGAAAAAACAGAGCCTAACTGTTATAGCAGACATTGAACCAACACTGTGAACTTACAGGAAATAATACATGCTTTCTAGAAAATTAGCAGACGTGCGTGGGCATGTTTTCATATCTTGTGTGCCAGAGTATAGATTAAATCAGATGCACACAGAAATACACAGGCAGAAAAGGACATTTAATCCATACACTTATTACAAGGTAGTGAAAGTCCTTGGCAGGGCCTCTCAGCTAGCAGGTGCCTTGTGCGTCTGTGTGAAACTACTTTATATAGGACACATACTGTATCTATGACACATACTGCTGTAACCTCATGTAATATAAAGGCAGAGACTGCAGAATTCTGCCAGCTAACCAGCTAGCCGATGTGCTACAAAATGAGTGTCGCTTCTTCATGATCCATTTCCATTGCTGGAGCAAAAATATACAGAACGTTTGGTCATACCGAGTACGAAATGTCACGTACCTGATATTCATTTCTTTATAAAACTGTTGCAGAAAAGCAATACTGCGATCGTATGAGCTGCGATAGCTACGGCGCTCAGCACGCGGCTTCCTGCCTACGCCGAGTCCCGGCCGTGCTGATATTCACTATAACCACTCTCTTGCTTGTTCTAATTGCTTAATTAGAACAGTACAGCTTTTTGACTCTCTTGTGGCTCACCTGATCCTCCTGTACACTCTTCCTCTTTTTCTTCCTCTTCCTCCCCCAGCAGCTGTAGTCTGCCTCTTTACTTGGCGACTCCGTCCCCAGTAACCCGTCCGTCTCCTGATTATCTGTCAGCCGTGAAGGTGGCATCTCCAGCTCCAACCGGTACGAGAGATTCCTCAGGGTGCAAATACAGTTCTCCACAATCTGACAGAGAAACCAAGAAAGGGGAGAGAAGAAAGATGGCGATTGCTTGAGATGCTCTATGAGCAACTTGGACCAAAATGTGGACTGGCTTTGGATTAGCAAATTTTGAAACGTTTAAGCTTGCAAAAGGTTAATGGTGACAGGACAATAAAATCTGCACCGTGACGAAATTAAAACCATCAGGCGTTGACAAAAACATAATGAAACTATTGGAAGGATTTCATCAGTGTACTAAATCCTCCCATAGCATTTTGTATAATTAGAAAACATCAGGTTTTATGGTATAAACCCCCCCCAAACACGCTGTTGCTTTTGATTGCAAAACTATAGCATCATTAATCTAGATTATTTCATCTACATTTTATTCCATGTGAATAACCATTCAGCAGTGAACATCATTGCTATCCCCACCCGTGAGATATAACTCTTAGTACTAGACCAAGGACTAATGCTGGGAAGGACAATAGATGTAAAAATTAATGCCATATGCTTTAGCTAAAAGAAAGTGATCGACCTCTGCTTCACAAAAATCCCTCCTTATACTCATCTGCTGAGGCTGGAGCCCAGACAGGAGCAGCTCGGCACAGCATGACCTAAACAAATGACTTTAATTCAGCATATCTGTGTGTGCTGGGAGGCAGGAAGCTCTAGATCAGAGCTAAAGCAGAAACAGAGATGCAGGACACCAGAAGCAAGCAGGAAGACATGGCACGTGGGAATTAGACCCTGCCTTAACGCCTTAAATGCTTTAACTATAGCACCTTAAACTGTCAAAGCTTATGTTTTCTATCAAACAGGAAGTTCTTCCCCTCTGCAGTGTGCGCCTATGCGGTAGGGTGTGTCCTGTATAGAGGACGTACTGTATATGGGTCAATGCTGAAAAAGGGGTTTTCAATGTCAAAAATAACTTGTAAGTGGGATTAACGCTATTTATCGCACATAAATGTTTTTCAGTAACTGTAAGGATAACACTTAACATACTGACCTCTTGCATATCCTTCTAAAACCCGGCAATTCATTGTTGTCCTCTGTGGGGGACATGACTCTGATACCTTAAAGTCAAACACCATTTATGCAATTCGAGTCCTACTGTACTGTCAAACCGTCCTGGGTTTTTCACAGTCGTATGGGCGTGGCTAACAGAGCACTGTTGGACTTGGACTTTCTTTCCAAAATGGCGTGCTTTGTACTTCCACAATTTACGGCAACAAAGGAGTGCATGCAGCCGTTATGTATCTGTTGCTAATAATCAAATTGTTTCTTCGATATGAGAGTCTTAACTTCATTTGAGTAAGACTTCACATTTCATATACCGTCATTTTAAAACACAAGAGAGTTCAATTTAGAAAATGGTTTGATGATATAAAGCATGCTATAGAGAGGTCAAAATAAAAACGGCTCCTCGAGGCATCATTTTCTCTTAGCAAACATACTATTATTATATCAACAGGTGTGTGTGTACATGTTTGGAAGTGTGTATACCTTGCTGTCGAAGTCGGCGGTGCTGACGCAGGCTTTGATGACGTACAGCAGCGAGTCGACGAGCCCTTCGCAGCAGCGCATCTGCTTCCTGGCCTCCTCTCCCGCCGAGCTCAGGTTCCTATGGCAACAAGCACCCAAGGGTCATCACCTCACCACAATTTCATATCGGAGATGTAATGAAAGCTCACACAGACGCACACACGCAAGGTGCGCAAATACTCTTGAGGTCAATGAGGGAATGAGTGAGACTGTGTGTGTCTACACGTGTAACATAGGAGCTGAACATTAGCACTGACTGCTAAGTGTCCTAATGAGTGGAAGAATAAAACCTTGATCGGTTCTCACACCAGCCTGTATGGAGCATCCGTAAGATGAAAAACATGTTTGGTGTCTGAAGTTTGCTTCTTTGTTCCTGCACTAAAGCTAACAAGTATACTGAGGCCCCGGTCCTCCAGTTTAGCGTCAGCCGCAGATGACATAAGTGATTTGAAATTGCAACTCAGTTCCTATTCAATTTGTTCATTTCATTTCAAATACTGATTAACAATATTTCTGTTGGCCATGACATTGCTGAGCCAAATGACCACTTTGGAAGTGAGTGTGTGATAAAGGTTGCATGCCGCTAAACTGGTAGTCATACGACTAAATTACCTGGTTATCTACATTGGCCTCCAAACACCATGCACGCCTCCGCCGACCAAACACATTTGCAGTAAAGGAGAACATATAAATGCTGATTTTTACTCAAGTAGTACTTTAACTGTATTGTTTCCCTTAAAGACTGTCGTATGGATAGACGATGCATTACCATAGCGTCACTGCTGAACTGAATACTTTTGAAGCGAACTGCAGACTAATCAGATCATAAACACACAATGATCCATAACTTGTTTAAAACTTTCAACAAGAAACATCAAATCGAGTGCAGATCAGAATTTCCAGTACATCCTATCACATACAGTAGAGAGCAGTCTGAGCTAAATGTGACTCTGCAGCACACGCACACGCACGTGTGTGTGTGTGTGTGTGTACATATATATAAAGCCCTCTTGCTCCAGCAGGGGGAGGTACAGGGCTGTTTGTACCTCAGGCAGCCGGTGGTGTTGCGCAGCACGAGTGACGAGTGGAATTTGAGCTTGTGCTCGTCGTCGTAGGACGAGCTGCTCCAGCCCGAGTGGGGAATGATCACAGTGTTGGTAAGAGTTGTTAAGGCATCGCGGACGATTGTCATCTTAACAGCGTCACAGGAGGACAAGTTCCACAAGACCCCTGCAGGCAGAGACAGACAGAGAGAGATGTTTAAATGAGAAACTGAGCATATATACATTACGTAAAGGTCACACAGGGTTATGCTCCCTGTCTGTCTCTGTCAAGCCTTTTACAGAACAATGAGGCACGTGGAGGCGCACACACACACACACACACACACACACACACACACACACACACACTCAAACAAACAATCTTGAGAAAGAGAGTAAATCACAGGTGTCAGCTCAAGGCTGATTAGGAAAATGTGTTTGAGGGAAAACTAGAGGCATCCAGTCGTGTCCCTCTCCATCACCTCCCTCCTCATGACTGCCTGATCATTCTGGCCGGAAATGAGGCAGATCAGGTGGTGTGTGTCTGTGTGTGTGTGCCGTGACCTGATTTGGATTAGCCAGTGTGCGACAAGCTCTCTCCATCAGCTCAGTGTTAGGAAGATAAGCTGCTGTCACTGAAGATACCATGGAAAGCACAGATCTCTTTCTTACTCACTCACACACACACACACACACATTTAAAACCATTAATAGTGTGTGCATTTGCTAAATGTGATCTTCACCTAGGAAGCACACAGTTGAGCTCACATGTTCATACACATTTGATTTACATGTCTGTTACACACGGGACATCAAGTGCTCTAAATGCACGTGTTTATGCCATATTTGATTTTCATAATATTCTTCAACTGTGTGTCCACAGTCCAAATAAACGTAAGTGAGATTACATGTACTAATTTCCAAAAAAGGATGTACAAATCGAGACAGGTCATTCTTCCTGCCTTTTATTGGCCCTATAATGAGCTGCATAGCTTCTAGGTGCTTCAACAAGATAATGATTGAGAATTCAATGAAATTTCTAAATTTACTGTAGACATAACAAGCAAAAAACGTCTGTCTTGTTGAACCTGACCAACACGATGCCGAAGCTGAGAAACAAACAAACATATAAACAAAAAAACCCCCACCTGAATAAAATCCCGAACAGTCGAACTCAACAGGACATGAAGTTACAGATTAGTAGCCCCAAGACGAGTTTATGTAGGTGACATCTCTTTAGTGATGTGATGCACTGTAAATTCAGCATGTGTGTGTGTGTGTGTGTGTGTGTGTGTGTGTGTGAGTGTGTGTGTGGGCAGAGAAATTCTTCCTATGGCTCCCTGGTGAGCTCCTAAATCCTCTTCAGAGGCAGTGCTCTGGTTTGTGTCTTGTCATAAAGCACTTTCAATTAACGATCTCAGACAGACAAAAAGACTGCACCGTGGATGTGTGTGTGCTTGTGTGTGTGTGTGTGTGTGTGTAGAAACGAGATGTTTTTTTTTATCTAGTTACTATACAATCCATTCCTGTATGAAACATCATACAGCTTCACTGAGTTAACATGACAGCTGAGGTTTGAAAATCACTGCAGAAAACAGTGAATCGATGTGAATTCAATGGCCTCTGCATGACGTAGAGACAAACTACACACACACACACACACACACACACACACACACCCCACTCACTTCTCTGATAGAAGGGCTGCAAAAACATTTTAATATTCCTACTCATCAAATATTCATCAAATCACAAACACGAACAATTTATGAATCTATTTCAAGTCTTTTTTCCTTCCATTTCCTTTCTGCATTGTGATGTACTTGTTTAATTTCTTCAATTTTATCAGCCTAATGCTGACATGATTCATCTAATTTGTTACCCCAAGCTCTGATAATTTTTGTTTGTCATGCCAATGAAGCACCTCAAATGAATGAACTGAAAGGAACCGAGATGTACTGAGAGACTAAGATGGAAAGAGAAAGAGAGAGATAGAAAAAGAATATGAGCTCGGGAAAGAACGGGGATGGTGTGTCTTGGAGGGAAAGAGGACAGTCATGTCTCTGTGCAGTGGAGTGGACAACTTCTGTCTGCCTTCTCTAACTCTAAATAGATGTGAGCTAAGGCTGGAATTGGGGAACGGAAGAGAAATAAAAATGGAGAGAAATGTTGACATGCTAAGGGCGTTACCCCAACCAACACACGCACACACACTTACACACGCACGCACAACACACACTCATGCCTATGACTATGAGTTCAGGAAGAGGGCCAACATTCCCTATCCCTCAGAGGACTGAAAACACACAGAGGAAGAAAAAGGCAGCATGAATAAAAGCAAGCAAAATGGTATTTAGTGTTAGAATGTGATCTAGAAAGAGTGAAGGAGGCTTGGCTTCTGTGCCTGTCAGTTACAGTGGAGGAGGCGTGGCTTCTGTGCCTGTCAGTTACAGTGGAGGAGGCGTGGCTTCTGTGCCTGTCAGTTACAGTGAAGGAGGCGTGACTTCTGTGCCTGTCAGTTACAGTGCAGGAGGCGTGGCTTCTGTGCCTGTCAGTTACAGTGAAGGGGGTGTGGCTTCTGTGCCTGTCAGTTACAGTGCAGGAGGCGTGACTTCTGTGCCTGTCAGTTACAGTGCAGGAGGCGTGGCTTCTGTGCCTGTCAGTTACAGTGCAGGAGGCGTGGCTTCTGTGCCTGTCAGTTACAGTGAAGGAGGCGTGGCTTCTGTGCCTGTCAGTTACAGTGGAGGAGGCGTGGCTTCTGTGCCTCTCAGTTACAGTGAAGGAGGCGTGACTTCTGTGCCTGTCAGTTACAGTGGAGGAGGCGTGGCTTCTGTGCCTCTCAGTTACAGTGGAGGAGGCGTGACTTCTGTGCCTGTCAGTTACAGTGAAGGAGGTGTGGCTTCTGTGCCTCTCAGTTACAGTGAAGGAGGCGTGGCTTCTGTGCCTCTCAGTTACAGTGAAGGAGGCGTGGCTTCTGTGCCTCTCAGTTACAGTGAAGGAGGCGTGACTTCTGTGCCTGTCAGTTACAGTGAAGGAGGCGTGGCTTCTGTGCCTCTCAGTTACAGTGAAGGAGGCGTGACTTCTGTGCCTGTCAGTTACAGTGGAGGAGGCGTGGCTTCTGTGCCTCTCAGTTACAGTGGAGGAGGCGTGACTTCTGTGCCTGTCAGTTACAGTGAAGGAGGTGTGGCTTCTGTGCCTCTCAGTTACAGTGAAGGAGGCGTGGCTTCTGTGCCTCTCAGTTACAGTGAAGGAGGCGTGGCTTCTGAACCCATCAATCTGAGTGAAGGAAATGTGGTCTAGTCGCAGTCGGTCACAGTGAAGGATGCTTGAGCCCCCACTTCGCAAAGCAAGAACTTTTTCTTCTATCTTAATGCAACTGTTTGCATAGTTTACACAACTGAACAGGTGGGTGTGTATCGTAATTAAGTGAGGCACACAGATCTAACAAACACATTCACTTATTTAAGATTATTGTTTGTCCTCTGGCTGTTTGCGTGCATGTCTGAGCCTTATCACTTGCTCGCTGCTGTTAAATAGAGTGGAGCGTGAAGACCCATTTCTCCTGACTGACAACATGGTGGAGCTCATGGGAGCATGCACGCGCACACACAGATTGACAGCCACTGGTCTTGTCAGTTAAGGCCAGGCCACACGTCGCACTCTCCGGCAGCTGTCACAAACATGTTTACACTGAAATGCTTTCCTCAGTGTGTGCGTCTTACACAACCGGCTGTCAATAACCCACTCCCTATTACACAGCCGTCACAGGCAATAAATTAAGATAGAATCACTGCTTCCACACTGTGCAGTCTGTCTCCATGACGATTGCAGTGGAATCAGTTGGACAATCAGCTGAGATTTCAGTCTGTAAAGAATGACTGTGCTGCAGCAAATACCAGCCCAACATATGAGGGGAAAGTCTCTCAGAGTGCCTACACAGTGCCATTCCTAATTAACTCACTCTGAGGAAGCCCACCGATTGGCTGCGTTCTCTGCCCTGATTGGCTAAAATGATCCTAAGGTGACGCTGGGGTTGACGCCCTCGTGTAATTGCGGGAAATGGCGCCGTCATCCACCAATTAGCAAAACGACGTGACACACGCTGGTGTCAGAACTAATCACTTCAGAGTTAATGAGAGCTGCTGGAGCAGGGGACAGATCTCTGTTAGAGCTCTGGTACAGAGAGGGAGAGAATTAGCAAAGAAAGACTGACATGTCACTTTGTCTTGGCTCACGCATGTAGGGGGCCGTCTGCAATCAATGGTGTTGTTCAGACAGACAAAAACGCCTAATAATTTTAGCTAAATATTGACATGCAGACCATTTAATATGAAATAATAGTCTAACTTATTGCACTGCTAGAGGACGACGACAAAAGGTTTTGTGACATGATGATAGAGCATTGTGTGGTTTTGTAGCATTGCTGCTGCGATCACGGACTTAAATTTCAGCATGGAACATCCAGATTGCTGTCTTGTGTCACAATGTAAAATCAGCACGCACACAAAACAAAAAAACAAACATATAGATGAAACAGACATGAGGCAGCCATGTAATGCTGAAGCAGGTGATTAATAATCCTGCACCCCAAGTGATATTGACTGTGTCTGGGACACACACTCTCTCTCTCTCACTCTCTCTTTTTTTCGACAGGTCACGATTCTACAAATTCAGCATCTGCTGCACTGCAGGGCGAGACCGTGCTTAAAGCACTAGAGATCTGCAAGTGGGTGTGAGTGTGTCTCATTTTGTGCTCTCGCACAGAGGACACTGCCTAGTGCTTCAAGAAGTTTCGTCCCACGTGTCCTCTGGCACAAACTCTCCAGCAAGGTGTGTGACGATGCTGGTACCGCAGCCATTTTTGGCACGTCTGAGACCCTGGCATATTACATAGCCTTATGCAACCCAAACAGAACCGGGTTTAGCACCGAGGACAGCAGGGGAGGTCTGATTCACACACTAATGACTCAGACACACCGGTGAGGGCGCTGGATCCGACTGCGCTGAAACAGATCATTAGCCCTTGCAGAAGCAAGCAGCAGGTCAAACGTTCAGCTCTGTGTGTGCATGTGAGTGCGTGTGTGATTGAATTATATACTTGGTTGGAACTTCCCTGTCAATAACAGACAGTGTTTACACGCACGGAAATAAAGTGACAGCTGCAGAAATTTCCGATTTTGTCAAGAACTTTGATGAATCAGTAAATAAATAACAGCTTAAACAACCGCACTTCAACAACTTAATTAAGGAAGAAAGCAGTGCATATGATAAATAATACATATTTGAATTTCCCCAACATGCACAGTATTGACATTTTCCCTTCCTGTGTTGGATGGAAGCAAAAGCAGGCGTTGCTGCAAAGCCTACATGCACACTGCAATACAACACAGCACACACCACAACGTAAGCAATAACACACGATCTGTAGTGTCATTCTGCTTATATAAGAACGATCTAACAAACAGCTACAATGTTTAATGCTTTATTAATGAACGTTGCATCGCACAATTTTACGGTTTATAGTTAGATTTAATACACTTATGTCATAGCCGCAATAAACATCTGCTCCCTCTCCAGTCACTTCTTCTTCTCTCTCTCTCTCTGTCTCTCTCTGTCGCCCCTTTTATACAGCCTGTTGAAGAAGGGAACATTGCGCCTTTATTCCGCCTCACTGCTCTGAGTAAAAGGTCTGGGAGGTCTGTTTGTTCCGCCTCTGAGCCGGAAAGATTGGTAGTAACAGAGCCAAAATCGACGTCTCTGTAAAAGGCACATGCCAGCATGCCAGGAAAGAGGTATGAGGTTTTTGACAATGGCATTCTTCTTTCCGAGTCCAGCACGAATTCAAATGCCTCCCTCTACGGTGTCCAACGTCTGGGCGCCTTTCTGCCTCGAATCGCTTCCCACTTCTCTTCGATTTTTCCTCAACATGTTTCTGAGCACACGAACATGATGCTCAGCAACTTTGCTTATGTTTAAACAGTGGTATAAATGGGCCCGGCTAGCGAAAGCGCCTCAACACTCAGTTCACCCTCTGTTATTGTTTCGAAAGCAATGCCGGCTGGTATGCTCAGGATATTAATATTTCCAACGCGTACTACATGCAGGCTTTGTTTGGTTCAGTGTATTAAGGGCTCTTCTTTACAGCAATGCTGCGGGATCTCTGAGTAAAAAAAGGCTTCTCTCTCAAAAGGTTTGGCATTTTAGCAAGAAACTGAAAGAGTAACCTCCTCTGTCCTGAACACTTTCCTGTGCTGAGAAACTTTACAAAGCAGTGCAACTATTCCAAAGCACTGCACCCGAGATTCCTTCCATAAGTGTTAAACAAAATGCCCCCTAACAATTAGTCTTAAATTTCATGGACCATCTGCTGTACATGTCTCTGTGTATGAGCTACTATATATAATTACATTACAATATTATTACACAATAACGTAACAGAACGAGCACATGAATATTAACATATTTGACAACTGCCATGCTGTTATATATATATATATATATATATATATATATATATATACTACCAGTCAAAAGTTTGGACACACCTTCTAAATCAATTGTTTTCATTATTTTTATGACTTTAAAAGAGACTGGATAATGCTGGACTGTTGTTTCTCTTTACTTAGTTGAGCGGTTGTCGACATAAAAGGTTATTAGTGGAATTTCTTTCCTTCTTAA
>JAQQZU010000035.1:21675354-21698428 GCA_030068025.1 Parauchenoglanis punctatus | reverse complement strand
TTAAGGTGTCTGTAGATACATTCTTTGAAGCTATTCATTTCCATGAATGATCATTTCAAAAGTAGTGATATAAAAGCAAACAGTGTGTGTGTGTGTGTGTGTGTGTGCGTGTGTGAGTGAGTGAGAGAGAGAGAGAGAGAGTGAGTGTGTGTGAGTGAGAGAGAGAGAGAGAGAGTGTGAGTGTGTGTGAGTGAGAGAGAGAGTGAGTGTGTGTGAGTGAGAGAGAGAGAGAGAGAGAGGGGCTGTGTGAGAAAATGCCTAAAGAGAACTGATGGTGAAGGAGTGTCTGCACGATTGGGTGTGTGGGTGTCTGGGATTTAACAGCCTTTTCAACACACACACACACACACACACACACACACACACACACAGTTATTCCCTCAGTCTGGAAGCCATTACTACAGTCGAATCCTGTAGTAAACACCGTGCACTTTTTGCCAGAGAGTTCTCGTTATTTTCATGTACAGGAAATCTACAGAAAACTCTGGCAGGTTTAATTCTGCAGACGCGTATCACAGGGTTGATGACTGACATTTAGGCTGACTTTCTCCATCAGCAACACCTGCACACAGACAAACAACTAGGATCAGATGCCATCCTGCCAAGCCTTGTTAAATATTTAGCTCGTGAGCACCTTGGCTGAGTCGCCCTTCGTAAATAATTACTCCTCCTCCTGCTTCATCATAACTACAGTCCAGGTTTTCCACGCAACATGCCAGCTCAATCCCACCAGGATCCTCAGACGTGCCACTGAGGATAATAACTCGGGGACACCCACGCGCACACGCACACACTAAAGACGGCATTACCAAACAGATGAAAATGTGAAGCGGAACGTATGAGCTGAACTGTGCCGAGTCACAAAAAGTACCTGCCCCATTAGAACTATTTCCTCTAAAGGATCATGCTTGAAATTGTTTTCAGACACAAACACCTTTTAAAGAGTGAACTGGATTCCTGGGTGTAAAACTGTCTAAACTGTCAATAATGAAATAATGCTTAAACCTGCTCTTAATAAGCAGTTTGTACTTAAAGTGATGAAAAGTCTAAAGAATATACAATTAATGACAATTCGAGACATAAGGAAAATCGGGCCGAAAAACGAAGAGTAAGATGTAATTTAAATCCCATGGGTTTCCTGCGCCTGTGTGGGTTTCCTCTGGGTGCTCTGGTTTCCTCCTATAGTCCAAAGACATGTAGATTAGGTCAACTGGCTCCTCTACATTGCCCATACGTGTGAACGTGTCTGAGGGCTTGTTTGTCTCTCGGAGTTAGCCCTGCGATTTGCAGGACGTGCCCAGGGTGTACTCCGCCTCTCACCCGACGTCAGCTGGGATTGGTTCCAGCTTCCCTGCAACACTGACGGACAAGTGGTATAGATAATGAAAGGATTAAAGACTAATTTTAAATGAGAGGTACCGTTTCCTTTGTTTTCCCATTCGAAAGCACATGAAAGTTTTTACGGGGGGTGAAAACTTTCGTCCTTAACTGTAAGCGACTAGCTGAAATAGCATTAAAGTATCCGCCAGATGAAGTAGCACATTTAATTCAATTAACTTTGTGCTGATTGGTACTTTAATATGAGTGCTTATTTTGGATTAAGTCTAAATTGCATAGTGCACTCAGGCTGTAAAATATTTTGGCACATGGTTCAATATTTCATTCGGGGGAAATATAGCAAGACATGACTTTAGTCATGCACGCAAGAATTTTGGCAGGACTTTCCTGTCATGGCCCCCTGGCTTACAGTAATGAGGGAAGAATGATCCACATCAGACCTCTAAATTCACTTAAATCTCGTAACTGTCAGTGATCTGCATGATTACCTGAAGAAATGAAAATGGCTTAGATTCCTAACGTGACAAAGGAATTCTTTAATCGTTTGTCCCATCGACGTTTTCCTCCACTGAATCCCGCCGTCTGTGTTTCTCGCTCGCTGCAGTGCCACCAATCAGCGAAGCTGAGGCCGGTGCTGATTTTCTCCACACTCTGTTCTGACTAGCTGCTTCTTTTTTTGGCCGCTGAGGCATGAGGCAGGCTAAAGGGGAGCCGCCTGCTGCACAAACAGGTGACGCTTCAGTGACCGCTCTGCCTTTTTCCAGCAAACAGCAAAACAGGAAGCGACCCCGAACAGGAATCTGCATTTAATGTTGCCTGCTATAAGGAGAACAAGCCAATGCTCCTCATTGAGCTTTTAAATGATTGCATCATAGAGTCAAAGATAAAGTATTTATTTCCGTCTGATTTATACCACAATTAGCCTGAATGCATCAGAGCGGAGTTTGTCTAAGGCAAAGCAAGTGGCAACGGGAATGATTAAAGCTGCCGTGAATGGAGGGCTGAGAAGGCAAAGAGCTATTAAGATTTAATTTAGAACCACCACAAAGAGTACTCAGGGATCCTAATGGATTATTTGTAGCGAGGTACTTCCTCGTAAGAAGCCCCAAATGACCTTTTATCTTCCTGTCTCTCTCCTCTGTAGTGATGACGTGGAGTACAAACATATTGCAAGCGTTTATGGAAGAGCTGTCTTCAGACTTCTTATGAGAAAATCCAGCAGATATGAAAGCAGGAGGTTAGTGTGTACACTCGGAGACGGCGAGAGAGAGATAAAAAAAAGCCAATTCATGGCAGCTGCAATTCTGAAAAGTTTGAAGAAGAGATTTGCTTCTGTTGTGACCAATGTTTCAATCCACTCCGACTCCATAACAGGTGGGTAATCCGCGAGACCACGCGCCCTGCATTTATAATGCTACGTCTCTGTTTTGTGCCATTATGGACTGGACTTCAAATCTCATTTGCATATTTGTATTTAAACCTCTAATCAACAATAACATCCTGTAATTGTGTTTTATGATCATCGACGTGTCTCAGGTTTTAGTTTTTCTCCCGCTATCCCATAGTCTCTACATGTTTTCCAGATATCCACATGCACCCTGTGTGACCTGGACCATGTTTCCCATCACCATGTTTTACTGGCATTGTTGTAAAGTCTGAGTGTTACATTTCTGGATAAAAACAAAGCATGTGACCGCGGAGTCGACGTGGATTGGATTATCGCTAAATGATGACTACGTGTTGGCTACATTCGAGCATAACCCTAAAAAGAATGGCGTTTGAAACGCTGATCATTTCTTGCGATGCTTTATGAGGAGGTAGCTCTCGATCCCGGTGTTCATTTTAGCAGCTAACAATTCATTCATGCTGCTCCAGGTTTGTCTCTTGCCGATGTGTAGCGAACACTTACGGACGTGGACTCTGTCCAGATGTGTTACATTTCGTTGTGAAATGCTACAAGCTGAATGCTGTACAGGCTCCACTATAACATGTACACAGAACTGGGTTTAAAATGCATTTTGCTACGGCAATATATAATCCAGATGAGAGTACACTGGCTTTTCTTCTATTTTCGCACATCAAACGTTGTTGAATGGGAACTGTAGGGGCATTTACTGCAGCCAAACATTTGGATTGGTAACTTTGCTGCATTTTAACTAATTTGCATAGAATTAAGCTAATCATTTTTTTGAGATATTTTCAAATGTCTCCCAGCAAGCCATGGAAATTTTACTCAGGGAATGAACAGTCGCCTGTGGCTTGCCAGTGTGACGGCCTGGTGAAATACGGCAGCTATTAGCACTCTGCCACTCACATCGAGGACTCCAGCGTGGAGACCTGCTCTTAGTCCTTTTTCCTCTATCTCTTCATCCTTCTCTTATTCTCTCTCCGTCTCTCTCGGTCTGTACATGAGCTGGATTCTGTCTCTCCTGCTCTCTCTGAGGGTGAAGAAAATACATGACTTTGAAGAACACAGTGTTCTCTATGGGGAGATAAAGACGTGATGGTACACCTGAGCCTTTAAGAGCAATCTCCCTCTCTCTCACACACACACACACACACACACACACACACCCAAAGTGGCTTATAAGCTTATGAGCACCCACACACGAAGAATGACACTAGAAAATACCCATTTCAAAAAGCCTCCCTTGAGATTAGAAGCAATCTTCTCGGCACACTTACGATCAGCATGCACAACCCAGCGCAGAAATCCCTCACCTAAACCCAAATTAAACGCTGACGCCCACCCAGTCGCCCACCTTCACGCCCACCCTACACAGCATCCACTAAACCACACGCACTAGCAGCACACCAGCTTTCATTTCGCTCCCTGTGTGTGCCGAGAGGATCACAAATGCAGCTCTTGTGACTGGTTATTATTATTAATAACAGTAACTAATTATTACTCATTACTGATGATGACTAAATAAATAAAGCAACTTTTAATATCAGTTGTTTTTATTTAAAACTCACTGCTGCTTTAATGAACTGAGTAGCTAGCTATAATTTATAATGCATATATACGTGTATATATATACACGAGTGTGTGTGTGTGGGGGGGTATATATATATACACACACTGAGATACACTCATCTCTCAGAGAGGAAAGTGGGTGTGTAGGGCTTCTTACCTGAAGGCGATCTGTAGAGTGGCGAGTGTGTAATGTGGCTGGGGCTGCGGTACAGAGGCCCGTGAAACGCTCGGTCTTCGTAGATGGGTCCGATATGGCGGTCTGGACTTACAGTCGAGCGCAGATCAGCTCCATGATGACTGTGCTGACTCGCGAAGGATGCTCGCAGGCCTACCCGGGACAAGCGGTAAGACAGAATTAGAGACAGTATTTGTTTCCACATCCTAACGCACCTGACGATTGTGTACTGTGGATTTGCGTTGCTGGAGCAGGACTGGGAATGTACGATGCAGAAGTAAACACATAGTGAGAATAATATTGACTTTACAGATCCTGTCCTGCAAGCAGGGTCCTAAGGGAAGTGCATGGATGGCATACACGATCAGAGGCTTCTGAGGAGAGGGAGAATATTATTATGTCTCCTACACACGTGTGAGGTTCAGGTTAAAGCCTTCGCTGTGAAGGATGTATGAGAAGAAAGCGACGTCGGCGCAGCTCGAGCCATCGCGTGAGCCGCAGCTCTTCTCTCCTTATCACAGACAGCGTTAAAACCCATTCAGCCTTATCTTCTCGTTATACAGTACGGGCCGTGTTTTATATATTTGCAGGCCGATAATAAAGCAGAAGAATGTTTGAAGTTTGTCAGGAGGTAGATTTGCTAAAACCTACACTCGGCCTCAGCGAACATGGGAAGAAAAGTAACTTAATTATAAGTACTCCAGTCATAAAGACACTGCTCTGCAGCTACAGACTGCACAATGACATCATTATGTAACGCCACTTGAAAATTCACTGCATATAGGAAGGTTTTGATCGCTCTTTACGGAAAATCTCTACGCATAAGACGGAAATATGCAGAGTGTGCTTTATTGCAGACTATGCAGGGATGTAACTCACCCCTACAGTCGCTTTGACGCACAGCAAGGGACATATGGAAGCAGAAAATGACACTGTGGTTGTGTGTCTTTCGCTAAAGAGAGGAACAGTAACTCCTGGAGCCCAATTCCAGTCTCATCTGCCAGGGAAAACCCGGATGAGGTCATTCACATTACTGCAGTTTAAATTATAGCCCTGCGTATTTGAGCTCGGAGCAAAAAGCTGGCTTTGCATTTTTGTTTGGGTGAAGGTGACGAAGAGAATCGGTGCATGAAGCAAATCAAACATAGGTTTATGACTGTGAGTCAATGCAGCAGACTGTGTGTGTGTGTGTGTGTGTGTGTGTGTGTGTGCGCATGTGTGTTCATTTTCCAGAGGGATCCTGTGCATCGGTTCGGCTCTGTGGTCGTGCTTTCAGTCCAGATGTGAGGCAGAGCTCAGAGGGACGCGAGTAAAACTACAGCGTGCGGTTAGCAGTGCCTGAAACGCACACTCTTAAAACGAAACACACTTCATTAAAAGGGAAGTTTACTGATCTGAGACGCAAGTGCCACTCTGCCGGACTGATAAGCGTGCATTCAAAAACAAAGTTCACTGATTATTTACAGTACGGTCCTCTCCGGAAGTACTGCAAGCATTTTGTTTTTGCTTTTATATTAATATTAAGAGCTGTGTGTTGAAAGAAAAAACCCCAAAACAAAACAAAAGAAAACACCAACATGGAAAAAAACGAAAACGACCATCGTGTCAGGCGCAAGAAAAAAAGCTTTCATACTTTCAAGACCATTGTGTTACGTTATGTAGTGAGCAGATAAAGTGAACAGGAATCCATTTGGGATTCGAACTGTGTGGATTACTCGTGTATCAAATTGGTGTTAAATGACTCACCGTAGCAAGTGACCAGATGGCATTACTGTGCATAGGTAATAAAAACAAATGTGAAATATGTTCTAGTTTATACAACAGTTAGTTTCAGTCCACTGATTTGATTAATCGAGCGGTGTTCCAAGAGTGCTTACATTTTCTCGTAATGGTTTCGCTCAGTGCATCGCTCTGCTCGCCTGTGTTCGCCAAAGACATTTCCATTTCCTGGTTGGAAATGGTTACTACAGAAGTGTCCGTGAAATCATCAGTGGACGTGGCAAACGATACTTTTCAAGAATATAACTTTTGGTTTAAAATATGAAAACCCGTCAGATCATCAGAGCACCTTTAACGGGAACGTACAAATCGGTGTGTTTTCCTTTTTAGCCAAATAAATGATTAAACAAATCACGATCTATTGTCGTTTAATACTGTTACTAATAAACCGTGCTGTAGAAATAGAACTGTTGTATAAAAGCAATATCACGCTCAAGGTTGTGCTGCTGGACTGAATATCAGCATGGGCATGATTACCTTCAGCACTCAGCCTGTGGCCTTGTACTTACGACCGAATCACAGCCGCGCTGATATTCAGTACAACAGCATGACCTCGGGAGTGGTATTACAGGCGTGATGAGGCAGGATGTAAACTCAGTACTCTGTGTGGGATTTATTTGGGCAAACCAAGAAATCATTGTCACAGTCTACAGTGTGTGTGTGTGTGAACACACAGGCGGTCAGGGTTAATCACAGGAATATTCACAATCAGAAATGGCAACAACTGTAAAAAACAAAGACGCGAGGGTCGTAGAACAGAATATAAACTTGGAAACGAAGAAATCAGTGCTTCGTAACTCACGAAACGCCTTGCAGGCGACAAGGTATAAATAAATTCATCAAGGGCTAATACAAATTAAGTGAAGCGAGTCTAGAAGAACTCTCATTGCCATGGAAACCATGACGCAAATGGGGACTCCGTGACACATTCTCTCCTTCTTCACTCAATAAAAGCGCCGCATGGCGGAAACCTGTTGTGTTGCGGTTCTGTGATTCCAATGCAGAGTGTAACGTTGCTGCTATTATTCTTGCCGAGGCAGGATGAAATCATCTTTAATATCAGGTTGCATTGGAATCCCAGCGTTAAGCACACGCACGAAAACATGTGTCTCTCTGAAGATGGGATGGTTTTTCCAGGCAATCCTACCGAAACTCGGTCGACAGGCACTGGAAAATCTAAAAAGAGGGCACAGGAGTTCAAACTGTCTCACGGATAATCAAACCTAGGACAGGGAGAGCAAATGAGAAAGGAGAGTTGGGGGAACGCAAGACAGAGAGAGCGTTAGAGCATGAAAAAGACAAAGGGCATGAGAAAGTGCAGGAGCAAGGCAGAGAGAGAGAGAGAGAGAGAGAGAGAGAGAGAGAGAGAGAGAGAGAGAGAGAGAGAGAGAGAGAGAGAGTGTTGTTCGGGTGCATTTTCATGCTCTTGTGCCCACTCGGTCGTCCACACATCACTCACTTCAGCGAAAATGAGTCGAAGCAGAACTTACAGAAGCCTGCAGAATGTTCCAGAACCCTACATCATGCTCTATAACGGTAATACAACATCATGCTCTAGAACGTTAATCCTGCATAATGTTAATCCTCTACCCCAAGGGGCGGAGTCATCCTGCAAGAGGCCACTCCCATCAGCACAGAAATGTTTCCTCATAGAATAAAGGTGATCATATAGAGGAGAACTTTGCAGAGCTGACAAAGATCTCAGGAACATAAATAAAAGCCTCCTACAGTGTAACCGAGCCTGCGGTTCTTGCTTTAATTTGTTTTTGTTACCCGTGTGTATATAAATACACGGAAACAAATGGTTTAGCGCAAGCTCTGGAATCCTGCGGATATAAACCTACCCAAAACGCACAGCAAAGCATTCTGGGTAATTCAGTGCCTGTGTCGGTGTCACGGTGTGCTCTGGAGGATACGCAGGCTGACTCAAAGCCTTCCTGACAACAGCAAGCTGAATGAAGCCGTGGTACAGCGGTCCATCACACTCCACAATGTTACACACACACACACACGCACACACACACACACACACAAGACATGGGCAACAATAATGATCTGACTCAAAGGAGAAAAGTTTAGCCACTGGCAGGGCAGAACTCTGGTGCTGTGCCTAATAAATCCTCATTTGGCCCAGCTTCATTAGTTATTACCGAAGGCTCTGCTGACGGTTCTTGGCAGGGATCTCCTGGCACAGAGACCCAGTAAACGAATGCACACACTTAACTAGATGCAGCTGACTGGAATTTGTTTAAAGACAGGCAGATTTGGGCCTTTAAACGAAGGAGAATGCAATGTAAAGCTTATGGCAGCCTGGCGTTTGCTCCCCACACACAGACTAGGAAACCTGCAGGGTACGCACTGAGCATCAAAAATATAATAATAATATAATATCTTACTGAACGCGTAGAACAGTTCTGTGTCTGCGCAGGTTCCAATAGCCAGAATTAAACCACATGGCAGGACATATTTCTCCCAGCGCTGCCTTTTCTGAGTGAAAATGGAGGTGACACTCTACTGCCAATAATCCAATCAGTGGTAATAACCCGGTCTGAAGAGAGATGAACAGAGAGATGGAGAGAGCGGAGAGAATGAAAAGAGCTGGTGGAGAAGAAAGGGGGGAGAAAAGAAAGGAAGGAAGGAAGGAAGGAAGGAAGGAATAAAGAAAGAGGGGCTGACTGATCCTGATACTCCATTCACACTTGCACTGAAAACTGTTTATTTACCGTTCTTATGCTCCAACAGTGTTGCGTGGGAATGGGAGCAGGACGGTAAAGTTGAAACGTTAATCTACCTCTTGACAACCGAGTAACATTAATGATAATCCTTTGGCACGCCGCCAGTGGGAATCGGAATCACTGGATGAATGTGTTGTGACATTGCTGATGATGATGCAGTGATGTTGCGACGGAACTACTGGCATCTACATAAGGGCAGGTGTCCGTGTTTTGTCTTGCGTGCCGGCGTCTTTTTCCGATCGTTCCCAATGAGGAGAGCGAGTGTAGAGAAAAGGCACGGAAGCCGGCGTCTGTTTCAGAGCTCCGCGGGCTTCTATTTGATAATCTGTGAACTTTTCAGAAAGGCGCTGGTATTGTCACTGTTAGGGGTGATGTGCTGTCAAGATATTGCTGTCGCAGAAACAAAACTGATGCACAGCGAGGGAGTGCTTTTTTGCTGAAGCGCTCCCCAGCGCCCTGTCAGCGCTTTTCTGCAAGAGACAAATGCTCCATGGACGCCCGCCCTCATCCAAATACTGTAATACAAACACTGTAAAGTGACCGGCGGCAAATTCGGAACGACAAGAAAAGAAAACATCGATATGCAAATCCGGCTGGAGATGTTACAGATAGCCATTGCTTGAACAAAGCAAACGTTCAGAAGCAGGAAGAGAACTCGGGACACGTGATGCAGCTTGACTGGTGCCATTCTGCTAACTAACTAGCTATTGTCTCAGCTTGGGCTTTTCACAACAATATGAACTTCCTGCCTTGTAAATTATGCTTCATATCCAGTCTCCATGTTTTACATCATGTCTCGCAGAGGCTCGAGCTCCGCAGCACCCCGTTAAATACAGTCAGGTGGCACCCGTGACTTTACCGTTATGGAAAACTGAGTGGGAATGAAAATCTATCTATTGTGTTGTTTTTACCTGATACATTCAGGGTTACGTATGTGTGTGTGCGCGCTGGGTTGCCTGACACTGGGTTTTCAGGTGTGATTTATCAGTAGCCCTTAATGAATCAGCACAAAGTCAGCAACCCTTTGTTCATCAGCAAACCCTTGCCATGTCTCTCTCTCTCTCTCTCCCTCACACACACACACACCTGCTGCCATCATCAGTGAAGATACCGAGGAGTAAAGCCGAAGCGGCAAGGCGAGAGCAGACAATGCAGCTCATCTGTACAGTGAAAGCTGTAACTGTCAGGGGCACAATCATTACTGACAGAGCAAGAAGAAAATAACTCATTCCAAACAGAACAGCATAGCAGTGTTATACAAAAACCCCCGACACGCAAGCTAAATAGAGAAACAAGCGACTAGAATAAATGTGGCTTGTTTCACCTTTGTTTCCTGGTTAAAATCTAATGAAAGAGGACGAGGGATAAGAAAATGAATATCCCCTTTGAAAAGACTAATGGAAGAACGAAAGGAATGATTACGCATGCATGAACTCACACACACACACGCGCACACACGCACACACACACACACACAAAGACTGAATGAAATAACATCAAGAAGGTAAGACATTTTCACCTGGAACGTCATCGATCAAGGCGTCTGAAGAGATCCGAGGGCAGCAAAGGGGACACACACACACACACACACACACACACACACACACACACACACACACACACACACACACACAAGTTCAGATCTCATTTGTTAATAAATGTCTCGGCAGTAGTTTGGGACTAAAGACATGACCATGAACATCAAGCAGTCGTGAAAACATGCAGTCAGACGTGAGGACTAATCAAGGTCTCGTCTCTCTTTAAAAAATAATAACATTTGAATTTCTTCAGATAAGACACTGGACCGTTCACACAGCTATTCAGAAAGCCTCGGATTAATCATCTCGCTGCTGTAATTCCTCTTCGATCTCGCCGGTGTGGTTTTACACTCCTAATTAGAGGGTCGGGACACAAGCAACAATGCCCGCTCAGAGAGCAGGAGAACGCAGCGGAGGAAAGGAAGCGGTACTTCTTCACTTTAAGGTACGTCAGGATCTAGCTTAATAAAACCAGTTTTTAAGACATACATTAACAACAGTTCATTGAAAACTAACACTGTGTAGAACAGCAGAAATCTGTGAAAGTCAAAATGACAAAATGTCTCGTTTACAAAGGTCTGGATAAGCAACTAACGACTGAATAAAGAGAACGGTTACCTTTCCATGCTCATCATTAATCATTAGGTCATGGCTATAAATATGACTCATTAATTATGCTTTGTTTCATAATACTTTGCATCTGGACCACTAGTTAAAGGTATCTGTTACAGAATCTCAGCTGGATCAGACACTTAGGGTAGAGCATCGCTATCAGCAGCACGAAAAATGGTTATATCGAAACACTGCATAACTAGCAGGTGTAAACAATTTCGATTATTATTATATGGCTAGTATTCGATATTTGATCTTGCCACTGTATACTCTACAAAGTGGTACAATTTGATTTAGTAGTCTGTGATCATGTCTTCTGCCTCAAGGTTTGACATTTTGTGTGCTTGTTCTGTTCACCACGGTTGTAAAGAGTGACTATTTGGGTAAATTACAGGCTTCCTGTCAGCCCGATCTGCTCTTACCGCTCTCATCAACATAACAGTAGCTCACAATGGTTTTTGTTTTCGCCACCATTCTGTGGAAACTCTGCGTGAAAATCCCATTAGGTCAGCAGGTTCTGGAGTACTCAAACAAGCCCCTGTGGACTCCTCCGGTCAGAGGCACCGAGATCACACTTTACCCCATACTGATGTTTAACATTAACTAAAAATCTCCAATTTTATCTACATGATTTGATGCACTGTGCTGCTGCCACGTGATTGGCTGACTGGATAACGGAGTATACAGAGGATCCGATTAAAATAGCCGGTAAATGTATTTAATTAAGTCATCTGTAAAAAATTAAAAAATTAAAAATTAAAACTTGACATATTTTGAAAGTAGCCAAATGAACAAATCCGGTTTCTTTTTTTTTGATTTACAATAAAATATTGACCTGAAGGTTTTCATCATGTGCATTTTTTTGATCTTATTTAGTGTTTGTTTTTTTCTTATGCAATACATTTGGCACTTTAGTGACAAACTAAAGCAAGAAATGACTAACTTGCTAACACAGTTACTAATTAAATATTTGTTATGATAAATGTTTGGCATTTCAGAGGTCACTCACCTCACTATACTGCTCGTCTTTGCACTGCGAACAGAAGACATTTTGTTTTCTAAAGAGTGATCCTGCCACCAGCTGCAGATAAAACCCTGACTTCCCTGTGTGGCCCATCACCGTTAGATAAAACTTATCACAATGGCCAGCAATTTCCTAAGTGAGCAAAAATAAATCACGGGGTTCCTGAAAGGGAAAGCGAAACCACAGCAGAGATTCTTGACTCGCTTCACACTGGCACACAGCAGTTTTAAATCAAACTCCTGTTGGTGTGGAAGAAAAAGGAGCGAGACGGATAAGGACGGACAGGAGTGTTGCCCTGTCACAGGAAATTCACTTCCATGAGCTTTCGAAATGTCAGCGCTAAAGCTCTCGGCAGACGCCCACGCCAAGGAACCACAACAGATCTATCCATCAGCGCTTATGGATAAATTGCCCATAAGAGCTGTCAGCCGCAGCAAAGCTTCTATCATCCTCCCACTGCCTCGCTCCTCTACTCTTCCCCATAGCACATGCTTTTAACTCCCTATTCATTTAGCTCCAACAATGACATATGGCTGCGAAGACAACGGGAACCTAAATCAATTCTAAAGCTCAGAGAATTGGCATCTATGTTCCAGACGCACATTTACAAATACATAGTTATGGTTTTATGAGCGAGCTTCGGAAAACCAGTCATCTGCTGTGCTATTTTGCTTTCTTTTTTTCTCCAGATTTGTAAAGGGAATGGCAGTAATTAGCGATGCACTGGGAAATAGCAGAGCTAAGATGTAAAGACAAGGGACCAAAACCCATCACGGAGGAACACAGACAGACAGAGGAAGTGAGATGTGCTGGCGGGAATAAGCCGAGATCAAGATTGGGTATTACTGATTCAGTGTTAGATCAGATCAGAAAAATGGCTGTATGAATAAGAATGTTACTGTAGGGATTAGAAATCTGTTTAAGTTTTAAATAACCTTTAATACTGCGCACAAAATGTACAGCATGGAGAGGACGAGCCGGTAATCCGCATCACGTAACTGGAATCCTTGTGAGCATGAAGACAATCAGAAACATAGCAGACATGAATGTGCGTTGAATAGTACAGATACATGCACACACCTGTCAAGCTGTCTGGCCGTGGCACCATCCTCTCATAGATCTCGTAGGAGTGTGTGCTGTAGGGATCGGAGCCCTCGTGCAGCAGTGTCCTCGGCAATGTTGACCCATAATGCTGCGGCACGGCTGTCATTCCTGTTCGCACTGGAGACGAACCTGATGCTGCTTGGCCTTCTTCCCCTGCCACGCTGAGCGGCGAGCCCAGACGTGCTGAGTAGGGCGAGGTGGTACGGCTGGCGCTGGTGCCCGAGCCTATCCTGCGCAGGGTGGAGGGCGAGTTCCTCTGGGCAGAGAAGGGAGAGCTGGCCCGCTGGGAGTTGGGCAGGGTGCTGGTGGAGAAGATGCTGGGCAGTGGCTTGGGCTCAGTCACAATGGGTGAGCCATAGGCACTGCCCGGCGATGCCCTCAAAGACCCGCGTGAGGGAGAGATGCTAGTGCTGTAGGCGGGTGACTGCGTCCTGGATGGCACCGAGCTGACACGCCGCATGGCTCGTCCCGGGATCGCCCCGCTGACACCTCCCGACATCTGGCACGGGGGCAGAGAAAAGATTTACAGCACTGTTTACAGCAAAGCAATGTCCACCAGTGACGATAAGTTACAGTTAGGTCGTCCGTTCTGAAAGAAGGTTCTAGATACGAATGATTTACCTAACTATAGGCCAATGTTCAATCTCTCTTTTGTGGCAAATGTACAGGAAGAGTACAACCAATTTGTCTGAGCCTTTTCAATCTGGATTCCTACCATTTCAGAGCACTAACCTTGTGAGAATTGCTAATGCTCTACTCATGTCTGCAGATTCAGGGAGCCTCCTCAAGCCTTCTCCTTGATCTGAGCACTGCATTTGATACTATCTCGTGACATACTTATAGCACTCTGCAGCTGTCAGCCTCAGGCATGATGGATTTAACCCATTGTGGTTTCCTTCCTATCTCACCAACAGACATTTCATTACCGACAACAAACACAAATCCTTCTCAGCTTCTCTGACTCGGCGGTGTCTCTCAGGGATCTGTATTCGGTCCACTTCTTTTCATAAGCTACATGCTCCCCCTTGGCTATATTATACGCTATCAATCCTTGTTATGCAAATGCCAAGCACCACATCTAACGCTGTCCATCTTTACCAGCATGCATATATGAGTTCAAGTTGGATGTCACTTAATTATCTTAAACTCAATGCAATTTACACTGATGTTCTTCCAGAGCTTTAATATCTGAGCTCTTTTCTTCTCGCACCTTGACATCGGTTAGGTTATTGTCAGACCACACAAAACAGCGCAGGATCTTTGTCTCTTCATTTCTGCCTGTTTTCTCACCAGCGTTCTTTCACCTCTGCAATGCTCAATTTTAAGGGTGCTCACACCCTACACCGTGCCTTCATAGCCTTCCATCTTGACGACTGTGATTCTCTTTTTATTGCTCCTTCTGCTAGAACACTACAAGATCTTCAATATATCCACGTCAGCTGCTAGAGCTCTTGCATACACCTGCCCACATCTCGCCCACTTGTTACCCAACCCCTACAGAACCCTGTGAGGTTAGCTCAGTGAACTATCACACCCATACACCCCCTGAATGTCTAATATTCGTTCCAGTTCACGTGTGGCCCCCAGAGTAGCACCCAACAGCCTCTGCGAAGGCTCATCTCTCCCCTCCACATTTTGACTCAACGCAATACGTCTCTCATTGATAACTAAGCAGCTACCCGCCACCCGCTGATACCCACGACCTTGACTTTGAAAAGGGTGCTATAGAAAGTAAACCCAATATTATAAAGTTGGAGTAGACTGCTAAACAAACCCCTGCACTCGAGTGCTCCCTCTGAGACCAGCCCTGCACATTCTTTCTCTCCGAATAGCCCTGCTCAGTCAACCTCAGCGCAGGTAACAAATAATAAAAAAAAAAAGATTTTATTAAGGTGCTGTAAAAGAAACTGTGTGTGTGTATTTTCATCTTCTATATACATGAGTTATGGATCAATTTCCTTGGAGAGGACTGCAGAACATCTCAGGCTGCTCTAGTTATTGTATGTTGGATAATAACCTGACTTTCTCTGTGGCCTAGTATCAGTAATACGGTTTCTTATTAATGTTGAATCTCCAACTAGATGAAAAGAAGCAGCTTGGGCTCATTTCGGATTTAGAAATTCAATTTATCCACCCATCTCATTCTTTTCTATCTATCTTTACTGGAGTCTGTTTGCATATATTCTACTGGGTATATACTGTATATGTGATTTTTTTTCTCGATTCCCACCTGGCTGGAAGCCTGGCCCTCTGCCCTGGAGTTCTTCATGAGCGTTCCGGTGCCGGCAGGACCGCTGCTCGGGTACGAGTGCTGCAGCCGCACCTCCGTCCTCCCCATGTTCTGGCTGCTGTAGTAGCTGCCTGCATCCTGGTAGCCGCTGTCAGAATACGAGTTCATCTGAGTGGAACTGCGCGAGTTCCCAACGGACCCTGAGAACGAGAGACAAAAACGCACTTTTAAGGTTATGTCCTGCAGAACCTTTTTCTTTATTTGAACAGCAGCTACCTTGAGTCATGAGTTACTCTAATGTGCTTTCAGCTATAATTTAGCTTTAGTGTCAGAAGGCTCATCAAAGGAATTCGGGAAGGTTGAAGACTTGATTCACCGCATCTGTAGAATATGTGTGATTATCATGGACAAGAGCAGGCAAGAATGAATTCTTGTACTCGGGAGGAGAGTGCTGTACATAACACGCGTTTAAAACTACAACTGTTACGCTAAGGCTTTTATAAGGAGATTGACATCAGAGAGAAAAGTAACCTCCATCTCTGAAAAGACAAATTACACAGACAGAGCCTCAATTATAAATATCTTCAACCGAATAATTAATTGAAGCGTTCTACCAATACATGCACTTCGCGTAAAATGTAAAACCTGCCCTTCGACCTCCATTATACGCGAGTAACCATGTTTTCTGTTCTGCAACGATTTGGACGTTTTAATAACACTGGAACTACGATGCTTAAAGTTGCAACAGTGGATTTTTTTTTTTTTTTTTTCGTTGCTTGTACAGAAAACCCGGCAGATATGTAGAACATGAGAAAAACAAAGCAAAAGTCTGTTAAGTTGCTGGGAGAAAATGAAGAAAAACCCATTTGGAAAAGTGACTTCCGGTCCGGAATGCTTGTTCGCGATTGGATGCGCCTCCTGTCAGTCATTTTATAGACATTCTACTCTACGGGCCACTATAGATCCTGGGGGCGGAGCTTTGTTATCATTCAAATGTTGAATCCACTTAACTGTTAGAGACCTAGTCATGAAAAAAAGGCAAATCTTATCCAATGCTCCTTTAAGGCATATTAGATATTTGAATCTGCTAAGGTATGATACGATCTTGATTCTTAAGGTCACGATGTTTGACAATACCTCCGATCCTGATCGATATTTGTTCAGGATAGCAATTTGTTTGGAACAGAATAGAACGGTGCGGTTACCGTTAATACGTGAATGATGATGATTAATTCAAACGTATCGGAGTTGTACGCAAATCCTTTTAAATTATTTACAGTTAAAGATTACAGATTACTTTTTTACACACCAGTTCTTTTTTTTTCCTCGATAATAATCAATGTATAATCTATTATAATCGTGATTGTGTGTGTATAAGCTTTGTGGTTCCGTTAGTGATCTTAGAACACGCCAGAGCGTCACTCTTGGACTCCTACCTACTGATTGGATCGTATCCTCACCCACTTTAAATAAAATTGCCTACCACATGAGTAACATGACTAGCGTGCAGGGGGGAGGATGTTGTATCTGTACTGTGTTTTTAAGCAAGAATATCTTTGCTTATTTGCTTCACGCTAATGCGATGTCCGGTCCCCGTGTGAGCTGCAGTGTGGCTCCTTATCGAACGTGTCGTGTGCAGACGGACCCTCACTTTCGTGCAGAGAGCTCTGCTCCGGTGAGCACAGTGACAGCTGCTCCCTGACAGACTTGGCATCGGCAGAACTTGACACATCTATGGAGAAATAAGAACGCACAAATGAAGAAAAAAAAAGCAGTTATGGGCTCGCCTCAGAGGTGTAAGCACCTTACATTTAATCTTTTGGGTGCACACTGGGATTATACCCAGTCACAGGCTAAGCCTGGAGGTATCATAAGCCATAAGGAGGTTTTATAGAACTAAATCCTATTTGTTTCCTCTTTTAACTAGCTTTTAAATGAAATTGCCTTAGCACAGTCTGTGAGCTAAGGATTAGGTATTAGCATTAGCCACAGCTTTTCTGGAACAGTCATTCAGTTTGACCATCCGGGTCCCTACAGAACTCCTCTTGAATTCTTGCTCATTTAAAAAAAAATTAAATAAAATAAATAAATCTTTTATTTAGGTAATGATGTAGCCAAATCCTGCTTTTAGTTTGACCAGGAAGAAAATGCTGATGTTTAAAAGCGTCCAGCACAAATCCGTACGAGGACAGGACAGGAGAGGACAGGAAATCCCTGGTCTTAACCCTGTGTGTCGCGTCATGCAGCTCTGTCTCATGTGGGTGTTGGTGAACTCTACAGAGAGACTGGGAATGCGTGTGTTTCTTCAGCACGCTGTTCACTCAGACCTGTTGACTCTGTGACCGAGCGGCTCTGACATCCTGACGCAGGAGCTCTCGCTGCTCCGAGTGTGTCTGCCGAGCTTCCTCGCCACCTCCTCACCTCACGTCCTCACAAACACGCTGCGGTCTTCGCGAGTCACGTTCACGGACAGGAGTCGGGCGATTACTCCGTCTAATGTGCTGCAGACAGCCGCAGACACTTAAATGGCGGAAAAGGACTTTAATCTTTACGGAAAAAGGAGCGATTTGCAGTGTATGTGAAAACGTTATAAAAAATGCATCCAGATGGCCGCGTGAATTATTGATACGAGCCGTGGCATAAAGCTAACAAATTGCTGTAATTGGGTTATCGTTTATGAGCTCGCAGCATATGGATGATATGGTGAGCAGTAATCAAGCTTAACTCTATAACGGGAATTCATTACCACTGGGACACTACAAATCCTCCTGCAGCCATATCCGGCCATCACACACACACACACACACACACACACTCACACACACTAATGGCTCTCACTAGGTCATTCTGTTTTATCACTGGCAGTCTGGACTTCATCACTCTAAAGCTCGGCTGCGGAGCGACGACGCTGCCGGGACAGACGGTGACACTGCAAAAGCTGCCTAGCAAAGGCCGATCATGTGTCAGAAGGAATCAGCCATTTTCTTCTAATGGCTCCAAGGAGCATGTAACAATGCCGGATTCACTAGCTGCATCTGAATACTCAAACTGCCGTACTATATAGTACACACAAAGCAGTACGCCATAAGCGGTAGTGTGTCCGAATACTCAGTAGGTAATTAATAGTAGTCGAACGGTATATTCATAGTATGCAAAGGTACCACACTATGCTAACGCTACGATATCCCATAATTCAGCAGGAGCCTCGGAATAAGCGAAGAAGGAGAATTTCCAAAAAGGAGAAATGGCAGACTGAAGCGAAGTCGATTGCTGTAAGGCGGCGTTTCTGGTGATGTAAAAAAAAAGAAAAAAAAGAGAGAAAATTTTAAACATATTTTGCAGAACTTTTATTTTATTTTCATGACGTGTGTGGGTAGAAACCTAATGATAAAAATGATATGTGACTTTTTTTTTTTTACAGATGTTAGACTTGACAGAAAATGTAGCTTCTTTAGACTGCGCGAGCGCCATCAGTAAGACGTTTTCCTGTTCTCCATATTTAGCTAGCTCCTGAGGAGTTGTCAGATTCAGTGTGGATATGGCGTATCCTGAACGCTCCTGGCTGGTGTGTGTCACTTCCTGTTACGGAACGAAATACGTCGATATGAGGATTGAAATCCGCAGCTTTAAATAATGATTCTGAAAGTCTTGAAATGATGCTAGTCAGTCATCTAGTGTAACATCGGTGTTGGAACAAACCGCTGTTTATCAGAAAATAAAGAGGCGAGATTGGTTCATTTCCCCCCCTAAATTTAAATTGGTCTAAATATCCAGGACTTTCCAAACGTTTAGTCAAAATGAAGCATTTCAAACCTTTTTGTACTGCTTCTAAGTATTCTGCATTGACACCAGCTCACCCAGTGCTTTGGCATCATTTATGTTCTATAATGTGAATTGTACAAACCGCGTACTCCTTCTCCACATACACGGAAAATAGTTATACTGCTGCCTCTTTCAAACCAAGCAGCAGGGTCGGACCAGGGTTACCCGATCAGAGTTCAGCCCTTCTTTTGTAATCAAATCAGTGAGCACGGGTTAATCCTCGGTCATAACAGTCCAGATAGGAGCAACTCAGAAGAGATGCGTATCAGTGAACTCACAGGACGGGAATGGGCAGGGGGTTTACAGCTCATAGCTGATGTTATCCGTGTGTGTAGGTTGCTCCTGCAGGAGATCCGCTCCAATTAAAACTTCCGCCAGCTGTTAGCGACCCAGCTCACGCTGAATTCGAGCTTTTTCCGACCCGAGTCCGACCCACCTCTCGATGCCGAGTTGGACAACCCGTTCAGACACAAATGCATGTGTATGTGGTTGACCGCTCGGTTTGAGACTGGATGAGATCCCAGATCACTGATTTCACACTGCTGGACAAATGTGTTTTGCTTTGGACAATATGTTCAATGTTACACGTCATCCAGTGTCTCAGCTATCTCAAGGTTCCCAGCTAAACAGCCCTCCTCAGTCTCTCTCGCTCTCTCTCTCACACACACACACAGTCTAGGTGACGGCCATATTAGCTGACTGCATTCCAACAGCTGGGTTCCTTGAATCTCGACAAAAGCTTGCGAACAATAAGAGATCAGTATTATGTTTGTACAAGCTTATGAAACGTATAATTAGGACACTAATGACACTGAATCTGACATACTGCACTATTACTTCTTTTGCTAGCAGGGATAAGGAGCATTATTTCAGTGGACATTCTCACACTATTATTAATTGCTGGTTCATTCGCTGGACATTTCTACACCACGTCTGGTCTATTATTAGCGATCCTTAAGTAGACATGACAAGTGAAAGTTAAGGGACAGTATAATTTAAAGCCGTAAAAACGGAAAACGCTGCGTTTTTTTTCCTTGGCCGTGGAAATTATTTGTACTTGCGGCCCAAATGTCAGCTATATTAATAATATTAGAAAGGTTATAGCAGTGAGAGTTGAGAGGTTATACTAATGAGGCATCAGTCAGTGCCTGTGGATTACCGGACCCACAGCAGCACTTAGTATGATCTATTACTACACAGCTAAACAAAAGCAATGACGTGCAACTAATGCTAATGTCCCAGCGTACGCGTTCTAATTCATTTACAATCGTACGAGTTTAAATCTATTTAGTGACAGTGTGCATTAGCGCAATCGATACTAACTGCTCATTCCTCCTCTCGTGCACAAAGTCTTGCTGGATTTCCCCATTCCCTCGGGCAAATATTTTACTTTTGGCACTTATTAACTGACATTACATTTTCATTCCCTCCTAACTGTCCACCCTTTAATCACAGGTTGTAATATCACAACGCCGTACATAATTTATCACAGACTATCCGTCAGAGCAACAGCTTTTCTCGCCGATTTACAGGCCCGATCATAACGGCTTACACAACTCTTTGTCTGCCTAAGAATCTTTCCTATCCTAACCAGGGCTGTGAGCATACTTAAGGGCCTCCACAATAACATTAAGGTTGAGATGTATTATGCATTTGATTATTGGCATGAGCCTAGCATTAATGTTAATTGAGTTTTGCGCCTGATTAAATCCGATCCTGAACATCCTCTTATTATTTCCGTACCCCTGAGCAGATAATCAAATAGAAGATTGAACGACATGAAGACAAATGTTCTGTCGCAATCGGGCGTGGGATGGATTTTAAAAAAACAAAACAACAAAAAAACAAACAAACCCCAGGATAATATATTACTTAAGGCCACAAATACGGAAAATTGGCATTAAAGGTTTAAATCCTAAAAAGATTAATATACTAAGGTACAAATATTCAGATTTTTACCTGCGGGTCTCCAGTGAAGAGACTTCTCGGAGGAGCTGTAGGAGAGAGAGAGAAAAAAAAGGAAAGAAGTTTATTAAATGAAGAGAAACGAACCACACGGTCGATTTCAACGCGTCTTCGGAAACACAGCGCTGCTCATACGTGCGTCAAGAATCAAGGTTATCGACCGTCCCACAGAAAAAAATAAATAAATAAATAAAAAAATCTTCCAATCCGAGTGCGAGCTAAGAAGCGATAGACACAACGACGCAAATACCTTCCAGACAGCTCATGACGACATCAGGACCTAAAACTAAAACAGGCAGCGCATAACAGAAATACAGCTCCTATATCGACATCAGGTCCGAGCAAACGGAAGTCGAAAGCGCGAAACTTTATTAACCTGAAGAGTGACTGTCTGTCCCAGGAATGGAAAGCATTTGCCGGCCTGCCTTCTGACTGCTCCCTGCTAGCGGCAATAAAACAGGCAAGCACAAGCGCGGTGCTAATTACACAGCATGTAAAGGTGAAAAACCTCGCCGTGTTGGCATGTACGGCTGAGATGATTCCTGAACAAACATACAGCGATGGCAATTTTGCCCGCCGGCTTCTCCGACATCCTCTCTCTCGCACCATTCCGCACGCGCAGCCAGAAGATATAGATATAGATATAGATATTCCCTTCTCTTTTTGCTCTTGCTGCGCAATTTTCTTTTCAGAAAGAGAGCAAGAAAGGGCGATGACGGGTTAAGAAGGCAGACTGGCACTTATCGTGTGAAGCCGAGGCAGAATCCAGGCACGTTTATGATTATAGTTCTCGAAACGTATTTGCACTTTACATTCCAGTGTCATACAAAAAAGATGCCCATTTGACCTGATTTGATAACGCAACAGAAAAGCAGCCAAATCCAACCTGCAGTGTGAGAATAACGGATGCAGCATAACATCACTGTCTGCGCATAAAAACGGCCAGATCAGACAACTGGGTCACTGATTGGTGAGCGCAGTGGAAAGGCGTGCTGGGAAACCAGGAGATAGTCTAAATATTGTGCTTGTGTAAAAGTACAGGACAAGATGAAGACGAGGAGGACGCCTGACCTTCACACCCGTACGTGCGCGTTTCATCTCATTCCAGATTCAGTCCCTGTTCCAGTATCCTCTACTCCGGGAAGGCTTTCCACTAGATTCTGGAGCATGACTGTGGGGATTTGTGACCATTCAGCTATAAGAGCGTTAGTAATGGGAGGACTGGGCCACAATCGGCGCTCCAGTTCATCCAAAGGTGTTCACATACTTTTGGCGAACAGGAACAGAGACACGGAGTATGAATGAAAAGCACAACGAAGAAAGGCAGCGCATGGTGGAAAAGAATCGCAAAAAAGTGCGAGGTTTCTGGCTTAAACAAAAGCCTGTAAAAGCAGCCATATGTGCACACACACACACACACACACACACACACACACCTTTGCACTTAGCGCAACAACTCGAAAGCAGCAGAAAACACACTCTTCCTCCATTAACACCCTTCCCCCTTTCCAAAACAAAGCACTAATGGCATAAATCTTCCCTCTGCTCATTTGGTCACTTACTCTTTCCTTTATTATTTATTTTTAGTACCTAAAAAAAAAAAAAAATCCACATGATTTTGCTTCTAAAGTTTCTACATGCAGGACATCAGAAAGAAGTTCATTTCTGAACAAAATAACTGATCCTCATGCTGTAACATTACATTTACATTTATGTCATTTGGCAGACGCCCTTATCCAGAGCGACTTACATAGATCTCATTTACACAACTGAGC
>JAQQZU010000035.1:21665036-21675254 GCA_030068025.1 Parauchenoglanis punctatus | reverse complement strand
CTCGCCCGAACATGCTGGGATTGGCTCCAGCTTCCCCGCGACCCAGACGGATAAAGCGCTATAGATAATGGATGGATCAACCTACTACAAACTTAATGTACAGATATTTCTACATGGTTGTTGAATCCCCGAAGAGCATTTTCTACAAATATGGAGGAAAAATAATAAGGGGAAAGTATAAGTATATAATAACGTGTACACTATGTAGTGCACTATATGGTCAAGCCATTTAGAATTCAGCCCTCTACTCTAATCCAGTTTGTTTTAATTTGTTTTTACAGCCTTTACAGTTTGTCACGCTTACACTATAAGTATTTGATTAGTAACAGCTACTCATCAAGGTTAAGGTCTAAACGGCGGTGAAATTGGTTTAAATTATATAACATTGAGTAACAGAGAGCGTATGTGTAATGTGCTTTTCTTTGTTATAGTTTTAAATAAATACAGAAACAGAAAACCATGTTATTTATCTGCATTATGTTCATAATATACAGTTAACAGGTTGAGTCATGAAGTACTCCTTGGGCTTTTTACATGGAGAATGAGGTAACTTTCATAACTTTCAAAGTTAACCGAAAGCGGTCACTATCACAGCAACAGCGTCACAATAAAATGTAAAGACTATGAATACAAAGTGTGCATTGTTCCCACTTGCTCCGTTACTTATTTCTAAGACACGAGTCACCATGTTCATAAAAATAAAAACACACGTTGAAACCCATTCACAACAAGCCAGGGTTCCATTGATGATTGAAAACGAGGGGAAAAATGAGGAAAAACTCTCAAGTATCGCGAAATTTTTATTTATTTTTTTACGCTCACAGACGATTTAATAACGCAAAATTGAAATGGAAACACTTTTTTTTTTTTTTTGGGGATTTGAGTCACATGGCACTGACATGAAAAGCAAATGGAAATGCTACCTTTTTTGGTAAGAGCTATTGCGAGAGGAGAAAGCCCGGTGCATGCACAGTGCACATACTGCTTCATCCTAAACCATGTCACGGTTACTTATCCAGACACAACACTGTAATCCTGAGCAACGCCTGCAAGACTGAGGAATAATGCAAACACGGAGAGATTCAAGAAGCCCCTGATGCAAGAGTGTTTACCAGAGCCATATGGCAACCCCAACACACCTCTCACAGAGTAAACCCCTAGCCAACACCACAGGACTCCGCACTGCACTCACACTTCCGACGGGCGGCGTCTCTCACGTCAACACTCCTGAACACCAGAGCTGGGTAACGTAAAGGATTACAAACGTGCCACAAAACACAATACACTTGTGAGGAGGCCGTGGCTTAAATCTTTATATCAGGTCACGTTTCGCTCGTCTTCCAAGTATAATTTGTTATCATGTATTTTTACAAAAGAACGTCATTATTGATTTTTTTTTTATTTTTATTTTTTTAGATATCACCCAGCTCTACTGAAAACCACCTTCACCCATTTACATCAGTTTAGGTGTGAATCATGAGGTGAAATAGAACAACGTTTTGAAAAATGTGGGTGTCGGCTCGTTGGCTGAACGGAAACGGAGTTTAACGAACTACGACGGCGGCGTTCCAACCTCCTCTTCAAGGTATAATCAGAGTAATCACACCTTCACTGGATTAATCAGTTCTATTGTAGACGCGTAATTACTGATAAAAGGAAGCAGGTCGTGTTACGTGTGTGTGTGTGTGTGTGTGTGTGTGTGTGTGTGTGCGTGCCAGGGTGTGTGCCCATACTTCCTCATCTTAGCTTTGCCAACAGGAAGTAGCAGTGCCCTCCCTCCAGCTTGCCCATCTGTGCAGTGAGCAGTGACCATCGCTATACTGCGACGACCACCAAACACAATATCTTCCATTACGATCACACTCGTGCTAACGTAGTTAACAAGCAGTGTTGCTGAACGTCTAGGACATCATTTAGCTCATTAATACCGTTTGTATTTCATGAAATCAAACTGGAACAAAATAATCACGGCAATTCTGACAATTCGGTCTTCAGTCTTCGAGCCAGAGCTCCTACCTCCTGGGAGTGACAGCAAACTGTGTGCTGAAGGAGGAAGTGAGCGGGCTTCGAAATAAAGCTGGGACTATTTTTAGCTGCATTGTACTTTTGTTCATCGTCATAGACAACAGCGTGTCAGAAACCCCATCACTGTCGCTGCTTAACATCTCTGCATAATTAGATCGTGTAGATGCACAATGCTAAACTGGTATCTGGCTAGCAGTTTCCCTACCTTGTTAACATTAGCCTTGTTTTTGTACACTTTTCTGGCTACAACCTGCAGAACGATGAATCTTTCCACATTTCCATGATTGTACAGCGCCGTGACACGTTTCCCGTTCTGAAGCAAGATAGTCAGTGGACTGGGAAAAGGCTAAGAAGTTATGAAGGAGTTTTTGAATTAAGCACTTAATGATTAGTAAACAAGATAATAAATTGGCTACGGAAAAGGTCAGCGGTTGTCTGGCATGTCGGTCAAAAGGTGTCCTTCCGTGAACATGGGCGGCCAGATTTATTTTCCGAAACGTGCCAAACTCTCGAGCTATTGCAGGCAGAAATCTGGTTTGTGAGTCGGTACGAAGATAATAACAAAAACACCGAACACATCTTGTATGATGACTATATTTATAATAAAAGGCAAAAATTGTGCAAATTCCATTTTGGGCCAAAAAGCAGCTTGGGGGGGGGGAAACCAACTCAAACATTTTTCGGCTGCCAGTTTTAAATAAATAAATAAATGAATAAATAATCAAATCAGCTGATGACCTTCACTTCTATAATCCTAACAAAACTAGCTATGAATAAATTAAATAAGAAGAGGAGAAACAGGCGTAGCGTTGCTCCTCAAGGCATTTGTCAGTTTTACTATAAAATCTTTATTTGAACATCCTGAGACTAAAACATCAGAGACGTTTATAATCAGCAACCAAGTGGCAGAAACCAAGTGTGGGAAACTAGAAGAGTTTCCAAACAGGACTGAATCGCATTACTCGCACATATCCTGGATTCATTTAGCAAGATTTACAGTGTACATTTCAGGTGTATAATTAGGCAAATCAGTCTCAGTCTGGGTCTGATCAGTCGCCATGCTGGTGCTGGAGGCTGTGTAATTTAGTGCACCATGCACATGTGCCAATGATTTTATTTGTGCGTGTACTCTGCTTTAAACACAGACTTGCTAGTGGATTGTTGCCAGCGAAGAAGTGTGTGTTTATTGGCGAGTGAGCTGATCAGCTGCCCAACACAGATTGTGTCGTGTCTCCTTCACTCGTCTCTTTGTTGGATCACGGAGGTTCAAGATCCGGTCAAGAGAAACCCATAAACATGAAACACACGCCCATTAAATGACCTGAAACAGATTCAATCCTGATGGAAGTCTGTATGAGGGTACGTGGTGGTTTATCAGTTTTCATGAGCTGCACTGCATCTACACGCCTGTACGGAACAGAGACATCACCACTATACTGATAATCGAAAGTGCTTCTCCATCAAACTGTGCACCATATGTGAGGACTATCCGAGTCCCAACGGGATGCTTGTCATAAATCTCAACCCATCTTATAAATCTATGAAAGTAGGAGAAGTTTCTCTGGAGGTTATTGGTGATTTGACAGGCACAAGCCGTAAAATACTAATCAAAATCCAAATACATGTTTTTCCCCCCATGTATTTTCTCCCTTATATGCTCATCTGCCAATTCATATCCACCTCTCTCCTCTATTATACGACCAGGGAGCCAACCAGGCAGGGTGAAGGCTAACACACGCTTCCTCTGAGACACATGAAGCTAGCCAGATGCATTCTTCCATAACACACTTGAAGAAAAGCGCTATCCGTCCTCTTCAGCATACATGCGCTCACACACACCCACGACTGGCTAATGTTGCTGTGACTGACAGGGTGGAGATAATCCCTCTACCATCCCTCTCGTCCAGAAAGCACAGTCAATTTTGCACTCAAATCCTGCCCATGGGTGGCAATTACTAGGGTTGGGAAGCGAAACTTGAATCCAAAGTACTGTAAAGGCTACATATCTGCAAGGACTGATATAATCAAGGCATGCTATTTTCTTATATCACACGGTTCTACAGTATAAGGCCAAAGATTTGTGGACACCTGACCATCAGACCTGTCTGTGCGTCTTTGCCAAACCGTAAACCATAAAGTTGGAAGCGAACAGTCTAACAACTGTATTAGGACTGTTACCTTCTCTGGAACAGAGACTCTCCAACCTGTTCCAGCATAAAAATGCTCCTGTGCACAAATCCAGCTCCATGGTTTTCCAAGTTTGGAGTGGAGGAACTCGAGAGTCCTGCACAGAGCCCTGACCTCAACCCCACTGAAGACATTCGGGATGAACTGGAACACCGACTGCGCCCCAGGCCTCCCTGCCTGACCTCACTAGCACTCTTGTAGCTGAACGAGTCCAAAGCCCCACAGCCACACTCGAAAATCTAGTGGAAATCCATTCGGGAAGTCAAAGCGGGGCCAAAACGCAACACATATGGATACCAGGGTCAGGTGTCCACAAACGTTTGGCCATCTAGTGCATTAGAAAAGGTTAGTAAAAAAATCCATGGCTTGTGACATCTTTTGTGATTACAAACACTAATAATCCAGGTCACTGTGCGATATCATGCGTGGAAGGAGTGTAACAGATCGGGAGAAATGTGGAGAAATCGCTGCTTGCAAGTAACGGAAAACGGTTCTAAATTGCTTTGTGACAGCACTTAGAGATGTCAACAGTAATGACCTGCTTATGAGATCGCTGGTACACCATTAAAATTCATTTCTGCTAACCCACTGGGCATTCAGTTGCGATCCATCAGCCATTGGCAAGCCCCAGGCTATAAAACAAGTTTGTGTGGAGTGAAGCACAAGTGGAAGAAGTGTTATAAGTGCTGTAACCCTCTCATTAGGCTTGGAATAAACGGCTGTCATCGCCGGATTGATATGCTAATCAGCATTAGTCCACATACATGATCACTATGCCATGAGCTACAGCTGTTCCACTGGGTTAAAGTGCTAACGGCTGTGAATGAGCGAGAAGCATCTGAAGATCAAGAGCTGTGGCGCTGATTCGACTGAAATACGAGAAACAGCTTCGGTGTATTGATATAGCCATTCCGGCAGGGTAATGATGAGATCTGAAGGCACTTTGTTTGACATTTGATGTAAGTGTAGTCTGGGCAATCTCTCCCACACACACACACACACACACACATATTCTCAGACTATCTCTGGCTTGCAAAGTGGAAATCATGATAAGATTAGCTCCGAGAGCTGCAGAGAATACTGGAGAAGAAATCTGCACAGCTGTCCTAGTCTCACACATGCACAGAGAACGTCCTCAGGCAGACCAGACATGCTGATCCATGTCTCACAGTCTCAGTTCTGCCAGCAAACAAACTCATGGAAAGTCTCGCAGTCCTCCAGTGTCCCATATCTGACAACCGAGTACCAGAGGAGCAGGTGTGGCTCTCCGCCAACGCCGAACAAACCGAGGAGATTGCTCATAAGCGCTGCTTACACGTGCTGAGTTGATGTAAATGTTTCACCAATCGCTCTTAATTAAAGTCCTTCAGACACCTGTGAGAAGACGTGCATACGTAGGGACACATTCCCTCCAGTGTAAAAATGTTGCCTAACCACAGTTTTATGTTTATCACCTTTCTATTTACTTCACGTTTTCAATAATTCCGCAGTTTGCACTTGTGGCTCACCTTGATTACGTCCTTGTTCTGCTAATCAGAGTCTTTATTCAGCTGGCCTTGATGAACCTAGCTTCACTGTGACGTCTGGTTTCCCGCTGGATCTTTTACAGTGGTGTTCAGTAGAGACGAATCGATTACAAAATACATTATTCGTTATTGAGGGATTCCTATCTTGTAAAAAAAAACAAAAACAACAACAAAAAAATGGCTGCAGCAAAACCGTAGCCACCTAAAGAGTGAAAATGCTGTTCATGTAAAATATAACACTGCGTTACATCCGAACTGGAAATTGTGTTCGGAATGAAGTTGTTTCGATCGACAGACGACGTGGGAAACTGCTAGCAAAAAGCTATGCGGCGAACTCGGATGAGTGATTTTCTTTCTCCAAAAAAAAAAAAACCCTAACTGTATAGTCAGTGTTTTAGATTTAACAAACAAATATGTCTGGGTGTTGATTACTCTAAATCTAATATTTGTATATACAATATAACTCCGTTAAAGGTAAGAACTCCTTTTACTTTGCTTGTTTCTGATGCTGCGCGCATCCATGTTGATGTGACATCTCCGCATAAACGGGGAAGGAACTCGGAGTCACCTCAAGGCATTTCATGTCATGCAGTTGCTCTGATGAGAAAGACGTGTTCGCCAAATTGTGCAAAAATAAGAACGCCACCGTCTATAGAAAGTAGTGCAAAAAGTGTTTTTTTATTTTTTTTTTTTATTCCTGTTAAGACATCCTTTATTTATAATATATATATAATTATATATATAATAGTGGTTACTATTGTTCCAAAGTCCATTCTAATAAATGACATGATTTGTCAATTGAATTATGAAACTTGTTTTTGGGCTCATGCCAGTGCTTTACCCCTTCAGAAGCATTTATATTGAAACTTCAAGAAAAACGAATATACCGTGATCATCGGTGCTTCAAATTATATTGTGATATGAATTTCAGCCCATACCACCCAGCCCTGATAACAAACTCTCCAATCAGTCAGACTGCACATAGATTTTGGTATTTAATTATTTCAACACGAGTCAAAAACATTTACGCTGTCAAAGGAATGAAGAGCCAACTCGAGGAATAGAAGAAGTGACTATAGCGAAGTTCCCTGGACGCTGCCGTTTATTATTTTTTCAATCTGCAGTGCAATGGAAAACATTTATGGTGTCACTGTCTCAGAGATTTATGGTTTATGGCAAAAACAAGCTGTAGGTGATCCCATTTTAGGCAGCCTTTTTCCATGCGAGAGAGTTTATTAGAGCAAGGCTTTCAACTGCATCGACCATAATGCCTATTAATAAGCTGTTGAGAAGCTCGCACGCCACCACTCTGGTCCTGTACAGTCGGAGTTCTTCGGTTCAGTGATAATTAACGCTGCATGCATCACCATAAAGATTAAAAGTGTAAGGGATGAGCCGTGACATAAAAGAAATCCCATGGGACACGGAAGTGTTCTGTCGATCGGACAAGATGAGAAAACGGTAATCAATCCGGCAAAGCGGGATACTTTTCAAAATAGCTTTTTCGAGTTATGGGGAAGAAAATGTGAGTGCATGCCACGGACTGCAAGAATGATGCAAAGAGAGAGCGGTGAGAAAATCACTGCTGTGAAGAAGGAAACTGGCAAAAGGCTTAAACAAATCTCAGTGGAGAGAGAGTGAGTGAGTGAGTGAGAGAGTGAGAGTGAGTGAGTGAGTGAGTGAGTGAGTGAGTGAGTGAGAGTGAGTGAGTGAGTGAGTGAGTGAGTGAGTGAGTGAGTGAGTGAGTGAGAGAGAGAGAGAGAGTGAGTGAGTGAGTGAGTGAGTGAGTGAGTGAGTGAGTGAGTGAGTGAGAGAGAGTGAGTGAGTGAGTGAGTGAGTGAGTGAGTGAGTGAGTGAGTGAGTGAGAGAGTGAGTGAGAAGTCTTTCTGCATAGTTGTAGGCCAACAGGTAAAAGTCAACTATAACAAAGACCAGTTTCAGTCCTGAACCTGTACTTTAGTGCCATCGATCACCATCTCCTCACTCTCACGGTGTGACTGTGTGTGTGTGTGTGTGTGTGTGTGTGTGTGACTGTGTGTGTGTGTGAGTGTGTGAGTGTGTGTGTGTGTGTGTGTGTGTGTGTGTGTTAGTCTGTAATCTGTCATAATCATAGTTATCTCTGCAGTTATCTCTGAGACTGTATAATCCTGGTCAAGAGTTCAGGTATATGTTCACATACACACACACACACACACACACACACACACACACTTTAGGAAATACACTTTAACAATGCTGAGCAATTAATGTATGTTTTTAATATAACCAAATCCTCAAAAAATTAGGTTAGGTTGTTACCTTGTTTAGGTTGAGGAATAAAGAGAAAAGTGTGTAAAGGGAACGTCAGCTAAATCTGCTAATTACACAGTGAGTGGGTGGAGATTACACACATTATCACCAAGAGGGGGCGCTGTCATCAACACTGACCACTCTAAAGCACATATTACACTCAAAGCTGGCTGGAAAAACACAGGATCAGTAAAGTGAAGGAGGTGTGGCCTCTGAGAAGGAGGCGTGACCGTCCACTCCTCATCACTGACACTTTCTTTTTTAAATATAACTGACAATAACAGACAATAATATAAGTCTTGTTGTCTGTATTTGTCTCGGAGAAGCCATTATGGGATGGGTGAAAAATTAGAGAAATGATTCTTTGCAAAAGATTCGGTTACATTGAATCGGATCATATTGCTACATTGGATCATTTATCACCTGAGCTGAGTGGAAGAGATGCACTGCATTAGTGCTGAAGTGAAATTCAGTTAACAGAACGAACGGGCTATGCGGAGGATTCAGTCAAAGATGCGAGAGAACAGGCTGACTTTAGGCATCTCAGAGGACTGGGAGAAAAGAACAAGCTGCCCTTAGGCAGTTCTCCGTGCTCAGACACACACGCACACACACACACACACACACACACACCCCTCATGCCTGATTACAGACAGTGAGAGAACAACGAGGAAAAGGTTTGCAGAAAGTATGCAAATTGTTTCTCTGGAGAAAGTGAGTTTCATGCCTGTTACACACACATACGCACACACACACGTTTGCATGCCTTGCATGATTATGACAAGTAGTGCCCCTATAGGCTTCCTGATCAACAGCGTATCAACACACACCACAGTAAATCCTCTTCATTTAACCAGTACCAAAACTCAATCTCTCTCTCTCACACACAAACACACACACAGAAACGACTGGATGAACGTCAAAATTGTACTCAGGTGGCTGTCCCTCCATTACCCATAATGCCGAGCGGCAGGCCTGCAGACAGGTTTGGCTGGACAGGAAAGAAGCAGCAGGCTTGAGCAAATGTATTACTATGGCAAATTACAACATTACCATATAAATGACTTCCTAGCAAACATCTGCTAATGGTGAGGGCAGTGCCACACACACACACACACACACACACACTCACACACCCTGCCACAAACACAATGCAGTCAGCTATGGTTAAAATATGAAAGCCAGACTCTAAGCAAAATGTTTAGGGAAATAGGGAAATTGCATGCATTGTAAATACGCTGTGTGTTTATATGGGTGTGTGTGTGTGTTGTGTGTGTATCTAGAACGCATGTTTTTGTGCATCAGTGAAATTCTCCTTCTCTTTAGATGTCAAGTGTCATAATTGTCATATCTGAAGAACACACTCACACACACATGCGTACGTCAGGAACAGGACTGGTTTGGACAGGAAGCAGCATGTCCACATTGCCCCTGAGACAGGAAGAGGATCACGTGTCTTGTGTGCGCTGCTGAGCGTGATGAACGGCCGAAAGCGCCGCTACACAGCAAACATGGACTCCGATATATCGAACCCGATAATTTAAATTGGAAAATATATTAAAATATATGAAATTTTACTTTATATTAAATATTAAATACATACATAATATATAAGAATAAGTTATAAAATATATTCAGGAATTTTGGTAATACCAAAGCTATCACATGCTTCCTCCAACATGGGTGAAGCCAGCCAATCACATCTTTTCAAACTGCTGTTCATGCTGCATCACAGGGAAGCGTAACACACTCGGAAGAAAGTGCTCTTCCACATACATGAGCTCATGGGTGATTGTTTGGCGTCAGTGTGATTGACAGGGAAGAAAACGTATGCTCCTCCCACATAAAGAGAAAGGATAATTTTGCCGTCTTATCTCCTGGCCCCGGGTGTCTGTGGCATCGCCGGGAGTCTAACTCGTGATCACCAGCTTTTCTGTTCCACCTATCAGGAGCCCTGATACCTTTTTATATTTTTTGTTGCTGGTTTTTTTTTTATCTTTAATCTTTTAAATTTTAAAATGTTAGTGTTCCTTTCCCCTTCTTTTCCATGTTAAATATTTTACTTTTTTTTTTAATGTTTTGCTGGACGTTTCTTAGCAAACCTACACATCATGATCCATCCATCCATCCATTATCTATAGCGCTTTATCCGTCTGGGTTGCGGGGAAGCTGGAGCCAATCCCAGCATCTT
>JAQQZU010000035.1:21620638-21630734 GCA_030068025.1 Parauchenoglanis punctatus | reverse complement strand
TAGAGTAGCCAGTTGACCTAATCTGCATGTCTTTGGACCGTGGGAGGAAACCGGAGCACCCGGAGGAAACCCACGCACGCATGGGGAGAACATGCAAATAAAGGCAACCTGGGTGACCCGGGGATCGAACCCAGGACCTTCTTGCTGTGAGGTGACAGTGCGAACCACCGCACCACCGTGCCGCCTCCACCCCAGACCTAACTTTGGATATCCGGTTTGCTATATAGCATGCAGAAGACAGAGTCGACTACACCACTTTTTTGAGTCAGAAGTTACCTTTGTGCAACATTCATTTTCCGATGATTTCCTTTTGTACATGATCACTGATTGCAGATCGCGCATCACAAAATGTAATGATGAAAAAATTGCTGCATGTTAAATCGAGGCCTTTGGGAGCCCACACATTCCTCACTCTTGGTTCAGTTTAATCACCGATCTGCTTCATTCAACTCAGCCGTGAACGAAATTCCTCTCTTGCCGTGCGTCACTTTGACAGCTCAGATGATTTCAGTGCTGCTGTACGCTCCATCAAATGAAACGGCGGGCAGGGAATTTGCATGACAATCAGCACAATATTGGACATGTTGGAGCAGCACAATGCAGCTGTCCATCTCCCAGTGAATCGCAACGCCTGCTCAGCACTCATGCCCCCCTCCCTCTCTCCGTCCCCCTCATTAAACCAGGAGACAAAGTGTCTGGCTCGGAGTGATCGATTCGTCCTGCAAGAAGCAGCACTGGAATTAGCGTAGCGCGACCATTTATCAATAGGGCATAAGGTTTAAGTACATTACACCTGATTTAAAGATAAGGCAGATGGTACTTGTGACGAGGACTGCTGTTCAAGTGGAGGAATGCATGATCACTTCACATTATATAAAGGCTTTAATAAGGTCACATCTATTGTACAAAATCAATGACGGTAGTCTATACTGAAGTGACATCATTCCTTTACAGCAAGAATGGCCACTTGGAATGCACTTCAATGTTTTTTTTCAAAGCCAAAACCACTATTATTATATTGTTGAACAATCATTGATATTTATATAAACAAGAACAATACCAAAATGTAATAATTAACTGTCAGACTAGGCAAACTGCCACCAGTTATATTTATTAGCTGTCTAGTTTTGTAAATTTACAGAGACGAAAAAATACACTATATGGCCAAAATTACCTGATCATCATGTCCACATGCCACGAAATTTCCCTTCACTGGAATTAAGAGGCCCAAACCTGCTCAAGCATGACAACGCCCCTGTGCACAAAGCAAGCTCTATGAAGACATGAAAAACTCGAGTCGCCTGCTCAGGGCCCTGACCTCAACCCCACTGAAAACCTGTGCGATGAACCGGAATGCTGACTGTGTACCAGACATCAGTGCCTGACCTCACTAATGCTCCTGTGGCTAAATGGGTAAAACTCCACAACTACTGCTGTTTTGCTGGGAGTTTGTTAGCAAACCTATGTACCATATATATATATATATATATATCGTGAAACATATTGTAGAAAGATCATCGAAAATCACGATACAAGCTTGTCATATCACTCACCCTAATTAATGCGATTAATTAATCAGGTTTTATGCCATAAAGACTGCAGAAAATCTTCCCTGCTCAAGTTCCTGATCCATCCATTATCTATATGGCTGATCACTTAAGGGTCACGGGAAAGCTGGAGCCAATCCCGGCTGATTTCAGGTGAGAGACAGGGTACACACTTGCAGGTCAGCAATCTCTTGCAGGACTAACATGGAGACAAACAGCAATTCACACTCACATGAACACATATGGGCAATTTAGAGTAGCCAGTTTACATAACTTTCACGGCTCCGAAGCACCCGGAAGAAACCACACAGGCAACGTGCAAACGCCACAGAAAGGTTCGAACCCAGAACCTTCTCGCTGTGAGGTGACCGTGCTAACCACTGTACCATGCTCATATCAAATACATCAACGGCAACAAAAAAGAAAACACCTAATTTAAGCTGCCTGTTGGAGCAAAGCCTATACCAACCATCTGGATCAGAAAAAATATAAAATAGAAAGAACAGGGGATGGATGATTAGATGAGAGAGGTGACCAGGTGGACCACACAGCAGTCGCCCCGGCTCCTCCTGAACCATTAATAAGAATAGCCCGTCTCTGTGGGTGCCCAGAAAAAGCTAATTTGTTTTTAAAAGGCCCATAATGACGTCTCTCTTTGTTAAGCAGGCAGGTAATAAAAACTAGAAAAGTGCTTTTAGTGCAAAGTCCTGCCCATTGTTATTCTCCACGAAGAAGCTGACTCTTAAGGAACGCAATGCAAGAACACAATAGAAATGTACTCGGAGTAAGACACAGACTACAGATGACCTCGAGAAGACGCATGCTAACAGTTTAATTCGGTGTAAAGCAAGTACAAAAACGGTTACAATGACATTTTGCCTTTCACTAAATGCACCTTCTCGCACACAAAACAGAGAGACGACGCTACGCTAAATGTTTCGAATTAACACTTTGGCCTTTAAAAGCTTTTATTTAAACATCTGAGAATATCTTGCTGGGTTGGTGCTACATAATTGGCTGGCGTGTTAAAAGCACCGGAGCATGATGAAGGGGTAAACGTCTGTGAGAATGAATTTATCATCATGATGGCCCGTGAAATCTGTCTGGTTCTTCAAAAAAAGGAAAAGACGTGCATCTGATCGGCTCAGTCTGGCAGCAGGAGGAAGAAAGGACAGAAAAGCAGGGACGAATCAGTGGATGCCACTATAAACGAGGGATTTTCCAGAAAAGTTCATTGAAACGTATGGTTTCAGTTCTGCCTTCGAAGCACTCTGCTTGCACGGCGGATGGAGGACATTTGTCCGAACCGCTATTTCTCTGGGAACTTTATGTACCATGGTTAATTGCGTGTTACATCTCCTATTATTACTGACATACACATCTGATACTTCCTGGATTCGTCTTCACTCGAACGTGGCATGGCTGCTGGGACAAGATGGGCTGGTTTAAATATTTCAGAGACTGATGATCTGGGATTTTCACATACAACAGTCTCTAGAAGTGATGCATAATGGTGCGAGAAGCAAACAAACAAAAAAACATTCTGCAGCTGAAAGCACCTTGTTGATGAGAGCGGTCTGAGAAGAATGCCTAGACTAGTTTGAGGCGATGGGAACACATAGAACCGCTCTTTACGACGGTGGTGAGCGGAAAAGAACTCAGAACACTCAACACCATCAAACCGAGAACGCATCGGGTTCCATTCCCGTCGGCCAAGAACAGGAATTGCTTTCTCCGAACTTCAGCTGTGAGCTGGTGCCCATTTTATACAGGAAGAAACATAATATAACAAATGAGAGCGTGTCAAAGTAGGCAACAGAGCAAGTTCCCTCATGCTAGGTGATTTGCGAAAGAAGTGCTTATTAAACACTCTGTGCTTTTGAGTGCATGAGATTGAGGTCAGCTTCAGATCCATGACCACCTACATGCTGATGAGCTCATATCTGCAAGATAATTGCAGGGGGAAAGAAAAGATTTACCAAGAGCTCAGGCATACTTACACAAACGCAGAAGCAGCAATCAAATGCTCGTTTTTCCAGGTAGTGTTTACTTAGCACGTGCGCACTCTCACACACAAACTGTTTCTTTTTAGCACTTTAAATACTCGTAGCTCCATTTCCCGGTGCTGTGTGTTACACTAACAATCCCAAACACTACAATCACATGGCTGCGAGTGAGAAAGGAGCTAACAGCAGACTGAAGCAGACGTACACCGAGGCTTATCCTCCATCACTGGACTGAAGTGCCTGGGACTGAATAAAATAATTTTCCAAGTCACAACTGCTTTTCTTTTCATCTTTCTGTACAACCCGGGGAATGACAGGAGTCGAATGCTGACATTTTTACACTCAAGTCTGAAACAATAAGAAACATAAATGCTGCCACTCTCTTGGTTTAATGCCAAGCTTTAAAGCCCCTCCATTTGTTTGCAGAATTTTCCATACTCTCAAAGTGGGGTCACTGGTCCCCAGTGGCCTTTTAAGCACAGCTAGAGGGCCTGCGAGTTATTTTGTTGGAAATCGCAGCCCGTTATCACAGTTTTAGTGCTGTGTGAAAGTACTTACCTCTTCCTGATTTCATCTATTTTTGCACATTTGCCATATTTAACTGCTCCAGATCTTCTAACAAAATTCAATATAAAGTAAAAACAAGACGAGTAAGCACAAAATACGGCAACATATGATGCGATCAAAAGAAATTCCAGATGAGATGAGAAAGAAAGCTATTGTAGTGTATCAGTGTGGAGACGGTTTACAGCACATACAAATATGTTAAGGCTCTGGGACGTGAACCACCGTGAGAACCTTTATCTCCAAAAATGGAGAAAACTTGGAACAGTGGGGAATCTTCTCAAAAGAATTCCTTCAAAGGAGCTTTAATGACCTTCCCAGGGAGGCACATCATAATCCAGACAAAATAAGGAACTGCAGGCCTTGCGTGCCTCAGATAAGGTCAGCGTTCATGATTCCGCCAGTACAGACTGGGCAAAAATGGTAATCATGGGAAAGTTGCGAGGTAAAAAGCACCGCTATCCGAAAGGAACGGAACAGCTCGTCTTACATTTGCCAAAAAAAAAAAAAAAAAAAAAACCCTCAATGATGACCAAGTCTTTTGAAAGAGTGGTCTGTGGACCGAGTCGAAAATGGTACTTCTTGGAAAACATGGTTCCCATTTCCTCTGGCGTGAAGCTAACAGCATTCCTCAATAAGGACATCATATCAGTAGTTAAACATGGTGGTGGTAGTGTGACGCTGTGGGGATGCTTTGCTGCTTCAGGGCCTGGGCTACTTGCCATAATTGACAGAACCATGAATTCTTTTCTCTACAATGTAGGTATTGTATATGCTTTTTCCTTTCTTTACAATGAAAGGAGGATTAAATAATGTCAAATTAGATTTAAAAAAAAAAAAAAAAAATTCAGGAATAAAAGGTTTCTCTGGCCAGTAAATAGCTGACATTTTCTTGTACACATTTTAATAATGAGCCTATTATTTGAAACTAATATTTGAATAGCTGGATTATATTCGGTGAAAATCATTTCTCAGTTAAAGAGGCTCCGGGCTGTACAACATTTGCTAACCTCTTAGCTTTAAATAATACAGTTTGATGTACTGTGCAAATATATTATAGACATTTGCACTGCCTGGCTATCGGGAAACAAAAGTATCACTGCACAGGTTTCCAAAGGATACAGACTTCACGCCTATTTATATCAGGATCTCAAGAGTTTTGAACTAAACAATGATGTGTAAACTTGTTTGTAGTATTTATAGGGAATATAACGCGTCTCATTTTACATATGAAAAGCCTGACAGCCAATCACAATAGAGATAGAGAGATGTACCTACATCAGTCTTATTCCAGTGTGTTAGAAAATGGTCATAATGTATTGCAACTGGTTTTGCTGAACATAATAAAAGTGGACTAAAAGTGAGAACTGTAAGTAAAATCACCTATGTATTTCATACATCTCAAACATTTTCTCAAAAACAAACTTGATCGGATCAGACCGGACACCGAATTACATACGGGCTAAGGCGAAACGGATAAAGTCCAAAAGCTCAATGTCATTCTTATACAGCTCCAGTGAGGAATGAGGAAAAGCTGATTAAATCATGTAAAAGGATGCAGTGTAAGCATTCGATACCTGTACTGCTCGAGTTAGAGCAACACATTAGCCTTTGGTTTAAGCATACCTTGGGCCGGCTCGTGAAAATAAATGAAACGTAAACAAACTGCGGAATTCTGTTCGGCGCTGGACCGAGGTGCAAGAGGTCGAGCGGAAAAAAGGAGGAAATTAGCTTTTGATGAAAATGGCAGCTATCCAAACCACTTTGCCGTCCGTGCCTCCATTAGCACGATGCTTAAGCTGGGGGTCAGAAAACAAAAGGTCACCTGTGCATTTTATTGCGCCCATGAGGCCCACAGCTGTGTTTAGACCAGCTCCATGGAGTCCGTGTGTGAGGAGAGTGACTCAATCAGACCTTCTGTTCGAACACTCATAATACAAAGAACAGCCGGGCGGTGAAAGGCTGCCTGACGCACTATAAGAGACGTAATATCCGTTAATCAATACCTAACGGAGGAGTAAACAAACACTGACATTAATGCAGCTAAATGGTTAACAGATGGTCCATTTAGTGTACATAACGCATGACATTGCAATCTTTAGGAACGTGAAATGCAATAAAAACTTCCTTTCTCATTACCATAAACTGATTCATTAATCATGCAAGCGAGTATGAACGCATGTTCTGCATGCACGTATGCACATACACATGTATCCATATACAACATGTATGCATCTTTCAATTCAACAAGGCCCTGTATGTGTTTTCTATCCACAAACCCATCCAATATCATCGTATGTAGGTTATCCATCCATCCCTGTATATAGGTTATCCATCCATCCAATAGTGTACCATGGCAAGTGTATGGACCGGAAACTGCTGCGAACAAAGAAGTGTAAACAAGACCAAGGACTCGATATAGGGATGGTGCTGGTGGTGGAGTATGTTTGTTCGAGAAAGCTGTGGGAGAACACACAGTACTGCAACCATATGGAGGTCCTTAATTGGGAAGGAAAAATATTTCAGCCAAGAAGCCTGGGCTGAGCTGAGCTCTACTGCATGACCGGACACCACATGAGACGCTCTCGTCGAGGGTGCGTGTGTGATCTGTGTATCTGAACCCACATCATGAAGCTCTTTTGCACACGGTGCTGGTACTCTGCTCGACTTGCTCAGTTTGCTTGTCCGCGATGCGCTCGATCTCCTAGTCAAAGAATGCGGCTGCACTGACGCCTCCCGTTTCGCTTGCTGGAGAGAGCATTACGAGGGCAGCAGAAGGGCAAGATGATGGATGTACCATGACACACATCTTATGGAGATAAAAAAAAAAAAAGTTCAAACGGAATGAAAGGAAACCGCAAGAGATGACGGCAGTGCAGAAAAGAACAATCTGACCTACACCGGGCAGGCCTGCGAGATGTTGCAATTCTAATACCATTTTGTTGCGCAAGTACATGAACTTTGGCTACTGCTTTCAAGGCATAAAGACACAGAACAGAACAAGAGGAAAGCTGGGAGGCTCTAGCCAGGAATTTAAACTGAAACTCAAAGTGAACCATTTTAGCTCATTTCGCAGTTATTAAATTTCTATTGCATACTGCGGTATTTAGTACGATGGCTGCACCAAGGAAGGCCTAAGCTGCCGTGAATACTCTCCAAACATAACCACAGCTCATATAAACACTGAATGAATGCCAGAGGTGGGCTGCGCCGAACTATGTTTTCCATCACACTTTTACTAGACAAGCTAGGGGGTCAAAACAGAACTCAGACTGGACATGGACTGCTGTTTATACCCTGCGAAATATCGGCTTTACAGAAAAAAAAAAAAGAAAAGGTAGTGAGGGTTATTCAGGGACTTTCTCTGCACTTCTGAGATCTCCTTTTTTCACACTCCTCTTATAGACTGGAGTGGGAGATGCCAAAGACACGGATCATTTCTCCAAAAACACAGGGCGACGTTTCATTAAAGCTGAATAACCGCTAGAGCGAGACACAGTTTGCTGTTCGAAGAAGCGGCGGCATGAAACGAACAGCACAAATGCAATGTTTCACGTGCATGGTGTAATTTGACATGGCGTTGAGGAAGGGGTTGAGAGATCAGCATATTTTGACTTGTGCGGTTTTGAGCCACTTGGTAGTGTAAGGAGACACCGCAGGAAATCATGCGTGTCCTTTGGGAGGAGCGACATCACTGGTCGTGCTCTGAGAAATTTCGTCGAGGAGTTATTGAGCCAATCAGTCAGCACCATCCTACCTAAATTTGGCACTCATGGAGAAAATTAGATAGCTACCACATTTCACAATCCACATTATATTATAGGAATAAATCATAAGAATGGGGATGTAATGTTGTACGCATGAACTAAAACGGCACAATTTGGCAATCCTGTATAAAAACCTAATTGCCCCAGCTGAAAATATATTTGCTGGTGTATGACATCATGCACGAAATCCGCTCGCTCATCGTGCCATGTCAGAGCAGACGTTCTTGAACTGAAGCAGAACTCTCCTTACTGTCGAAGCGAGACTAGCAAGACGGAGCCGTCCCAAACGGCCTGCGGCTCAGTAAGCAGAGATCTGCCTCAGACGCTGGCAGGCCAAGCCGGCTGAAATATTTACCAAGTTGCCATGAATACCGCCTCAGACTTGGTAGTGAGGCCGCGGACTGTAGTGGAGGTTTGAAGTCACTCGCACTCTATAATAAAGCACTTTTTTTAAACATCCGCTGTTGTTCTCACTAGCAGTCGAGTTTGTTCCAGCGCACTGTGCTTCACCCGTCCTGCAGGACGTCTCGGTGGTGGACAAAACTCTTTTGTGAGTGTAATCTTCAAAAGCACTGACGAGATTTAGTGCTTCCCGGCGACATCCTGCCAGCCGATGAAAGGACTCTGAAATAAGTCTCTGCTCAGTCCAGTACAATCACGAGCTTGCACACAGTTTTTATTTTAAATGAACAGCAACTGCACAGAAACAAAAGTAAAATTTGAACCCGTGTCCTGAGAGTTAACTTTCCAGAGGCTTAAAATTTCATTACTCTCTAGTAGGGACAATGTGCATTCAATTCAAGCCTTAAATCAGTGTCTGTCTGTTCATTTAATTAAAGAGGCTGTACGTAGTGCTGGCGATTTTGCTAACTTGTGCCAGACTTGCAGCACAGTTTCTCTGTCTATGTCAGCAGACTGCCTCTTTGTGGGTCTTGTTTTGTTGAGGAAATCAGGTAAACAATATTAACATCTTTGTAGAAACACCCCCCACTATTTCAAACATTTTTCTACCATTCTGTATTCTTAAACGCTGTAAGTATTAACCGATCTCTTCACGTCTGTATTACTTGAAAATAAAGTGCACCACATGGCTAGCTAGCTTACGTAAAGTCACTAGCAAGCAGATTGAAATCTTATTTCAACATATTATCACATATTATTAGCACTCCATGGTTTGATGTTTAGAAAGGAATTAAGGTCTTCTTCTTCTCACTCATTTTTGCTCCTAGTCAGGATGAACAGCGTTACTGAATGAGCACGTCGTGACGGACAGGCCCGTTCGCGTCGAGCCGAGCTGTGTCGAAGCTTTACCGCTGCACGCTGAGCCACGGTCCATTGCGCAGTGACCATCGTGCACTGTGTGGATCTGGCAGTGCTCCTCTTTTAAATAAATAGGATGTGGTGCTGTAAACTTGCAAATGGACACATGCTGTTAGCCGATACGTCATCCTTTCAGCCCCATGCCCTCCATTCAAGCTTCTCTCTAAAACACTTCTCACGCTAAAACTCTAAAACCAGGGAAGGTCTCCTCCACCCCGAGATCATATCAACATCATATCAACAAAGATTGTTGCTAAAAAATGATGAATATTCAGGGATCCATGTTTTTCCCCCACTTGTGCACGGACACAATTCTGAGTTCCGACTTCCCACTTCAGAGTTACGTCGAACACGGCCGTATTTCACCATCACCAACTAAACAGAGACACAATTCAACATAAACAGGAAATACTACACCCGTGATCAAAACATGCTGAGGCGTGTGGAAGCATAATCAAATATGACTGTGTTACAATAAAGAAATGACTCGTTTACTTCACACTGTTATCCAAAGTGACTTACAACTGACAGAGAATACAACTGAGCGGTTGAGAGTTAAGGGCCTTGGCTCAAGGGCCCATCATTGGTAGCTTGGCGATGTTGGGATTTAAACTCATGACCTTCTGATTAGTATTCCAAAGCCTAAACCACTGAGCTACCATCTATGTTTGTATTTTTTGTATTTGTATTTATTCGCCATTATATGTGAACTAGGGTACAATGAAGATCACATTCCACTGCTGCAACTGGTGGATCAGTAAACGTTGTTGGCAATGCTGGAACTAGAAGTGTTTTACCCTTGTATGAGTTGCTCATGGGCGGCACGGCGGTGCAGTGGTTAGCACTGTCGCCTCACAGCAAGAAGGTCCTGGGTTCGATCCCCGGGTCACCC
>JAQQZU010000035.1:21572677-21583478 GCA_030068025.1 Parauchenoglanis punctatus | reverse complement strand
GCAGCTGGTTAAGATAATGCCCACAATATCATCAAGCTCAATGGGGGCGACTTTGAAGAATCTAAAATATGAAACATTTTTTGTTTCTTTTCAAATGTTTTCGCCACTGTCTTGTCATACACTATGACCATATTCATAAATTTGTTTACTATGTTCTTGTCTAGAAAATCTAGATTACAGTGTAAAGCAGTTTTGCTGCATTCATCCAGGAGAGGTTTGGTAAATTCAAACCATGTTTTTAGGGAAAACCGTAAACGATACAGTACTGTGAAAAAGAATTAGGAACGTCAAAGAAATGCCGCAATGTAAATATGACTTCAAAAATAATGAAATTAAATCTTTCTACTTAAAAGAAAAATACTACAATATGCAGTTAACAGGAGTAAATTAAACGAATTCAATACTTGGTATGGCGAATTTGCCTTTTTTTTTTTTTCTTAAATAGTAGTCCCAATCCTCATTTGTGCAGTTTGATAAGGAGATAAGCAGCCATCTTGTATGCATGCGCAATATGAGTATAAAGCCAGATTGACAGAGAAATATAGGAAAGAAAATAGAGAGCAAGAGAGAGAGAGAGAGAGAGAGAGAGAGGTGGCTCTGTCTGTAATGTCTTTCTAGTAAATGGCTAACAATGAACTACTCTCATTATTGCTCTTGGTGAAGCAGAGCTTAAATTTCGAGAAGTAAAGCTATTAAAGAACTTGACCTCATACCTTAAGAACCTTTTAAAGGAAATTTCATGATGATATGTGATAAAAGATAAAACTCTGTCTCAATTCACGCACTATATAACAGTGTAGAAAGTTAAAGTGGAATTTAAGTGAGGGTTGTACAACAGAAAACTTAAGCAGATTTAAGTATTTTGCACTTAAAAGAAATTATATTATAAATGTTTTTTTTTCCTGTGCTAACTGAACAAATTGATGTAGAGCTATTATGGTGTTAAGACAGACCTGCTTTGTACAGTTCAAGAAAAATACTCATTTTTAATTCGAGTACAAATACTCATGCTCATTGCTCAGACGCGTATGGACGCATACGTCAGTTGGTCAAAAAATGGAAAGTTGTTTTATTGGATATTCTGTACCTACTGTACAGTTATTTGTCTTTAAAATAAAATGTGCAAATTAGTGAAAATGTTTAAGGTACTGTAAGTTCGGAGAAAATACAAAATGTGCAAATTGAAATTAATGCATAACAAACAGATAGTTGTCATATTTAGTCACAGGTCATTTTACAGTATAGTATTTTGGTGACGGATACATTATAGATTAAGGAATGTATTTACGGCAAAATATGTGAGTAATTTTTTGACACTCTGAAATTGCTACTTTTGTGGTGACAGACACTGTATATAGTCAGGTGAAGCTAGCAGCTGTAGGTGACTCTGCTGTGAAATTGTATCTGTCTATTCTGGTAAACGTGTTAATTTCGATAATGAACAGAGAAGGAATAAGAAGCTGAGGAGGACCATAGTAATGGCAGTATAAATCGGTGCAATAAGTAGGCCACGTTTTCTTGATTATAACCATAAGTTAATTGAATAGTCTAGTGCGAGAACCTGAGGAAGACATTAGCGTAATTGAGTATAGAAGGTGTGCAAAATCCATCCATCCATCCATCCATCCATTCAAAGTCCAAACAAAGATTGAAACCAGGTAGTCAAGAGCACAAACAAAAGGCTTGGTATTAACTGTGGACACACGATAACACTTTGCAACGAATGCAATGGACAAAGGACCTTAAATAGTGTGACAGTGGACAAAAACAAAACTCAAAACAGGTGCAAACCATCAGTATGCAGGGGACTGTGAGTGAAGAGCTGAAACAGGGAGACAGGTGACAGAGGTGACATGACAGTATTGGACTATGTTTATTCATTCATCTACAGTAATTGCTTATCCAGGTTTACTGTGTTGTGAATGCTTTTGATTTTGTTTAATAAAACTGTCTAAGCTCATTAGAAAATATTGCAGCTGGAATTGGACAGAATTCCTATGAGAGTGGGATTAAAAACACTGTTCTACACTGTATCTGTTCTACAAATGTTGTCCATCATATGGATGTGTATAATATACAGCATTTGTAGATATTTTCAATGTAACTACATTACACAGCAGTGGCGTAGCCATGAATTAGTTTCACGGTTGGGATAAGGAAATATGTTAAATGAAATCACAACATGATCTGTACAGTTATATTATTAAGTGTGATATGCTCATGCATTTTGACTGGCTGTGACACAGTAGTAGTAGGCGTGATGGGACGAATTCCTTATTTAATCACTTAAGGAATGATCTATCATTGCCGTAATGATGTTGTAAACTACAGTTATGACAGTTTCATTGAAAATGATTGAAATAAGATGCTAGTAATAAAGGTAAATGACATTGAATCGTATGAAACCAGATTCTTTTTTTTTTCTTCCTGGGGCTGTATTATTGAAACTTCCTAACTTAAGATAGGAAAACAATATTACACAAGCCTCGTAATCTTAAATAAACCCTCCTAACTTTAGCAATCCTATCTTATTTTACTTCATCCTATTTTATTGCAGGTTAGGAAATCCTAAATACTCAAACTAACATCGTTTATCAACTCTCATGTCTGTTACATAGCAACCGATGCTACATTTCTCATGTCATTTCTATGAGCTATTTTGTAACCCATTTGATTTTCTCACTAATACAAAAAAAAAAGGAACATAAACAAGGACAGGCTTCATAAACTTCAAGACAGACGAGTTAAAAGTGTCGGTATCATCTGCATAGAAATCCAAAGATGTTCTTTTGGGAAATTTACAACAACACTAACTATTATGTCGGCCACTTCACTTTGAAAATCTCACTTTGAAAATTGGACCATGGCCCGGGGTAGCCTGTATCTACTAATGATTGTTTTGTGATCAAACCACAACACATTGTTAGGGTCTTCCATATGCCTCTCAGTGAATATGTTTGGCCTGTTGACATTTCATTGGTTGTGTAAAAGCAGTAAAAGAGCAGCCATATGGATTAAACCAATTAGTTAACACTATGTGGAAGAGAAGTGACCGGAGAGCTTAACGGTCATCCTAAAGTTAGTATGGTTTATTAAAGATTTTGGGAAGATAGGAAGCTTGTGTAATATACTTTTCCTATCGTAAGTTAGGATTAATTGACTTAGCAACTGTTTATTCTGTAATGGCCTTTTCCCCCCTAAATCAGGTCCTAACCTTAGTTACCATGGTTTCCAAACAGCTAAGATAGGATCTGCAAATTGGGAAGTTTCTGTAATATGGCCCCTGCTACATAAACATATCTGCTGTCACGTTGGTATCTCTTTGCTTGGCTAGCTGGGTACTAGCTTTCAAGCTGAAAAAAGACAAATTAATTATTTGTTAATGCTGTTTCTCTCCATAGCAGCTGATAGCCAAAGAAATGTACTAATAATAATAATAAAAAAACCTAAAGGATGTGTTCATTTGACATTTGGAAAGGTTAAATATGGAACTTTAATAATGACTCTGTTGCCCTTAGATGAATATCATTATAGTTCAATTACTGCACAAAAGTATTATTTCCCACTTAACATATTTGCATGGTACTTGTGGTTTAAGGATGTTCATAAAATGTATATAAACCACACTGTACTGTATATGTGTTATATTAACCATCACGGAATGATGCTGGCTCCGACTAACTCAGAATTTCCGATCTCCGACCAGGAACTAACTTTAGTTAAGAAAACAACTTTAGATCCAGCTTGGAATTCCTACTCTGAGGTTTCTTACTCATCTTCGAGTTCAGCACATTGAGTTTGAGCATCAGCAGTAAACAAAGTTGCAATCTTTTATTCTTTTAAATGGGTTATACTGTACATACAAGCTTTTGCTTTAGATCAATTAGCTTAGACATATTCGCTTGTTAAATCTATAACACTAACCATACAGTTCACGGTTTTGAGAAGGAAAGTACGCATCACTCATATCATTAAAATTAGGTGTTGCTAAGAAAAGGCCAACATGAAGGCGGCCATGTTTTGTATCTTGAATGTTCAGAGGTCAAATGTGGCGTAATTAAAAATGACGCCTTCTGAGTTGAGTCAAATACAGCGTAAGCATCTTGAACTGGAAAATTTGTCAAGGTGGGCTTCAAATCCTAACCCCAAGTTAGGAACATGGTCTACAGCAATACATAGGAATTGTGTGTGCAATTTAAGTCACAGCTGCTGATTTTTACAAAATGAAACACCATTAAACTTCTTTTCAAGCAATGAAACAAACACAAGGAACACATAATGGAGGACACATTTGATTAATTTAAATGACTTTGTGTTTTCTTTCACTATCCTTCCTTAATGTGATATGACTCATCTTGCATTTTAGTGATATAGATTAAAAAGTTAGAGAGAAAAAAGAAGTTGAGCTAAATGGAGGTGGAAAAGTAAATGTAGGCGGTAAGTCAGTTTGTTGAATATATTATATATAAAGAATATAGGTTATATTTAAAGCATTTTAATGACTGTGAGAAAGTGAGAAATGACATGCAGACGTCTGAAATTTTGGGTCAGTGACTCTCAGTAAATTGTCACTACCATTTCATTATTTCCTGGTACCTATACTAAAGACCACAAGAATAATACCTTCTGCACAGTCAGAAATAGAACTGAAGAGTGTGTGCATGTTTTTTTTTTATGTGATCTCATAACCTCTGTCTGTCCATTACCTCCTTCCTCTGTTTTATCCTTACCGCTCTCTTTCTCTCTGTCTGTTTGTCTGTCTCCCTAGGTGGTATCTGTGAAGGAGCAGCAGCAGGCTGTGTTGGACAGACTGCAGGATGAGTGTGTCGTTCTCAAGCAGGAGCTAAGCGCGCATGGACTGGAGGTATTAATCACTCTGACACTGTTCAGCAATACATATTTTAGCAGGCTGATGCTGATGCTATTTTCATCAGCATTTATTTTGGCATAATGGTGGTGATGGGGAGAAAATGATCCTGTGCTAGTCATTATAGGAATTATAGCCTATAGTGTACAACGATTTAAAGACTTTTATGTATGACTTTAGGCGGAATACAGTTTTGATGCCGTAAGACAGGGTTTTTGAATTTACATACCAACCTTCATGTGTTGTGTTAATAGTTATACTATAGTGTGGTAGTGTGCTATGTAAGGAATAGAGTATAAAGTGGTGTGCAGTTGATTTTTTTGGAAAATAATCAGTGATGGGATACAACAATCCGATACCACTCTAATTTCTAATTATTTTCCTGTATCAGGACATCCTGATGTGTTTAGTTCCTCATATACCACAAAAAAATTTGCCACCAAAAAGTATCTTTTATTTATTAAAAAACATCATATTTTTTTTATCCATTTACAGTTACATTTAAAATTGTGGTTTGTCTACGACGCAAGTTATCACTTACCTATATTAAAATAGAGTGTAAACAGTAGGTCCCTCACGTTCTTTAATTCATTAAGGCAGGAAAAATGCAGCTGGCTAACATGAAACTGCATCGTCCTCCATATTGAGGACTTTACTGCGGTGGAAAACCTCTGACTGTTACAAAGTGCTGACACTTTATAAATGTGAATGCTAAATAATTATAATTAAGCTAAAATTATGCACGTCCCTGTGAATTGACTGTTGCTATAGGAATTGTAACATATTAGAACAAGCTGCTGTTATGGAAAATTCATCAAAACCTTCTGACCAATCAGATTAAAGAATTAAACAGCGCAGTAGTATACATCATTAGATACAATATGTAGCATTCAAGAGTTTAATATGTAAGCATCACTCTTCTGAAAACTGCAGTTATTCAGCAGTACAAATATGAGCTATATATCACTATACACTACCAGGTAAACATTTGGACATGCAGAGAAGGTCTTACTTTTTTGATTTTTAAAACAATAATTAAGACTATAACACTAAATGGAATTGGACAGTGCCTACGTTATCTGTTAAATAAATTTAAAATGTTTTATAGTTTAAATTCTTAACAGTATTCCTGATAAACCTTTGTACACTCTTGGTCTTGTCTTAGCCACCTTCATAAGGGAGCTTTATCCAGGAGATTTTTTTTTATATATATATATATATATATATATATATATATATAACTTTCCAGAGCACTTTTTGGGTTAGAAGCTACTTGTGTGGGGAAATCTTTTTTGCTTTTAAGTAAAAATCTACTTATATAAACATTCAGTTTGGCATTAACTTTTGTCCTTAAGACAAAAATAAATATTCAGTTTATTCAAACTGTTGAGGTTTAGTGTACAGTAGATATAAAATCAAAACTGCAATGAAAAAAAATCCCAATCTCTGTGTACATGTAGTTATACAGTGCTAGTGAAACGTTTTTCAGAACCCCATGAATTAGCATTTTGGTTTAACCTCATGCAACTGTTTACTAGTGATCTCATACGTCATATATTATAGTATATACACAAGTTAATGTATTGACAGTAGGCAATATTGTAATTTACTCTAGGTATATACTGTATTTGACAACAAAAACGAAACTGAAGCGTTTTGCTGATAAAAGAGAATATATTTAAGATTGTGTAAAATACATTTGGGAAAAAGTGGTATAGAATAGTGTTAAATATATTGGTATATTGCTGCACACTAATAACGTTTAAATTATAATAAATCACTCCAGGTGCTCAGAAACCTTTGACTGTCAGTGCGTATACTTGTTAGATAGATCAGATTTGCTTGCTTGTTTGAGTATATAGTTACTGCACTGCCCTAGGAGCGACTGGATGCTGCTGCAATGGAGGAGTATGTTGGTGTTCTGGCACAGATCCCAGCGGAGATCCTGATCACACACTGCCCTTACCCCGAGGCCAAAGAATCCATCATCAGGGCCTTCATCAACATGTCCGAAAAATATTCAGAGTGCCTAGAGACAGCACGCAGCAGGTTGCTGGGCCTGGACAGGTGATACACAAGCACAAACACACATACACGCAATGCATATTGGGAAAAGTGAAAATTAAATGTGGATATTCTATCCATTCATCGATCCATTATCTATACCGCTTATCCGTTAAGAGCTGTGGAGAAGCTGGAGCCAATCCCAGCTGACTTCAGGTGAGAGGCAGGGTACACCCTGTGCAGGTTGCCAAACACTAACACAGAGACGAACAACCATTCACACTCACATTCACACCTTTGGGCACTTTAGAGTAGCCAGTTGACCTAATCTGCATGTCCTTGGGCTGTGGGAGGAAACCAGAGCACCCAGAGGAAACCCACACAGGCACGGGGAGAACATGCAAACTGCACAGAAATATTATTGAATTGATTATTGAATTGATCGTTATAGAAATAAAATTGAATTGAAATGAACTCAACAAATTCTATGAATATGCAACAGAAACAGCCAGTCTTAAACAAGCCCAGCCTTTTCCTCTGAATTTGCATACTAGAACATGATTGGCTGCATTTTATGAAACAATACCATTTTCCTGGCATGTATTTAATACTTGTCTAGTTTCTCCAATGACGCTGTTTCTTATGAGAACGCAGCTATAGTGAGTTTGACCAGTCTGATCCGTTCAGATCGATTTCCACTGAAAAGATTGAATCATAATAAACATCTTTTACGAAGTTTAGGGTATTTAAAGCATGCAGGTCTCTGACAATTTTTGCTGGATAAAAAGACTTGAACTTGAGGTTAGGGATTTAAGATAGCTGGATGAATCATGACTCAGTCTATTTGCTGAGTATACTGACATGGACAAGAATCTTGTCCTGGTGCTGATGTCATCTCCAACATAGAGCTGTTCATAGAGAGCAGAATGAAATGAAACTATACAACAATGTAAAAAAATACAAAGTGAAACTCAAATGAATACGATTAAGAGCAAATATAAACAATAAACATTTAAATGACCGTGTCAGACTTTACGCGTTTTGCGTCACTGCATATTAACATCAATGGAACGAAAAATATGTCGAAAAATAAGAGAAGTATTTTTTCCTTAATAAAGGAACAGATGAGGCAATTGATGTATGAGTTAGGTATGCTTGACAACTGCACACGCCAACTGCATCTTTTTGAACCGCTTCTCATCTGCTCACACTCGGAGGAAAGCGCTATCTGCCCTCCTACGTATATATGAGCTCACAGATGCCCCTGACATGCAAATGTCATTGTGATTGATGGGGAAGAGAGAGTACAACATTCCTCCTACCCCGAGAGCACGGACAGTTTTGTCCCGGTCACAGATGACCATGGCATTGTCGGTTTTATGGTCTCCAGATGATATGGCGCATGCTTTTATGTTGCACCACTTAGGAGTCACTCTACGATTCAGTGATGCACTGATGCCGTGCCTTCGCTTTCCTTTAACGTTCATTAATGTGAAATAAAATCAATCAATATGTCTTAGTTAGCCATCATTAAATAAATTGTATACTAGTTAACATCGGTTAACTATATTTCTTAACGATGCCATTGAACATTGTCATTTTAAAATGCCACTTCCTGTTTTTGGCCAAAAAGAAAAAAGTCTAGAAAAAAACTGTAGATGAAAAAAGATGAAATAGTCCTACTAACCCTAACCCTACAATGATTGGCTCCACACAACCCTTAACAGATAAGTGGTATAGATAATGAATGGATGGTCTTACAATGAAGTGTCAAGTCTAACACATTACAAATAATTTTAATGGTAATTATAATTGGATTGTAAAATGTTTGTTTGCTCTTTAGCACCAAAACAGTTTGAGCAGATGAACAGTGCATGTCTTATATGAAGGACAATGGACAAGTTATCTGTGAAAAGATTATACTGGAAGTCTACTGTGTCATGTTTTTGACCTTTCACTGCATTCCCCAGTCTGCTCTATTGTACTATAGTATGTCTTATTTTCATTTCATTTATTTATTTATTTTTTGCCAGTAATGGGTAAACCCTGGGTGAATGGGATGATTTGGCCTGTTTTATTATACCTATGTATGAGGATTGACTCATATTAAGTTTTGTTTTTGTTGTCTGGGGTGTAAATTCTCAGAAAACTAGGAAATGGGTTAATGCGGAACGTTTGAACACATTTGATAGAGCTTATGAACATATGAGCAGGTTTGAATATGCTGTGGCGACAAAATTAATTAATGCCATATGCTGAGTGAAAATTAATGATGGAGTATCTTTATTTAGCGCAAACCGCCATGTGTTTTCCACTGATGCAATATCTATTCCTGCCACAGCTCCCTGTATTCTGCAGTGTTTCTGCTCCGACTTGACCTAAATGTTGAGAACCCAAAGGAAGCACTTAAAAAAAAAGAAAAAAACTTTCCATGTTATGCACAAGATGCCACAATCCCATTAGGAATGCTACACCCAAAAATTACTCTCAACAAATGAAAGCTAGCAGAAAAGTACCCCTACCAACAAATGAAAGCTAGCAGAAAAGACTGTACCTGTGGGAACGGGTCTCATTTGCATAATGCACCATTCGCCAACTAAAACGTGTTTATTATTAGCAGTGATAGCACTTCTGGGTGAAGGTCTGCTGTGAGAACTGCTTATGTGCGAGTGTGCAAACACCATAGCCGGAGCTCCTCAAAACAGCAAACGCCACACTTCTCGGCTTCACAGGTCTGTATTTGTGTATCACGCAGCAGTCACGTCTCTCGACCAGACTCACCATATCACATCGAGGCGTGACACATGAATCCCACCCACTTTGCGATTATTTCATTGCAGAAGTCACAAGGCAGCTGCCATATTTCAAGTAATAGTGTCATATTCTGCTCGCTGTGTCATCCTAACGATGCAGAGCCCGCTCGCCCCCGCAGTGGTGGATAATTAACGTGCCTGACCACCATATCAGTTCTCCCTTAGCTCATTAAGCCCAATTAAAAGCTTAGCTGAACTCTGAGGGCTTTAAAATGGCAGCATATCACATCGTCTAAAGAGCAGCCTCTGCAATGTATCCCCAGGCAGTGACTCCCTATAGCCTGATAACACACACACACACACACACACGCACAGAGACACACAACCGCACAGCATGCACGCCAAAGAAACAAACAAACACGTGCAGATTGATTTCTCAATGCAAAAGCAGTAAAACATGAAGAATCTGAAAAGACAGTGAGAGACAAGTGGGAACTGGAACCTACTTTTTTTTCTCCATTTGCCACTCTAGGGGTTAAGTGAGTAATTTCACTTCCTGCTCAGAAATTTTACTTTCCACTTCTAAAATCCATGTGGGTAATGTTAAAATTATACACCGACTCTCATTACATCATTCTAATAAGTCATTCCTGTTATTCACAATGTCAAGGAGGCTTATCTTTTTTGGAAAATGCAGCCACATGGTGTGTAATTAGCACGACACACTGACACGTTACTGTGTGTTAATCTGTCACTGTCTGTGATTCATCCTGGCTGTAGTTTAGCATTTGGTGCCAAAGCAGAGCAAGCAGGGATGTCTGAATGCATTTTTAATTCAAGCTCAGGATAAGTGGCTCTGAAGTATTGAATTTGATCAACCCCGAATGAAAATGACTTTAGGTTATATTGCGGCATGTCACATTCTGGAGTTTTTATTAAAAAAGTTGATATTAAATTGTTATGAAAAACCTACCTGGTGTTGCCAGCAGTTTAAGTGCATCTGCCAGGTGGTGGGTGTTTAAAATACATTAACCTGATAATGGATATGATTTGTGAGCAAACTCTGTGGAATGAGATGATGATATTAAAGGGGTCAGGATTGAATAGCACAGTGAGCTGTGAGAAGAGAACAGTAATGAATTTAATGGGTGGGGGGGGGGGGGGGGGGGGGGGGGGG
>JAQQZU010000035.1:21534582-21547335 GCA_030068025.1 Parauchenoglanis punctatus | reverse complement strand
AAGTGTGGTGTGTGTGTGTGTGTGTGTGTGTGTGTGTGTGTGTGTGTGTGTGTGTGTGCATGTATGTGAGTGTGCATTTCATTTACTGTGTATAAAAGTGTAGTGTGTGTGTATGTGTGTGTGTGGGTGTGTGTTCCTATATATTCATGGATTTTTCTTCTGCTTGTACAGTTCAGCCTCATATTTTGGGAAATTGGGTCAAAACTGAAGATTATGAAAGCCATTCATCATCGTCATATTAAAAAATAGTTATCCATCTCTACAGCTCCTTCTCTTCGACCTGTCCTCTCTTTTTTGGACACAAATATCTGTATTAGGTGCTTTCTTGGGAACCACCTTGCTGATGATGCAGCACTTCTTGGTCCTGTGTTGTCAGAAACTCACCTCGATGAAGGGCTAAAGGAGAATTACACACACTCGCTGTATGAAAAAAAGAGCTCAAGTCTCCAACTGTACACACCAGAGATGCACCAACAAGGTCGATGAAAAAGAAAATGATACTCTACAGTCAGTAATTGTATATGGGTATTGTGTGTGTGTGTAGTTGCAGCAGTGGCGTGAGCAGCAGGAAGAGGTGGCTCGGATGGAGGCGGCTATAGCAGCTTGCTGGCAAGAGGAGGAGAAGGAAAGACAGAGAGAGGAGCAGGAGAGAGAGCATGCCAAGAGAACGAGACAGAAACAACAAGTATAAACACACACACACACACACACACACACACACACACACTAAAAACACTGGGATTTGGTATTCTTTTAGAAAAGGCTCTCAGGGGTTGTTTGAAAAGTTTTGGATGCATCCATTTAATTTTTATAACTCTTCCGTTTCTACTGTGGTCTCGCAATGATTAATATTTTAAATCCATTTCATATTAAAGCATTAAATCTCAAATATGGTAGTTAAGGCTCTGAATTTAAGAGTCCTTCTTTTCTTTGGGGATCTTTGCCAAACAATAATGATAATAATAAGTCTTTAAAACGGTGCTTATCATGAGAAATAGCCAGAATAATTTTAGGTAATTTTATCAGATTGATTCTGTTTCTTGCCTGTAGCTCTTAGTAACACGGGGAGAAATTCTCTCAAGTGTATCGAGCGGCAAACGTAAAACACTGAATTTTCTGCCTGACCTTTTTAACATTTGAGGCCATTTAGTTAGTGATTCATGTATACATTTCAAATATTAATCTAAGTGTTAAATCTAAATGTTAACTATAAACATAATGTTAACTCTAAAGCTAAGTGATAAATGATAATAGCTTCTCAGCGACCCGAACCTCAGAGATGGAGGGGACAATTAGCATATGAACAATATGTTTAACTAGTATGTTTAACATTTAGATTTACATATTCACATTTAGATGTATGTTTAGCATTTCCATTTAACATTTAGATTTATATCTACCATTTAGTTTCATATTTAGCATTTACATTTAACATTTAGACTTATATTGAAACTTAAAACTCTTATTTTATATTAATCACAATCTAAATATGGCTCAAATATATTTGTTAGAAAAGAGTTTTGCATTTTTTTAATACATTGGGTACACAATGCAAGTGGGTTTGCAGAGACTTTTGTGTTTGCAGAGACTTGGAGACAATGTACACAAGAGGATTATGGGAAATACTGTATATTATTTCAATATATGTCAGATTTTATTCATATTATTAACATTTTAATGTGAGCCCCTTAGCACTTGTATTAACTGGACAAATTGACTCGTTCCTGTTGCCAGGTTCTAGATCTCTGGTCAAGGTTGCCTACTGGGTCTTGTTTGCCTACTGAGGACTGTTTGCTCTCTCTTGAGCTTTTTGACCAGATGATTTTTCAGTTTATTCTGTTCTCGACATAGCACACTATTCAACACTATTTGTTAGTTGCATACATGTGTGCGTCTATTGACAATCAATCAGACAAGATCAAAACCAGAATCATAATCCATACCAGAATCAGACTCAACTAAGTAATACTCAAAAACTGGTTCTGAGTTAAAGGACATGAATACCAGAAATGTTGGTTGAATACCAACATGCTTGGAATCATACAGGTAAGATTGCACAAGCAAGACTTCACTAAGTGTGTGAGTGTGTGTGTGTGTGTGTGTGTGAGAAAGTTTGGTTTATTTTAATGAGTATGTGAATGACAGCCAGATGTGCAGCGGCCATGATACGGGTCATGTGACTGGTCAGGTGACATGGCTTATAGCATATGAGATGACTGAGAATCCTGGGATATGAAGGAGGTTGTGACTGGTCACTGTGCTGGATGTAACATGGCTCACCGAGGATTCTCTGAGGAGTCGAAACATGATTTTTGAACAATCCTCCACTATTTATATGGCCATCTGTGAGGGATTTATGTGTTTGTCAAGATTTAAAATTAATCAGTCCAATTTATCTTCCCATCCCACTAAGGCATTAACTATTCCTGCTAATGTTGCCATTGTAAAGCATTTTAAATATTTAGGAATCAAAGTTTCCCCTGTTGTTAAATCACATTGTAAAATATAACTATACAGACACTCTGAGTAAAGTATTGATGAGTTTTGGTGAATGGATTAGCCTTCTCACTTCTATCCAAGGTCTTATTTCTATTATAAAAACAAATGTCTTGCCAAGGATCAATTTCGTCGGTCTGTCTTGCCCACCTGACTGCTGGAGTAAGCCATGTGTAAATAAAAAATTGTCAGGAAGTGTTAATGACCTTGATTCAAACATGACACCCTTAAAAGGAAAAAAGAGGATGGTGGTCTGGGGTTAAGTCATTTTAGACATGGCTTGGACATTACACCCAAATATGGTACGCCCTTATTAACTCCAAGATAGTTTATTTATTGATTTATATAATAAGTGATGTCAGTTGCAGCTCCCATTATCTGATATTTCGCATGCTGACATGTAGAGTAAAGAAAGACATTGTAATATATTGTACAAGCGACACACTATTTCACTTGTACTTATGACCAAAGCACTTTCGATTGTAGGGATATGCATCTCAGCTCCTCACTGGGAAAGGAGAGGCATTCGTTACTGAAATCTATAGTGATAGTGTGTATGTTTGATCTGTCACGTTCTTCATTTTATTTTTATTTGCAGTTCAGGGCAGTGTTTGGAGTTTCATGGCAACAGCGCTTGCCTACTCAGCCAATGAGTGAGATGTTTGTTGTGTAAATAAAAGGCTAGGCGTAGGGGGAGTGTGCTTTATCCGGTCTTGTTGGAGGCGTCTTTTCCTAGCACCAGCTTTAATTATTTGCATAAAATTATTGCCCTGGAAACTTCCTGGAAATTGCCTTTAGAATGAACATTGGATACTTTCTTTTTTTTTACATACACAGTATATAGAGCTAGAATGAATGGATCTAATCAGATTCCCACTGACACAGTGGTATCTTGGTACTAATTACTTAATTAATTGTGAAAACACAATATTTGCAAAATATACATATAATAATAATATGCAATAATATAAAAATAAAATAATATATAATATATAATTATATTATATATTATATAATATATAATTATATTGTATTTTCTTATCAGTTATGTTTATTGTTCCTTGTTTTCATGGCTTATTATTATTATTATTATTATTATTATTATTATTATTATTATTATTTTCGTTGTTGCTGTTATTGAAGACTGAATGTTTACACATAGCACATAATTATTTTAATAAATAATTTTATATAATAACACATCTTCTAATTTAATGGTTTTTCTTTATTTTTATTATTTAATAGACGCTAGAAGTAAAGTCTTAAACTAATATTACTACTACTACTAATCATAATAATCCTAATCATAACACTGATTGAAAATAAAACTTAAAAAATGAAATACGGGACAATAAATTGATAGAGCTTGTGTTTTTAAATGACTGCTCAAGCATGTTTTAATCCACTTTTTACCCAGTGATTGGATGTTTATCCAGACACTAATATTGACTTGTTTCTCTGTGGTAATGATAAAACAACAGAAATCATGTTTACGCCAAATTCATGTATAATAAAAGTCTCATGGCAGCTATAATAGAATAATCCTGTCAATAAATGTTTGAAGTACTAAACTCTATAACCTACGTTTAAAACTACAGTTATTATGCTGTAACAATAAAGGAGGAGGCACAACAGTCTTATCAAACATTTTCCTATACGTACGTTTTCAAGCACTGGAGCAACATAGTAATGTAGATCATTTATATTTTCACAAGCGGCATCAGGTTTATACAACTCTGCCTTTTATTGTATCACCAGACATTCTTTCATCTGAAAAAGGCTCTGAAAGGATGAATTTCACAGATTTCCTCAATAATATTGGTTACACAAAAGTATTCATGACTAATTCACCTACTGCCCTTAGACTTCTATTATGAATGAGTTTTGAGTAAATAGGATTTCTTGTTTACTTGTGGTTGGTTATCAGATACACTACAGAGATCTGAAAATCACAGGGGTATTTCTGGCCACAGGTTAGGGCTGAAAAATATCTTCCAGCTGAGTTGTGAGTGATGATTAAAAACGTCTCATGTTTGCAGGAGCGTAACAAACTCTTTGCTCATTATCAATATTGTTTTACTATTGAGCAATCGATTGTGTGAGGAAAGCTCCAAGCCACTGCTGGCCTCATTAACTTGATGAATGTGTTGCATTTTGTGTGTGTGTGTGTGTGTGTGTGAGATGGTGTCTTTTAACCTCCCGTATTTGTGTTGGAGACTCTGATGTTGTGACCTCACTTTCTTTCCTCCTCCCATTCTGCTTAATGAAGTCACTTCCTCCAGGCTTGATGCTGACTGATGATGTCGTTTGGGCTGTAATGGATTATCTCTCTCACACACACACACACACACACACACTTGGTGAAGTCTTGCTTGTGCAATCTTACCTGTATGATTCCAAGCACGTTGGTATTCAACCAACATTTCTGGTATTCATGTCCTTTAACTCAGAACTAGTTTTTGAGTATTACTTAGTTGATACAGTTGATACAGGTACAGTGTGCACAGTTTGATAAAGAATTGAGCTGTACGTTTTACTGAGCATCTTGGAGAATCTGCCACAGCTTTTCTGGACACTTTGACTGCTGTACTTGCTTCTTCTTTTTGCAGCAAAACCCAGGAGCCTTCATTATGTTTTTTGTCTGAGAAGTGGTCTCGTACATAATATTTTGCATTCTTTACTGACATACAAAAGTTTTCAAATACAAACTGTTTTTTTTTTTTTTTTGGAAGAGTAAGGTTTGAAAATCTAAAAAGTTTTTGCACTGCCTCAATAATGCAGAATACATATCTATAACAAAATTTGTACTAAAGAAATGTTGTGTGCGCTCCTCTCACACACCATGAAACATTATTATTCATTTGCAAACCCCATTGTCTTCCATCTGTAACGATCAATAAGAGCGGTGCAAAGATATCGGTGTGCCTTTGCCTCCTGTTCCCCCAGGCAAGTTTGTTTAATTAGATCCTCTGAAGTTAATTAGTTTAGCCATTAGATCAGAAGTTTGGAAATGAGTTGGAGGTAAAGTGATGAGTGAGCGTGAATACATGTTTGTGTGTGTTCCAGGTACGAGAGTTTCACGAGGATAAGCGCAGGAGGAGAGCGGAGTGGAGGTGCAGGGAGGAGACGAGACTGGCGCAGCTCAGGAGAGAGCTGGAGGAGCAGGCGAGGAGAGATAAAGAAAGGTAGGACAGATAAAGAAAAGCAAGAGGTCTCGACAAGGCTGTGCTCACACCGCTTAAGTACAAGGATGAGCCGGATTGCCATCACATTTCAGATCATCAACCGAGTCATCAATATCTTGGGGTTCATCTCTCCAGTACAGTTCCAGACACATGTAGAATCTCTTCTAAGGTGCACAGAAGCTGGGTTGTGGTTGCTGATAGGCTTTTTAACACACTTTATGTTGGGTCGTGATTTTGGAAAAACCCATCAGAAGAGCCAAAAAATGATGCAGAATCAGATTTGTCCAAATTTTAGTTCTACTAAAGTTTCCCAATCTTCAGGACAGTTTCTGGATTCTTGATGAAATAACGAGCTCCGTTTTTTTAAGAATGAGAGAGAGAGAGAGAAAATAGGACATTAAATCTTAACTATAAACACATTGTTCAGTATTAAATGAAACATAAGGGGTGTTTCCATAGCAGTTTTGCACAAAATGGAAGCAATTTTTTTTTAAAAGTCAACAAAACACAAAGTGTGAATGGTCTGTGTTTCCAGTGAGTGGTGTTATGTGAGTAAAGCTGGGTTTTCTTCTCTCATGATAGTCATTCCAATTAAACATGGTGACAGATATCCAAGACCTGATAAGTGTTGGCATGGTGATTTCTATAGCCATGTTTCCATTAACCTACTTAATGCGCAATTTGAAACGGCGAACTAAAACACGAGTAATGGAGACATGCATTTCAGAAAAACTCTCAAATATCACAAAAAAAAGTTTTTACACTTGCATGAGGTTGGTGGTTTTTCAGACAATTTGATAAAGCATTATTTTGCAAAACTTAAATGGAAACATGTTTTTCGCATTTAAGCCACATGTCATGACATCAGGAGCAAATGAAGGCGCTACCTTTTTGGAAAAAAGAAAAAAGAAAAAAAAGTAAAAAAAAAAAAAGCTGCAATCGCATAACATCACTCAGTGGAATCACAGACGTTTGCCTGTTTTGTAGAAAATTTTTAAATATCGCTTCTACTTCAGATGAAACTACCGCAGAAACCTTGCTTGTGGCACTTAAATGTAAAAAAAAGGTGTCTTTGCCCAGCTGTCTGAAACCACATCATGCGAGTATATAAACGTTTTTGGTGATATTTGAGAGTTTTTTTTAATTCATAGTGTTTCCGTTACTTGTTTTTTTAGTTCACAATTTCAAACTGTGCATTAAGCAGGTTAATGGAAACCCAATTATTGTAATCATTGTTATGGAATAAGCAGAATAACATACTGTAGATCGCATAGTTATAAGAAAATAATCCACTTTAGTGTAGTAACAGCACATCTGCTTTGCGACCTAATTCATCACACCACCCTGGCGTGGAGGATTTTCTTATAACTTCATGTGTCTGTCATGTGTTATTCTTTACTAAGGACACTTTCTAACCTTGCCATGGCTGTCAGCCTGCAGAGTGCATGTTGGGTAAGGAACCAATTTAATAAGTGCAGTGGCAAAAACAGTCAGTCTACCTGAAGAAACCTTACTAGTGAAGTGTGACTTCCTCACACACTGAATGTTACAATTCGATCCACACATTGATACGCTGACACATACCTGCCATAGCTAAATGAACATTAGCTTAATCAATTCAGTTTGTAATCAGATACAGACTCATAAATAGTCTGGAAACTGTGGAACCATTATATCATCATCAAAACAGAAACGAGTGCTCACACAGATGATTGATTACAGACGATTAAGTTGTAAAAAATGTTTAATTGGCCTAACAAATATACAGCAGAACAGAAGAGAGCGAATGAGTCAGCGATGATTTTTCCCACCGATGTTAGCATGCACAGAGATCTGTGAAGTGAAGAGACTGTGATGAGGCTGGTCTTTAAATGAGAGAATGAGGTGATGAGACACAGACTGATATGGAGGATGCTGATAATCAGTGGAAACTCATTTCCCATCACAAACTTATAACTCTTTTCTTTTTCCATATATACACAGTCAGCCAAAACAAAATGTATACGCACTTCAGGAACACTTGTCTAGATGCTAATGGCCACCACTTTGAGCACCTCTTATAACTGTAGAGGCCAAAGGTAATGTGTATTAATCTCATGATGTCTGAATAAATTTAGTTTTAAAATATACATACAGATTTTTCAGATTTTTTTTCTGGGGGGGTGGTTATGTGACTTCCTCAACCTCGGGTCCTCGAGGCCTGGGAGTTTGAGGGTTCTTAGCTGTTCCTAGAACTGCACATTTCTGCACAGAGACCTCAGTTGTTGTGCCTGGAATCTGTTAGAGCCGCTCTCCAAGTTTGGGACTCACAGCCCCTAATGCTCCTGTTACTACTGGAACCACTTTGGACTTCACCTTCCACATCTATATATATATATATATATAATAATCCCTGGCTCTAAAAATATAATATAAATATATATAAATATAAATGCCATGTTTACAGAGACCTGAGTGTGAGTTTAATGATTATAGTTGGGAGTGATAAATCTTATCCGAGCTCTAACTCTGCTAAGCCGAGATCCAGAGCAGTCAGAAGTCAATATGATGAGCGATGGAAAAGGAAAGAGAGAGAAAATTGGTAAGGAGAGAGGATAGAGAGATGAGAAGGAGAGAGGCGGTAAGGGATAAGTGAGAACGCAAGAGAGAATGAGAGATATGGTGCAGAGAAGAGGATAGGAGAGAGGCATAACACAGAGCATAACAAAAGAAATGGAGGTAGAAGATGGGAGAAAATGAACCCAAGCAGGAATTAGAGAGAGAGAGACTGGCACTCACAATACGTGTGGGAATTAGATCAGTGTGGGTTAAATATGCTTTTAAATATATTTCTGATTGTGTGTATACCATGGAAATGTGTGTGTGTGTGTGTGTGTGTGTGTGTGTGTGTAGGGTTCAGTTCAGAGAGACGTTGCTGCAGCATCGGAAGCAGGAGCAACAAACTAAAGAGAGACTCAAACAGAGAGAGGAGGAGGAGCGAGAGGAGAGACTTCAGACACTACGTAATAGGGTACACACACACACACACACACACACACACACACACACCCACACTCTATTTGGTATTTTACATCACAACATGAAGTCTGAACAGTAGATGAAGGATGTTGTAACTTTACTGCCCCCATGTGGTAGATTATAAGACAGCAAGCCTCACTCCGCGCACACACACTCACACACTCACACACACACACATACACACTAAGGCATCAAACTATAGTGTGAGGGGGCACTTCAGAAACAAACAAATAAACAAACCAAAAAGGTCTTGTAAAGTATGAATTTGGTTTGCTTTTAGGTAAATATATTTTTTATTTCTGCAGGTTGCCATTGTGGCGGAGGCAGACCCAGAGAGGATGATGGGACAGACTGAAGCGTGGAGAACCCACCTACAGCCTGACAAAGAAGAGTTCATGCTGCAGAGACCCCTCTATCACTTACACACCTATACAGACACACAGGTACCTCACACACACACACACACACACACACACTGTTATTCAATCAGGAAACAACACTAATATCCTGATTGTTGATGCACAGTGTATGTGGTACTCTAAATGCCACATCATTTCCAATCCTGGCTTTTGCACCAGCTCTTGTGCTCATGTAATGTAAATGGCTCAACAAATGGTTTCATTTCGCTTCAGTTACCTAAATATGGATTCACATCTTTATTTAAAAAAAGGCTTGCTAGATTTCTGTCTTTACATTGTTTATAAAATCAAGTCATTATAGGTGTTCAGAGGAGAAACTCACGGACCGCCAACCAATTCAGATATTTTTGTCTAATGCCACATTCGAGGCGAAGTTGCAACTACAACAGCCTACAACTGGTAATATCCCCCAAAAAACCTCCCTCGACTCATCAACTTGAGGTAGTCTTCTCAACTACCAGTTCTTTCCCCGTTTACAGAGTGATATCAAATCAACATGGCCGCTCATGCTATAAACAGTGTACTTTTAAATACGTTTATAGCAGTATTGGCTTTAGATCCATTCATATACAGACACAGTAGTTGTTTAAATCTATAACACTGACTGTACTGATCACTGGTTTGAGGAGGTAATCATCAACGTTAGAGTTATCACTAAAGTTAGCCATATAGCTCGTTGCTAATGCTAGCCACTATTCTCCGATGTTGCTGCTTTGTTACAAAAACAAGTCATCCATTTTCTTCAGATTTGGAAAATGACTTTATTACACAAGGCAACATGAACACAGCATATATGTGACCCATCACATCAAAGCAGGTATTAAGTGGCATTATGGGTAATTTGAGGTATGAGTGTTTTCAGATTCCTGGTTCAATAAACTCCATTCTGATAGCAAGTTTATCAACAGAGCAGAGCAACAGTGCAAGTTTGTTTAGGAGGAGGGCCTCGGAAAACTCAGTCGGAATCTTATTTTTAGAATATTTAAATGAGGATTCCATGATGTAATAAGAAAGAGGGAATCATGAGCCTGATTTTGACGCCAGGATTTCCCTGCTACCCCTAAAAATACCTTCACCAGCAGTGCAGTTTCATAGCAAAAGAAATGCAAGGTTTTCTGTCAAAACTGTGTAACCAGCTTGGATAAGGTTCATTAAAGTGCTTCACAGCAATATTTAGGTTTACAATTTGTATTTTGATGGATCAACTATCCTGTGCGACTTAATAACCGACTTGATATAACAGGTCACAAATGTTCTGTGGGTGTTTTTTGAGGAAACACTGAATAGAAGTGCTGCATTAAAAAAAAAAAGAAACTGCCTATAATTTGGACACTCCTGGCTTTCAACACTGTTTGTCTACAGTCATTTTGATGACTTTGTACTGGAATATTCACACAGAGCAGCAGGCCAAGGCCAAACAGTGATTCAGCATTTCTCAGTCATGATAAACTGTGTTAAAATAGCACAGCACTGCCGGTGTTTCATAATCAGGACTTTTCAGGACCATGTCCTCAGAATCAAGCTCGGTTATAGAGATAAGTGACTGATTTAAAATCAGGATCAGAGAGCAGTTATTTGTATTTTTTCTTTACCAGTCTGAAGGCCAGGGTTCAGGTCATCATGCTTGGGTCAAGGTTTGGCTCATAATTAACTTTTATTGGCACATTTATGAGCTGATATTCTGATTCAGTCCTGCAGTGGTGGAGCATAATCATATAGCATCACTTATAAGAGATGTGGGGAATAAACAGAATAAAACACAGGTTAGAATGAAGGAAAAGGCAATATTTTGAACGACTGGAATTGCTACCTAAACATAAAACAAACAAAAAAATAATCTGACCTTTAATCAATTAATTTCACTCGGCTATTGAGTTTAATCATGTTTGTGATTCAGCCAAATAAGTAATTTAAAAATGCTATAACATAAGTATATTCTAGTTAATTACAACTCATTATAAGTGATTACATCGGTGTTTCTTGAGGACCCAGTGTCGTTCCTTTTATGAAAGCGCCCATTTTCCCGACCTCGGCATATTGTTCCTTCATCTACGTTTAGTAGATTTTAATCATGACAGTTTATGCAGAAGTCATCTATGTAATTTATTCAAGTACATGGAATATGATTAAATATAGTTGGACCTGTTCACTTGAATTAAACTCTAAGTGTGATATAATTAAGCACAAATTAAATTGTGCAACCACTTGATGTAAAAAAATGAATTAAATTCAAAAAGTCATTTTGAAGTGTATGTGTAATGTGCTGTTGTAGGAAAATAATTAACTTCATGGTGAGAATCGTGCTGGGGTCAGACTACATGAATTCAACCCAATTTTGACACAATTTTGTCTTGGCTGTACAATTTTCAACACTGGGCCTTGAATATGAACGTTTGGAACAATGAAGAGGCCTTTTAGTGTGACATAATTGAAGAACAGCGATGTGGCGACTGGGACGCCCCACGACACCCCGACAAAAAGTCTAGGATGTCAGAATTTTGCATATTGTCTGAGCTAGTTTGACAACTCCTACGACGTGTTCCTTGACGTTCCTTCTGTAGCCATGATTGTCAGTTTCTTGACCCTCCTCCCAGACAGCACGCATGAACGATCAGGGTCAAATGTGTAGTGTTGCCAGTCTCCTGACCAAGACACGGCAAGAATTTATGGCACTTTGATTGTCTAAGCTGACGTGGTGACCATCGTAAAAGATATTGTCTAGTTTGATTCCGGGATTACAGTAACTTCGCTTCGCAGCAGGCTTCATCACACCACCCCATCTTTGATTATTTTCCTATAACAGCACACACCCAAGTGTTTTATTACTTACTAGTTTATCAATGCACTTGTTGATTAGCTTGCCAACACGTTTATGAATGGAAGTCTTATTTCTGTGTGCTACAGATCGTGGCTGACCCGCGGGTGCGTATAGAGCAGGAGCTCAGGAAGGCAGGTCTTCATCACACATACTATGCACGGACACTGCTTTCAGAAATCCCACCACCAAAACCACCACGACGGGACACAGAATCCACCGTCTTCAAATCCTAACCTAACATTGTTCATATCACTCGCACCTGTTAATGTTTCATCTTACATGGAAATAAAACCCAGTAACAGGAACCTGAACATTCTGCTCCACAGCAGCAAGCTGTAGAGTGACGTGATTTCTATTACAGGCAGAAACCTGAAGAAAGGGAAAGGGACTCTAATCAGTAAGCCTAATCATTATTATCCTCTAATACAGGAAATGAAATGCTTTACAGAAAATGCAATATTTTGTTTAAATGTGAATTTGAGATTAAATCCAGGCAACATTATGGTTGAAAATAGATTTGAAGAGCTCTGCTACTTCATCTCTGCCAGGTTCATTATTGTATCTCTGAGAGATGGAGGTTTTGAATAGGGATAAGTGTCCAATCTTAGAGCTAGTGTGACTGCAGGTTTTCAGTCTAGCCAAGCAGGAGTTACACTGTATACCACATATTTAGTCAGTTGGTATTTTAGGAAAGACTAACGAGTGCAGTCCATTCTGAAGGAATGTCATGTTGTGTTAACTGTCAGGCCCACCACTGAACATTCGGGCACTAGGACTCCCTCCCCAGAATTCTAATCAGCCGCAGCTGCCTGTCATC
>JAQQZU010000035.1:21488727-21506227 GCA_030068025.1 Parauchenoglanis punctatus | reverse complement strand
CGTCTCCTTTAGCTTCACTGCTGCACTGTTCTCCTTCTCTCACCAGGTTTCCTCTCCGCTCTCGCCTTCACAGCTCTGGTCCTGCGTTTTCCTGCTTGCCAAATGTTATGCTATCATTAGATGTTAATGTCTAACGTGCTAGACGCCATTGTTCCATGCACGAGTGACTTTTTTTTTTCTGCCAAAACAAAGACAGAATCCAGGTTTTGTCCAGTGTGTGAATATGCAGAGTCTGTATAACGGTGACCGAGTGATATTGATATCACGATACACGCGATCAGTATCGTCAGTACCAATTGTATACAAGTTGCACAATATCATTTGTTAATTTCAATTTGGGTTTTTGCACTTCTTTTCTCAGAAGACAGAGTATATAAATTAGGCCTCAAAAGAATCACATTTGAACCTCATAGAAATTGTTTGAGTGCATTTTGATTAAATTAATTCATTCCAGTCTTTCCAGTCCGTCCTACGTGACTGCTTCAACAGCACAAGTACAAATTTTCAGATGAAATATTCACCTGAAATCACACAGGTCATTAAATACATGCGCTCCTATTAGGCTTTACGCACCAAGAACATAATTCAGTACTGTGAAAAAATAAAATCTGTCTTGTTTGAAAATGATTACCTGATGAAACATCTCCGTTCCTGCAACAGGTGTGCTGAAAAACTTTCTCTTAATTGAGAGCATGTCTAGATTATTATATGGTCATTACCAATAGATAACTCCGTTATTCACTCAGGAAGTGAAATCGGCATGATTTTTTAACATTTTTGCATCGCAATTTCTTGTCATATTCGGTGTGCAAAGGCATTTTGGTTTGCAGCGTTTTGTGTGGCTCAGTACAGTATAAGTGATTATCATAGCAAGCAGCTGATTGGATGTTAAATAGTTTTTGGACCAGATGTCTACTTTTTTAAAATTAGACAAAGCTCCACTGTGTAGGATTTAGGGGGGATCTATTAGCAGAAATGGAATATAGTATTCATAAGTATGTTTTCATTAGTATATGATTGCCTGTAACTACAAATCATTGTGTTTTTGTAAGCTTAGAATGAGCCCTTTATATCTACATAGGGAGCGGGTCCACTTCCATGGGAACCTCCATGTTGTGCCACAATGGTAGCCCAGAATGGACAAACCTCTAGAGAGCTCATTCTGCGTCTCCTGTTTTCCAAGCGGCAACATGAACCTGGAAGGAGGCACCAGAAGGACGTCGGAGAAGAAGAAAGGAAGACCAGGAAGAAGAGAGAAGAGGAATCGGTGTTGGCTATTGCTGGTTAATAAATTTGAGAACCCAAATTTGGATGAATAAAGGATCATACTTAATATTTAGCATGAAAAAACACAGAAGTGTGAAAATAAGTACTTGGAAGTTTGCTGCGGGCACCTGACGACCACTGTGTCCTACATGGCCAATCAGCTGAATCCTACACAGTGGACCTTTAAGTCATTTCTTTTGGGGAATCTGGAATCTAAACCAAATCTGATGTTGCATCATATAGTCCTATGTAATGTTTGGTAGTTACTGTTTTGTTGTTGGCACTCTTTTAGCAAAAACCTCAGCAAAACTAATTATCATAATGCATATAAACCAATATGTAACTTTTTCCCTCCCACTGTTGCTCATTAGGTATATAGATGTGTGTATGTATGTATGTGTGTGTGTGTGTATATACATATATATATGTATGTAATACATGTATGTGCATGTATGTATATTGATATACATTATGTATGAGTATATATATATATATATATATATATATATATATATAATATGTGTGTGTGTGTGTGTGTATATATATATGTATAAAAAAAATGTAATATATAAAAGCTGCTTCATGACAATGTCTGTTATACAAATAAAATTGAATTAATATAATTGTATCACTGTTATTTTTCCATATCTCACACTTCTGTTTAAATCAGTGGCTCTCGAAGCAGCGTTTATGAACTCCTGAGGTGGTCTGTAATCTAGGTGCAGTGGTAAAATTCACACAAAATTCCATATTTATATTGCTTATTGGGTTCTCATAGTTCTTAACCTCCTTGACTGGTAACTTGATTAGATTGGGTTTAATCCAAATCTCAAAAACCTCAAATACAACGTCAACTTGGACCTAATGTGTTCTATTAATGGAAAGTTCAGGATTTAAAGGCCGTATGGCTTCAATAAATAGGCAATATAATTCTACACATTTATGGAGGGGGTCCGTGGAGTTTATGGATCACCGGCTACAAAAAATTAGCCTTCACAATACAAGCTAGGGTCCGGGAATGCACGTGTACATGATCTTGCTTTGCAAACTGTAACAAGACTATATCTATGACATCTCAAGCCGAGCCATTTGTGTTGAAATCAAGGCGGCAGCTCGTGGCTTTCTGATGTCGAACGTGTGTATGATGTGGTTGCTTTGGTTTACAGCCTACATGCCACAGATGTTCCATCTGCTTTGATTCGCCATCTCTCTGACAGGGTTTAGAATGGGGTGCTAAAGCGCATAGCGGCCTGTGACTAGCCTGCTTAGACCTTAGCTTCATGTCAGACTGCATGGTTTTTGTACTGCATTTCTGATGTGTTCACTTTGGAAAAATGTCCACAGATGTAGTGTAGTAGAAAGGGAGGATGATCAACTGCTCTTGTAGAATGCTGTGTGGTACAGTTGACACTTTTTGTACCAATCGGACCTTTCTGTACCACATGCTAACATGCTACATTCAAATGCAGCATGTTTTTCTGTGTTTACAAGAAATGACCACATACATGTCCCACCCTTGTGGTTTTCACTACTTTGGTGGTTGACATTTTCTAATACAGCATTTTGTTTTATGTAAGTGCAGCACTGATACACTGTTATTGTTTCTCAAAATGGCAGAACACACAAATATATGCGGTTGGTGATTGATGCTAAATGAAATCACAGTGTAATTCTAGTCATTTGGTGCCTTTTCTTAATACTTTACCAACACACCTGAGGGAAATGATGATATTACGGACATTTTTGTCTACATAAAAGAAATAATGAGTCCAAGCTGACTGAGAAAATCCTTAGCCTCCGGTATTAGCTAGCTAATGCTAATTTTCTATTTTTCAGTTGGCTAGCAGCAGTGACCTTACAAATAATGGATAAAAACAATATGACTAACTATGATGTGACTTGCACAACTGAACTGCACAAAATCATTTATAAAAAATGTAATACGGCGTATGCAGTACTGTTGGATAAGCTAGTTCACTAAATGTAGGTAGCAAAGCATCTGGCACTTGCTTTTTTTTGTCCCTGTCGTACCTTTGTAATTCAGTTTGCTTCAGATACAATGCAGTATTGTGTATTAACAAAGCATCCATGTACAAACCTGAGCAAGAAAGTCTATTCTATAGACTGTGCTAATCATCTTATTCATACAATATATGTATATACAATATACATATTCATACATAAAATATATAATTTTTTATGAATTAGTTCAAAAGAATGTGTTTTGACCCACAGCTTGCTATGTGCCATAGATTATAAGCCAATACGGTGTGGTATAGCTTATACCTGAATCCTGCAAGTTGAATTTAATGGCTGTTTGTTAAATTAAATGTTGGTACAGACACTTACTGCAGTAAAATGAACGTCAACAACTTAGCCTTGGGAAGCAGGTATTAGCAATATTTCTGGCTCCAGCTGGTTAATAGTGTATCAGGAGATGAATAGGGGATGAATGTGCAGCGCTAGAAAAATGTACACTACGATTAAAGCAAAAGGTGTTTATGTAGGACACAAAAATACAGTGTTTTTTTTTTTTTTTTTCTATTAAGGGATTATCTCAGCAAGCACTTTATCAATGAAGGCTTTTCGAGTTAGATCTAGTGTAGATATTTCTCTCGTTTTATGTAATCTGATCAACCTATTTCACCTCGCTGCCGAGAATACGGCTTGCGTATGGAGATAAATGGAGATCTGAGTACAGAGATATTACATATGTAGTTCCTAGCATTGCTGATGCAGCAGACTCTGGGAAAGAGCAAGCACATGGTTAGGATGATGGTAATTTTTGGGCTCTCAAGACGTTTGTCATATGTATAGGGACTGTATTAAGGACACAGGATGTGGAGAGAATGCTGATGAGGTCTTTTCTTTTTTTTTGGGGTGGGATAACTATTCTAAAGTGTACATTGCAGTATGTATATAGGTCATCCTGGTACTGCAGTAGATTGTGTTTACTGTGCACATTTGTTTTAGCAAGGACAGGCAGGAGAGCGGGAGTGTGTGCGTGTGTGTGTGTGCGTGTGCGTGCAGAAGATCCCAGCTGGAGATAACACACTGCAGGGCATTCTGGATCCCAGCACAGACACGTAGGCTCTGGAGGAAGGGATGATGGAGGGACAGAAGGAGTGCATCGCCAGAATGCAAACATCATGCCAAAAACTCCCTCAGACACAAAAAGATGGCTTTCTGTCAGGGGATGGATAATCAATAGGAATGATTTATATTCTTTTGCTTGTGTAGAGATGGTTATAACTCCTGCTCTGCCAGTAAACCTTGAATGTCGTTTATCAATAAGCGTGACTACGTTAAGGGTAGGCAATTTAATGATCTGATCTTGTTATCATGATATACTGTGTTGCAGTATGCTTCTTTTTTTTTTTTTTTTTTTTTTACAGTAATGCAGTGTCCTCTTTACTTATACAACATTGACCAACTCTAGTATTGTGCCCAGTAATAATTTTCCAAGATTTGCCAAAATGTATATATATATTGTTAACATTATTTAATCAATTTAAAATTAAAACCCCATATGTGAAAACTATACTGTTAGTAGTATGTTAGTGCTCAAACCCTATTTGGTGCTTCAGTTATTCTGGTGTGTTACTTTTGCCTGCTGACGCAACACCGTTGAATGCTCTATTCTGATTGGTTAAAGGGTGTTGATTAATTTTCTGTAACGGCAGCTCTGACAAAAGTTACAGCTGCAAGGTTTATACTAATGCGGTCTTGTCATCGTTTCTGTAGTAGTAGCTTACGGAGAGGCTGTTACGTGTAAATTGATTAAAAATGCATATAACTGTATTGATATGGTTAAGGTTTAACATTTTTAAGGACTCTCCAGTGTCGTCAGGGAAGAAGTGTTCCATCATGAACGTCTTCATGGCAGAGCTCTTTGCAACAAGCTGCATTTTTTTGGTCATATTATCTTGAAGAGATAAAAAAAAACAAAAAAACAAGAGGTTGGTGAGGAAACAGCTGTGAATACTCTGTAGCGTATATAATGTGATAAGAGGAACTAATTAGCTTTGCAGGGATTTCACAGCATTCACTGTAAGTGTAAATGGATAAAAATGTGATGTGATGTTCTTTAATTAATAACAAATGTAGTAGTGGCAAATTGCTGTAGTGTAAGAGGAATAAAACACTTCAGGATGTTCTGTTCTAGGAAAGTAACATGGGCCTCATCGCACCACCCGACAGTTGATCGTTTTCCTATAACAGCATGCCCCCAAGTGTATTCTCTTACATATCACCCACGCGTAAAATCTTTATTAGACTTGGTTTGTAGATTTACATTCAGAGCATTTAAGCTATTAATTCTCAGAACAAAAAGCTTAATGGTTATTGGGCACAGATTTATCTTCTCACTGTCTGTTCAATTTGAGACTTTTTAAAAACTTGTTAGACTCAGACAGCTTTCTGTTGTCGTGTTCATGCTGACACACTGATTGCATAAATGTGCACATGGTTGAGATGACATTTACCCAGCATGCCACCTGAGATTTTTTAACAGTTATCAGGTTAGTCACAATCTGTAATTGAAAAAGAACAAACTTTGCATGTAAACGTAACCAACGTGAAATATCTTCATCCTTGAGCCAGAGATGCTGAGAAATGCCTTTGTTTCCTCCTACTTGTAGTTTTTTTGTTTGCTAAAGGAATGTTTGTCCATTCCTTAGTAAGTTGACTTGAGTGCAGGTTGTCGAGAGTGTGTTTGAATTGGTCTTGTTGCGATGTGATGTTGAATCCATAGCCATGGTGACCGTGTGAGTTAGGCCACCGGTCCTCAGCCTTCACACGGTCATAAAACACCAGCTTAATTGTTTTTTTTGGTTTGTTTTATGCGAACTGTAAGAGTGTTCACATGGATTAGTGTGTCCCTAGCTGTCTCATGGCTGACCAAATTAGATCTGGGACTGAGATCCAGCCCTTAATTACAGAAGAGGACAGAAGTGGATGCTAATGCACTACACACTGTTGATACGCAAAGCAGAGTCGATATACAAAACTAGTTTTAAAGAATGGTGCCTTAGGGACTGCTGCTTTAACCTGCTGCTTTAGTGCTTAATTAGAAGTCTATGGGAATATCGAATCTAATATCTAAGAAGCTTTTTGGATGAATTTATTTTTCATGAATATGATCATGAATGTTCATCGGATATTTCTTGTACATGACGTACAGTTCAGGAAATGTCACTGGCTATGGATGTATCAGGAAATTGGCCCTTGATATGCAGACTGAACAAGCCAGATTTCATGAATCTTATGACTTCTGTGAGGAAAAAAAAATCAAGCGCACTGACTGATGATACTGGCTCATACCCACTATCGCTGTTAGTTTGACGGTTAGTCATGATGTATGACTGAACAGTTACCTCAATGTTGACTTTTTCATATAACTGATTAATATTCATTTCCATCTATTACCATTTACCCATTCTTTTATTTTTTTTTTTAACCTGATAAGCCAGTAGTTCTTATTCGTTCACTGATTCATCCATTCATTTATTTTAATCCACAACTCTGTCCCACTGGATTTGCCTTGAATCATGCTACAGCAAGTAAACAAGTTACACTGCCACCTATGCTGCCTCATCTAACATGTTCCTAACTTAATCATACACAGTGGCACAGAAGAACATGACCGTGCTGACCAGAACTCCATGAAACAGTGATTTATTTTTGTTTAACAGACATGTACACCTTCACGCTAGTTACATTTTCACTTCCTCCTTTCCTCATCCTTCTTTCAGCAACAATATGATAAATACTGACGGTGTAAGAGATTTTATGGGTGGAAAAAAAACACATTTTAAAAAATATTTTTCCCAGAAAGAAGCTTGGTATTTGATCTATTGTTTCCTTCTTTTGTTAGATATAAAAAGAGACTTTTTATACAAAGAACATTCCTTTAATTTTCCCCACCAGCTTGTGTGTTTTACAATGGTTCATTAATACAGCGATATCACTAGGCTATGATACCCTAAAAGACATTTCGGATTTGGATATTAAAGATTGCTTTATGTATCTTGCGCTAATGCAGCCATTTTGCTGCTAATTACACAAGTGGCTTCTATTTCCCTCGAGTCCTGTGACACATGGGTGTAATTAGTGTTAGGCTGGTATCTTCGTCCGCTTTCTGATTAGTGAATGATTCACTCTTCAGGTTGTAATAAGTGACGTGTAGAGATGCGAGGCCAGTAGGCTCTGACGCATCGAAATATTTGTCTCTTTTCTTTGTTGTGGTGGCTGTGTTTTGTTTTCCTTTCTTTTTTTTCTTTTTCGCCCCTACTTTTTCACTTTCGGCATTCCCATAACTAGAGAAGCATCAGCACTCACACCTGGTAGTGTTACAGCGTGATGAGGTGCTGAAAAGCCGGTGCCTCTTGGGTTTTGTCCTGAATTAGTTATATCCTGTGGTTTGAGTTCTTGCTGTGAAACTAAGTAGAGCTTGCTTCACATTTCAGCGAAGAGAGCAAATCAGATTCAAAGTGAGTGGAAGTGAGATGGATCCGGCTCGTGCAGAATGTGGAGGTCAGCAAAATGGCAACGTTTTTTTTTGTTAGAATATGCTAAAACAGGAAATGTAGATTTTATTTGAGGATAGAAACAAAGACAAAAGACTTTTGAATGAATTTGTGTACGCACTGTTTATTTTCTATTGTGTAAGGTCCGAAAATTGCTTTTGAATTTTAAATATTTAGTATATTAGTACGTTATAGTACTCATATACGTTAGCGCTAATATAGTAATATGCTATATATGTAGTAAAATATACTAATATAGTACATTAGCAACATTACATGAGTTTTAAATCTTGGCTCTTATTTTTGCTTTTGAATGCATAAATATTTAGAAAATTTGAACAGTATTTGAGCAGAAAATTTGGTTGTGTCAGATATAGCACGGTTCACAGAGGAATAGCTTTGGCTACGTGTGAGTGTCTGAGAGAAAGCTATCTAAAGCTGCAGTTGACAACTGTAAGCTCATAAGTGAAAGGGAATGAAGGGGCATTAGCATTTGAGTGCATTCCTCAGGCTGAAGTGAATAGTGGTGTGTTGTGGTAGGGGTATGACTGGTTGCTGTACATGTCCCGTTGTAACCTACAAGCAACTGCAATCCCAATCTCCCTAAGGGCAAGAAAAAGCTTTTACTTTAATCTGTTTTCACTACCAAACAGATTTTAGTTGGATTCTCACACGTGCGTAGTCCATCTAACACATTGTAATAAGTTAGGTCTTTGTTTTCTGTTGTGAGCATGCGCTAGCAGTCTGTGTTGTGTATGCTGTTATGTTGACGGTGTTTTTTTTCCTTCCCTCTGTTCGTGTTTGTTGAATGATGACACACTCGGGTTCTGCTCATGTCCCTAAATGGTGTCCCACATGGTGCTAACACTTTGGGCTTGCCAGAACAAATAAAGATGAAATAAATGGGGAGGGGAAAAAACAAGCAGTGAATCATCAGGAGATGAGATGATCACACTGATCTCACCAGCGTGAGACGGTCTTGGAACGACTTCTCACGTCCACACACTCCTCTGTTTATTCTACTATTTAAGACGAGACAAGTCTTATTATTATATAAAAGAAAAAAGATTTCTTATTTATATTGTTATTTTCATTTTTGTACTTCAAATTCTGGCAGTTTTTTAAATTCAATTTCTCCAACCAAAGAAAGAGGACAAAGCAGCAGAGGAAGAGTATTGATTGTGTCTGGGGCTGAGGTCAGTTCAGCTTCATTTCTGTTCTGGGGTTTGGTGTGTTGATTAAATAACAGTATTATATAGAAAATCTGAAGGCACCTTCATGATGCACAGTAAAATGTAATATGTTGTACTATATGGTATTATTAATATTTTTAATAATAAAATACATATAACAAGAAAGCAAAATTGGGAGGGAGGGATGGCACATTCTATCCCCCCCTATCAATCACAAGTGAAACTAACCAATCATGGCCATCTTTGAGCTCATGTATGCGGAAGTGGGCGGATAGCGCTTTCCTCCGCCTGTGTTGCGCTGTTCCGTGACACTGCCTGAGCAGCGGTTTCAAAGGATGCGGTCGGCTGCCTTCACGTGCCTTGGAGGAAGCACGTGAAACCTGCGCCCTCCCTGGATGGCAGCTTTCATGTGATAGGGGAGAGCTGTCTTGTGGGTAGGAATTGGTCATGACTAAATTCGGGAGAAAATCCTGGAAAAATCCAAAAAAAGAAGCAAGGAGAACATTCTAGAATTGTGCTATTCATGATAGGGTGAGAAAATCATCCCTTGACATAATTTCTCAGATAATAGACATGTCATCATATCACTTGTTCCTGGTTCTGTAGCTGGGATAATTAGAAATGTGTGTGCGTATGTATGTGCGCGCACACAGCTCAGTGGGTGACAGGGTCTGTCTCTAGTGCTGCTAGAGTCTGGGTCAATGCGACACTAGAGACAGACTCTGTCTCCCTGTCTTACCCCACTCATGTCTGTCTGTCACCAGCTCTGACTCAGCCCTTTCTTGCTCTCCTCACTCTTGCATCCAATCTCTACTGACTCTTTTCCCTCTCACCTGTAATACCGCTGTCTGTCCTCCTCTCTCTCTCTCTCTCTCTCTCTCTCTCTCTCTCTCTCTCTCTCTCTCTCTCTCTTTCTCTCTCTCTCTCTGTCTCTGTCTGTCTGTGTCTCTGTCTCTGTCTGTCTGTGTCTCTCTCTGAATGTGTTTGTGAGTGGTTGAGCATGTTCGGTGACCCAGCATCTCCAAGGTGTGTTGGCATTATGGCGTTTATTCCAGTATAAACAAAATCAAAATCCGACTGCTACAAAAATGTTACGGTGTATAAAGTGAAGTAGATATAAATATATCAATCCCCAATGACGCTGCTAAATTAGCTCTCGTCCTTTAGTGCACTAGTAGTCCTCGGCTCATCGAGGTTTTAAAAACCGAGAATTCAGGACACAGTGCCGCCACAAACTTGACGCATCATTACTCACGCATGCTTGTGCGGACGCGTGAATACAGTAAAAATATGTCATTGTCTGGTCACATGGATGAAATTTGTCGACCCATTTGCTCAAACAGTAATTGCATAAAATTCTTGTAATTACACATTTAAATCATGTAGGCAGTTATAAATAACATTGTATGTTGTTTAATTAGTTATGTCATGTTTGTAGCTGTAACCCTAAAGCCGCTTGAAAACATTTAATGTAATGATGAAAGACACTTCATTTAAATAGATTTTTCTTCATTACTATTGGCTTTACTGTTGTTGCATTGCTCATGTTGCTCTCATCTCTCAGGACACTGGGATGGGTCCTGGATAATATTGGTGATGGGTAAGAAAATGCTTATGAAACACCGAAGAACCTTTGTTTTTTTTTTTTGTTTTTTTTTTATGGTACATGTATTAGCTAGGAAAGTGCATGGAACTAACTCGAAACTACTGGTAATTTTTGTTTTCTTCTTGATACCTAAAATGCTAGAAGCATTCACAATTTAGCTAACTGTCTTGGAACCTGATATGAAAGTTTCTTGAAGGGTTCTTCAAGAGTTCATTGGGGAATTGATGGTTCTGAGCCTTCTAAGGGTAGTGTCTTAACTTCAAAGAGTATTAACTGGGAAAGTTGGTGGTAGGTACAAACGCCCCATCATTGGTAAATATTTTCTTGTTAATGTACAGAACCCATCAGACATTTAAAATGTAGCTGAAGGTTCTTGTTACTTGGTACACTCTTTGTGTTCTTGAGGGGTTCTTTAAGGGGTCATTGGATAATTAAAGGTTCTTAGCGTCTGAAAATGGCAATTTTTGGAATTCTTTTTGATAGGGAAACAGTCTGTTGTCAGGCTCCTATAAGGAGACAGTCGAAGAATCCTTAAGAATGTAGGGTTTCTCATTTCTCCTGGGGTTCAATAGGTTGCTGATGAGCATCCTATATAGCCAGCATTCTTACAGACACCAATATTATCTTGGAGTGTACATGCACAAATGAGCAATGCAAGTCAAAACAAGACAAAATTCAAGCAAGCAATTTTTTTTACAACATCTAGTCAGGCTAATTAGTCATGTACTTTATTCTTTTTACTTCCTGATGCTAATTGACAATGGTTGTTAACAGACTGCATGACTTCTAGTGGTTAGATATTCAGCCCATGGCGCCAATAATAATGTTCTGAAAAAGGAACAGACAGGTCTACACAAGACAGTGCTGAGCTTGAACTTCTGCATCTTCTTTCAGGCTGTGAGAAGTAAAAAAAACAAAACAAAACCAGCCTTCCCTCAGATCTCACTAGAGCCGTAAGCGTCTGGCCAGCTTTGGCCCCATTTGACTTGAGTGCAGCATCTCTTTCTTTTTCCAGCGCGACGGAGTGCGTGTTCTTTACTGAACTGTCTGGATTTGATCTCGCCTCTCATCTCGTCTCCCCCCCCAACTGTGGGCAGACTGACTGCAAGACACTGATATCAGATCCAGGATGAGGAGGTGCAGAGGAACAGGGCTGACTGACCTGATCTGTCTGAGGGTGGGCTAGAAAAAGAAGGAGCTAGAAAAAAAGAAAAGAAAGAAGACAATGGACAGGAGGATAGAAAGAAGGCAGAGAGAATAAGGAGACGAGGAGATGATTCAAGGTGAAACAGATTAGAAAAATGGTGAAGGAGATAAAATGCAGCAATGAGATGAAGCAAATGGGAGGGAAGAACACACAGAGCAAGAGGAAGTGAATTAGAGAGATTGATGAGAGAAGTAAAAGAAGGTGAGAAATCAAAGAACTCATCTTTTGACATCTGTTCTTTCTTCTTTATGCCTTTAACTTTGAGACGCTATTACAAAAAAATAACCTATTTGTCCCAGATCTCTTATGACTCTAATACCAGGTGAGAAGTATTCGCCCTACCACTTGGATTTATTCACTTTTTTGGCATTCGAAATGCCACGTCCAGCTGAGATTTCCGTTTCTGGCTGCAAGCAAGGAGGTTTACTGTGATTTCACAAGGTGCGATGTGTCAGTAATGTCAGTTCTGTCTGTGCCAGGGTTCGGGTAAATAATGGCTGTAATGGTTTTAATTAGACCAAATAAGCAGCCACCTGCAAAGGCATGGCACATTTTATCGCCTGAATAAAGAGAGACGGAAAGAAAAGCTTTAATTACAGCTGAGCCGTGAAAGCTGGATGGGAGGTGAGCCAATTCAAGCTACGCTTGAACTGATTACTATCACAGAAGCAAGAACTTCAGCTGTGATTTTTTTTAAATTATATATTTCATATATTTTTGTATATGGGCTTATTCCTAACCCTATAGTGAGGACATTAAAAGAAATAATGAGCAGAGCATGTAATTTTGTGGTTTTATCTTTGATAATACAGCAGCGCTATAAATTGAAAGGCTGTACCCTGATGGGGTTTGATGTTGGGAGGGTGTGGGTTTGTTTATGGATTCCTGCCTTACCTCCACTTAGCTGACTGTTTTTCTCTTAGCTGAACATATCAGCTGAACCTTCTGGGATGTGTGCTGCAAATGTGTCCGGGTGTTTGGTATTAAAAAAGATTTATTCAGTGCTTGAGGTGATTCTGCAGTATTTTTATTTAAAGAAAAAAAAAATACTCACCTTGTTTACTTCTGGTCTACGCTTACTACGTAGACATGGATTTAACTTGAAATGTACCCTTAAAAGCAGCGTATTAAAAGGGCAGTTTCACTTATGCAGAATTTAGTCCGTTTCAATTGAACCCTTGGTGTGTTTACTTTCCCAGCGTGGTTCATTTACGCAGGTGAGAGCACAGCGGTCTTACTCAGGTGCAAAACAAGAATGAGTGACAGAGGTGGTCTCGGTCTGCTTCCAGCTCGAGTGTGGTTTCATTGTAGTAAGAAAGCAGTTTGACTCAATTGATCCAACTCCAGGAAGTGAACCAGACATGCTGTGTTACGGGTTTCCTTTCTTTCACGCTCTTGCCAGGGATTAATTTACCTGTTTATTTTGTCATATTTCTGTAATGACTTCTTTTTGAACAAATATGCTTTATAGTTTCAGCTCTGCATGCCCTGTGGACTTTTTTTTTTTTTTTTGCTTTTTGGTTTCACTTATGAATTATGTGCAATTGTATAATACCAAACCAAATAGCAAACAAACCAAAAGTCTCTATTTTGCTTTGATATTGACTCAGCAAACGGTCTAATAGGTGTGAAAATACCCTTAAACTCAACCCTTAGCTGCTGTTGTGCTTGAAATTGCTGGCATTGAAGGTTACATAAAGCATTTGATGCCTGCGGGCTGAATCTGTGGACGTTGTAATGGCAACACCCTGCCGTTTCAGTAAACCACAGTTGTTGACATATCACATTTACTGTGTTCACTGTTGGTCAGCATGGTGATAGTAGTGGTCTACCCTGGCGCCATACATACTGCTTCATTGGCTACGTGGTTATCTGTCTTCCTAACCTGAAGGCCAAGTGGTATCACATGCATGTCTCACTTATGTGTCAAGTTAAACAAAAAAAATTGTAAAATAATCTTCAATCAAAACAAGTTGGAAAACTGTTCAATAAAAGTAGTAGTTTTTCCTTTGTATTTAATAGCTATCTAAGATTGCAATGTATGGCTGTTATTGGAGCATGTTTGCTAAACACGAATAACAAGCTAGCGGATCACACCCTAAAATACGGTAGCTGGCGAGGTAAACACAAATAGCTAAATAGCTAAATACTGACATCAAAGATACTGTAACAGTGCCAGTAGTCACTCACATTGTTAAAAACATTGCATGCGTTAGGTTTAGAGGATCATGTGTGGTAAAAAATGTGCTAGTATATACAAAAATAATTTTTTAATAGTAATCTTACTAAAGCTCGCTAACTAGTATATTCTTGCTAGCCAGTGCTGCAACATAGGGCTACAAGTGGAGTGTGTTAAAATAAGTATTATATAAGCTGCTGTTAGACTGAGAAGCTACCTTGCAGTAGCTAAACATCAATGTAGCTAGCTAGCTTAGCCTTACCTACAGCTTAGCTTAGCTGTCAGCACACTGGATGTAAATGTGCTGTATCATACAAATGCAGAAGTGCTGTGCTAGTTCAGAGCCAATGCAGAATGATTATATCTATTTTTTATATTTGAAGCAGCTTTTAAGAGCAGGCTCGGCGCGTGAAGGAGTAATGGAATAACGACGTGTGCAGATTTCGGGATAAGAATTAAAGGGCGACGTGATGTGCCATCATAGGTCAGTGTGTGCAGGGAAATTCAGGTCATTCCATGTACTGCCTTCCGTTTTCTTCTAACAGTTCTTGGGATAATTGAGTGAAATCCCCAGCTGTATTCATTCTCCTAATTGAAAGCAGAAAATGCCCCCCTTTCCTTACATAGTTCTATTTCCGTGAAGTCCCGCTTTGCTCTCAGTCTGCCCCACTGCCCCTTCATTCACCTCGCGTACCCCCTCAGTTTGCCCCTGCTCCTGCTGCTAACGGCCACTGATTGTGTGTGCGTGTCTGTGTGTCTGCCTCAGTCTGTGTGTATTTGTGGCCTGATTAAATGAGCAGCATGTGGTCTCTGGGCATCCACCACGCCGCCAGGCTAACACTAACAGGACGCACTTAATTTTTTATGTCTGGGAGCATCCAGGCAGCCACAAAAGCTCTCTCTCTCTCTCTGTCTCTCTCTCTCACTCAAACACACACACACGCACACACATAAGCTAGATAAGTGATTTGTGTGGAATAAACAGGTCACGAGGGAGCTCTTAGCTGCTAGCGATTTATCACATTGCAAGAACAACGATGATGATAGTAGATTTTGAGTGGGCTTTTATAAACTCAGTTGTGTGTGTGTGTGTGTGTATGGACTAAATGACTGAAATGAAGTCGGAAGGCATGTGTGTGAGTGGGCTGAATTTAGGGATCCTGGCTCTGAAACACTCGAATTCTGCACTCATCCGTCCTGCTGTGCGTCTATCCCTCTCTCCTCCACCACCTCCTCCTCCTCCTCCTCCTCTCACGTCTGGCTTCTCCACTCTATCTGCCAGGCAGCCTCCCCTCCTCTGTCTATCTGTCTCTCTCTCTCTTACTCCGTGCTAGCCAATCGGAGCACTCCAGTCTTCCCACTGCTTGCCACTCAGTGCCTTGTTGCCAGGACGACAGAAAGGCATGAGACCCACTTTAGTTCAGGATTTTAAACTTGCCGTTGATTCTGTGCCCAGCCGGAAAAAGAGCTCGTTTCCCGCAGAGCCCGAAACCCCATACTCGCTTTGTTCGAACGAATTTGTTTCCTCGTTCATATTATGGGTGTGGTTTATAATGTTTAAAAGTGTCCCTAATATTGTAATAATCATCCACTTTCAAACACCTCTCCTACGTGATCCTCAGTATTGTCGTGCAATGTCTTGCTTTAGTTTTGTATAAGGCTTGTTGACATTATTTGTGGTCCAGAAATTAGCTCCTCCCCTTTTCTACAGCACATTTTGACACAGACTATGAGGTCAATGAAGGCAAATAAAGCTTGTATAGCAATTGCAATATACCAAATTTAGAAACAGCATCAAACTGCTGTAAATCTATTCATATCACTTCCTGTTGGGTTTTTTGCATATCGGGAATGAAAGTCAGACAACTCGAGTCTCGAGTTTATGATGCGGAACTGCTGTAGTCGTGCTCGTCTTAGTCGCAGTATTTTCTGGACGCGAGTGTTGGAGCGAGCAAAAAGTAGAAACTTGTTCTAGATGTGTTTATTAGGAAACGTCTTTTTAACGTTAAGGAATGGTTGTTAGTTACAAAGCGACAAAAAAACGTACATTAAAATTATGACAATTGCGACTAAAATGATAGAATAGTAGCTTTCTGTAGAAGAGCACAGATGCAAATTGCATTATAATCTGACCAGTAGTAAAATCCAAATGAAAGATATTCATGCAGATTCCTCCAGTTCAAGTTTCATCTTTACTTTACATAGTCTTTACTTTGGCATACATTCTCTGGGTTTGTAACCATGCATGGTGGCAGCAAAAATGGCTTTTAAGTTCTGTGAGCATCCGACTGGTGTTTCAAAACAGAGCGACGCATGCTTTCTTGGCTTTCCTGAGGGAATTCGGAGTGGAGCACATTTTGCTGAGACTGACATAATTTGTAGAATAACGCAAGCAAGACGATCGAAATCTCTGCTGAACTAAGACCTGTTCCGCCCTGACTGGCCTCACAAACACCTGATCGTTGTAGCACGCTAACGCTCCATACATGCCCATAAATATGCTCTGGATTACATGCAAACAAAAAAATTCAAGCGCTTGGCATTTTTATAAACTATTTATTCGGAAACTGCACTTGAAACGAAGTCATTCGGCAGAATGGAAATTTGCTTGTAAATATAACCAGTGGAAGGTTCAGCTGTTGTCTTTGCTCTGGTGTGTGGTTGTGGAGGAATCCTGACCTCTTGCTCCACTAATCTCGTGTTCCCCCTCTCTCTTTGCCTGCCTACTTCCCTTTTCTGACACTCTCTTTATCGCTATCTCTCCTCCTCCTCCTCCTCCTCTTCCATGCTCTGCTCTCTGGTGCTTGAATTGCATCTCCTTTTTTTCTGGCAAGCAGTAGGAGGGTGTCTTCGTCTGTCTGCGTGTGTGGGGGGTGTTTTTTTTTTTTTGTTTTTTTTTTTTCTTTCCTTCCTTTTGCAACTACGCAGTTTCATTACTCTAACTCCGATGAATATGAGTTAGCAGTTTTGAAGAAACAGAAGGTGAAATCTGCTTATAGGAAGCATATATTATTTTACATTTCTGATGTTTTTTTGTGTTGGTTTCCAGGTCTGCGATGGTCGATGGCATCATGATCCTCCTGCTTGTGGCTTTGACAGTTTTACCAGCTGCCAGTGTGGAAGGTAAAAGTTGCACAGATTCTGTCTAGTTGTAACCTCACATGCACGTGGATAGTGAATCTCTGAAGGGCTGTTTACAGACGTCTGTGTGTTTGTGAGAGTGGGTGAGTGAGTGAGAGTTAGTTAGCATCCTCCTTGTTCAAGGACACTCTCACTCTGTATGTGTCAACTTATTTGTGATGGCTTCACTGATTGCCTTTCAGAGCTAGAGTGATGACTGAGCATTTGAGACTCTCTCTCTCTCCCTCTCTCTCTCCCTCTCTCTCTCCCTCTGTCTCTCTCTCTCTCTCTCTCTCTCTGTCTCTCCCTCTCTCTCTGTCTCTCTCTCTCTCTCTCTCTCTCTCTCTCTCTCTCTCTCGCACTCTCTATCTCTCTCTCTCTCTCTCTCTCTCTCTCGCTCTC
>JAQQZU010000035.1:21463912-21477034 GCA_030068025.1 Parauchenoglanis punctatus | reverse complement strand
TGTCTCTCTATCTCTCTCTCTCTCTCTCTCTCTGTCTCTCTCTCTGTCTCTCTCTCTCTCTCTCTCTCTCTCTCTCTCTTTGTCTCTCTATCTGTCTCTCTCTCTCTCTCTTTTTGTCTCTGTGTCTGTCTGTCTCTCTCTCCCGCACTCTCTCCCTCTCTCTCTCTCGCTCTCTCGCTCTCTCTCTCTCTGTCTCTCTCTCTCTCTCTCTCTCTCTCTCTCTGCAGGATCTGTTGGACCACTCATGCACATCAGGCAGCGGTTCAGGACTGCCTTTCCTGGTACAGAGAACAGTCGCCAGACAGATTACACTGAACGAGTGTGTGGGTGTGTATCTAATCCGTCTCCTCTTCTCCTTAGAACAGATGCACAAAACGAGACATCTTCTAAGGCAGAGATGTCCAATGATATCTGTAAAGGGCCGGCGTGGGTGCAGGTTTTCAGTCCAGTCAAGCAGGAGCCACACCTTATTGCACCTGTTTAATCAGTTGAGCTTGGCTTTCCATAGACTCAGGTGTGGCTGCTTGGTTGGAATGAAAACCTGCACCCTGCTAAAGATCTGACACTTCTGTCTTAGAAGATGTCTCGTTTTGTGCATCTGTGTATTTACCAAGGACATACACCTCTGTTGTTTGGGCTCTTTAGAAACTGTCACTGTTTTTTGTTTTATTTTTTTCTTCAAAATTTTGAGAAGACTAAACCATTTCATTTTTTTCTCCAAGAATGCAAAAGACAGATGTAGGGTGTGTGGGTACTGATTAGATGAATGTGTTTAATCCAGCATGTCTGTTCCATCCCCAGAGGCAGTAAATATCAAAGTCTTGGTGTTAATCTGTAAGAGAAGTGTTTTTCCCAGTCTTCCTCCAGACGGCTGTGAGGCTACATGCTTTTTTAAATCCACTAACATGGTTGGATTAAGAGATGAAGGCCTGAGCAGTTTACTGATAAAGATTGTCTGCTGTTATGAAGAACTGAGCTTAAGATTTAACACATTGTTTCATAAACTAACACTACACATTTTAATGGTATTTCATGCACAGCATCGTTTTTGTGGAACATTTTAGAGAGTTATGCTGGGTTTACTCTTAGAAATGTTGACTTATGTGTATATGTATGCGTTTGTGTATGTGCCCGAGTTCCCACCAGTGTTTCTGAACCTTTTAAAGGACTACACAATTCCACAGGATCATTGTGTAAAATAACACAAGTAATACAACTAAAGAACAGAGCTAACATTTCAGTAAGCTATAATCTTTCAGCTAGCTAACTCACTAACTTACATGGAGGATGCTGAAGTTGTGTTGTTCTTTATTGTTGTAATTCTATTGCACAAGTCAACAAATATAAAATAGTTGCTAACTTTTTAAAAGCCCAAAGTTTATGCAGCTCTGCAGTCTATAGAAAACCGTCTCCAGTTATAGATTGCTGGCTAAATGCAGGATGTGAAATAATAGATAAATTAGTTATTCTATGAAGTATGGGTTGGAGTCACTTGAGTAGCTCCTGTTTGAAGAAAGGCACCTACTCTCGGGAACATTTTGAACTGTGGACCAGTAACAAAAGCCAGACCCCCGGTGGTTTGTCCAGTGGAAATGCGGCTAAAGTTTCTGAGTTCCTATGAAAAGTTTCCTGTGGAGGAAATACGCATATTGAAACACATCCCTTCTGGCTGCAGTACTTCCTGGTTCCTAGCTATGATCTTAAAATGTGTGTGTGTGTGTGTGTGTGTGTGTGTGTGTGGTCTCTCAGGGAAAGGGCGTTATGGAGAGGTGTGGAGAGGTCAGTGGCAGGGTGAGAACGTAGCTGTGAAAATCTTCTCCTCCCGAGACGAGAAGTCCTGGTTCCGTGAGACCGAGATTTACAACACAGTGCTGCTGAGGCATGAGAACATTCTGGGTATGTCTACCTGTTCTGTTCAGCTGGCTGTATTAGGATTAAATCCAGTACCAAATAAGAATATTAACATGTTTGTAATGTAAGATTAATAAACATTATTTCTAATTTCTTTCCCTCTGCTTACAGGTTTTATTGCGTCAGACATGACGTCTCGTAACTCTAGCACTCAGCTGTGGCTGATCACACATTACCACGAGATGGGCTCGCTGTATGACTATCTGCAGCTGAGTACGCTCGATGCCCCAGCGTGCCTGAGGATGGCCCTGTCCATCGCCAGTGGCCTGGCGCACCTGCATGTAGAGATCTTCGGCACACAGGGCAAGCCGGCCATCGCTCACCGAGACCTGAAGAGCAAAAACATTTTGGTGAATAAGAACGGCCAGTGTTGCATTGCTGACCTCGGTAAGGACACACCTGAGGCTTTCATTTCAAACTAATTATCAGTATTGCAATTGAAAAAAAGGACAGAAATGGGTTTGGGCATTATTACTCTAAGCAGAGGAGTGCATTTGCATACTACTACTACTACTACTAATAATAATAATGATGATGATGATAATGATTGTTGTTATATGCCCCACATAAATCAGCACAATGAATAATAATAAAATAGCCTAATAGATTTTATTTGTATTGTGTTTTCCAGTAAAAATAAAGCATAAAAAGAATAAAGTTTAAGGAATAAGAAACAAAGAAAAAAAGGAAAAATTAAGCAGATTTTCATTAATCAGAGGAAATTTAGCTTTATTCTAGTGGAAGGAAGGAAAAAGCATAAGGTCAGGATATTCATTTTTTAATAGGCAACTCCGATAAGCCCTGTAACTTCATGGTCACTTTGTGACTTTGATTAGTTAAGTGTTTTTTCCCTTTTCCAATTCATTACACCATTTGCCATTCCGACCTGCTAATAATAGCGCACAGTGCAATGTCTCTACAGAGAAACCGAGAGCACTTTGTCCTTATTCAAAAAAACTGCTACTATATTATTGTGAGGCTGTTCCAGCTCTCCAGAACATCAGGTGCCCATTAGGCTCCAAAAAAATCAACCCAGCTTCACTCGGAAGCCTTAATGAAAAATCCATTAAAGTTCATACCATGCTGTGAATACGGGGAAACTTTGCCTCGCTGAGGTCAGAGATGGGACGGGGGGGTTCGGGGAGTTTTTTGGTAAACAACTTTTTCGTAAACACCTTCAAGCATGTAAAAGAAACAAGCTACATTACGCAATGGGACAAGTTTATTTTTGCCATTGTTTTGTCATGGAATCAGAATTAGAAAATATGCTGTATGGCTATACTTGAGTAAATGTAATGTATTTGAAAAGCACAGCTTGGATGTTAGTGGGTTGTTTTGGGCGTTACTTGTGCTCATCAAAGTTTATTGATTTTTCCGTTCCATTTCTGTCATTTGTTATTATGTTGTTATACGTCCACAAGAGGGCAACGTGTATTTCAAAGATGATTTTCTTTTTTTCTGCTCAAGTACACCGTATGACTATGAAATGATTTTGGTATAAACAAACATGGCACATGTGTCTTTAAATGTTAATCTAGTATCTATCTTTTTTTGACCGTTAAGGCCTGGCTGTGATGCATTACCAGGACACAAACGAGCTGGATGTGGGGAACAACCCTAAAGTGGGCACCAAACGGTACATGGCCCCTGAGGTGCTGGACGACTCCATTCAGGTGGACTGCTTCGAGTCATACAAACGAGTGGACATCTGGGCTTTCGGCCTTGTGCTGTGGGAGATCGCCAGACGCACAGTCAGCAACGGTCAGTCAGGGTTTTTTTTATTATTTTTTTTACCTCATATAATGCCTCCTTTCTGGCTGATCAAATCTTACTTGCTTCATTGCTTCAGACCTTTCAATAAAAGAGAAAGTGAGCAATTCTCTCAAAATCTTAACACAACGATTGACACGTAACTAGCCTACTAGTTATCATAAGCAATCCTGACAGGATTACTTACTGGATTTTTAACTCATGAATGATCATAGTCTTAAATGTTAACACTAGCCAAGTTATAACATTAGCTAACCATACTGGATTTCTGACAGAGGTTTTTTTTTTTTTTTATCCCATAATCATATCTTTTCATAATATTCACTAGTTAGCTAGTTAACATGACTTAATCTGACCGGAGATTTTTAACTCATCATTAATAATTGTAGTCGTCATTGTTAATACTAGCCAGCTAACATGAGCTAACCTGGCACTATTTCTGTCAGTACTTTTTACTCATAATAATAAACTTTTGTAATCTTAACTGTTTAACAGACTATCAAACTAGTAAACAAGCTAAGCTACTTTTTAACTGATAATCATACATTTCCACGGTCTTCAATGTTAGTTCTAGCTAGCTAGTTAAAATGATCTAAACTGGCTGGATTTCTGAAAAGATTTCTATCTCGTAATAATACATTTTCTTAATCCTCAGTGGTAATACTAGTCAGGAAGTAAATATGAGAAACCTGAAAGGATTATGCAATTCGTAATCATAACTTTTCACAATCTTTGGTGTTAACAGCACTAGCTAGGTTGAGCTAACCTGACAGGATTCCTTTCAGGATTTATCCTACTAGTTGATAAGAGCTAGCCAGGCAGGGCTTATTTCATAACCAAACATATTTATCACTGTTCTTCACTGCTAACAGTAGTCAGTTAGTTAGCGTGAGCTAACCTGGTGAGATTTGGGGCTGAATTTTAAGTCAGTTAAGTTCCTAGCTAATATAACTGTTTACCATCCTGTGGTTATGAAACTACACCATCTCACAAAAGCTTGAATGTCTGAAGACAACATTTCTCTAAAATAAGAGCAGTCTGGAATGCTGCTGGTGAATTTTTTATTTTTTTTTGGTACATTTTTTGCAAGCTAGTCATTAGTGAATTATAGTTCCCCTGTGGGCACAGCCCAGAACAGGTGGATGTTGTTTATTGCAAAAAGAAAATCATAGGCTACAACTTTCTCCTTTACAGGCTCGTAGAAGCAGTTATATCTCCTTTAGAAATGCAAATCTATTCACCAAGTAACTCTTCGCTAATACACCTGTTTCAGCTCCAGACCATACTCTCTGTTCGTGCAAAAGATTTAAAATATTCAACATGCAAACTATTTGGTGGAATGGCCACTGCAATACGAGTAAAATGTGTAGTATGATAGTTTAAAATGCTTAGTGAAGATATTTAATCAAACTGTATTTATGGAGGTCGTGCTAAGCTTGGAATGTAAAGTACGGTTAATGCGGAAAGTGTTTCTAGGGATGAAAACTGAGTGAGTGTTAAAATGAAGCTGGAGCATTCATGTGTGGCAGAACTTTCATGTTCATCATTAATCAGTAATACTTTGTGCTTGATGTGTGTATATAGATTTTTTTATTTTATTTCGGACCTCATCTGAAGTACAGATTAGTCAGCATAAACGGGGACTACGGAAAGCAACCTGAGATACTTGATCAGAAACGTTCCCGTAGGATGTCCGTGGGACTGACACGGACACGGAGTGTGGGAATGTGGGGGTTTGTGAATGTACTGCATCAGCACTATTAATGACTGAGACAGAAAACGTATAGTAGATCAGTCATGTGACAGCAGTGCCATCACTAGTGTCTGAGTGCAGTATCTGAAATGGACGCTGATTTCTCTCCTGTGCCTGGCTTTAGCCTGCTATTAATAGAATCTGTCAGCAGTGAAGGTTGTCCCAGGGCACATTTCCATTGCATAATGCACCTGCATAAGCCACACATTAGCACATTAGCAGAATTCAGCTGTGGTAATTACCTCACTGCTTATTTGGAAATCTGGTTCACGGATGTGATAATTGGAAAGTAAAATGTGTCTCACTTTTTTTTTTCAACTAATACATTTATTTCATTTGACTATGCAGGTATTGTAGAAGACTACAAACCTCCCTTCCATGATGTAGTGCCTAGTGACCCTAGCTTCGAGGACATGAAAAAGGTGGTGTGTATAGACCAGCAAAGGCCCAACATCCCCAACAGATGGTTCTCAGATTCTGTGAGTATATATTTGAATGCAATCAGTTAAAATGATGAACACTTTTGTGTCGTTAATTGCTATTCCTCATTTTAATTTTGTAATTATAATGCAGTACAGGAAAGCTGTATTGATCGAAGTAAGACATGAATATTCATATTTATAATATTGGGAGTGCTTGAGAGTGTGAGTTTCACTTCCTTCTGTTTCATTTAGATTAAATTCTGTACCTCTACTCAGTATGTAAGGAACAAATCTGACGCAAGTTAACCCCGTAAACTCAAAGGAATCATGGGTTTTGAACATTTTGAACATTATGATATTATATTAGCTTAAACATTTTACAATTTTTTTCCATGACATTTCTGGATGAAAGCCAGTTAACAAATAAAAAATGGCACAGTAGAGCTGTAACCAGCAACTACTAGCCATTAAATAAGAGATTTCTTGGTGCATTGGACTGAATCAGAGCCCTCATCTCAGCCTTAGCCTGTTCACTGTCATGAGATGATTGACTCTTGTTTCATACACTTCATCTTTCACTTTCTCTGTTTTTCCAGACTTTAACATCCATCGCCAAACTCATGAAAGAGTGCTGGTACCAGAACCCGTCGGCGAGGCTCACGGCTTTGCGCATCAAAAAGACTCTGACAAAAATCGATAACTCTTTGGACAAAATTAAAGCGGACATTTGAACTCTTTTCATATGGAAGATCCTCAAAGGCCTTTATAATGTCCAGCAGAAGACTTGTCTGGAGATCCAGGAAAAAAAAACAAAAACAAAAAAAGGACAGCACGGGCACAGTGCCCTCTTAGAGGCACAATGTATTTATTTTAAAACGTACAGTGGGACACGTTTTGGCATCCAAAGATGGCACAGAGGGCATTTAAAAAGACTGCAGATATGTGACCTAGCTTTCACAGAGACTGTTATTGTAGCAAGACCTGGAAAGGAGAAAGTAGCTTTAGAGCTCCAGTTTACTTCTAACGCAGCTTTGATTTTTCGAACTGTCTGGAAAGGACGTCTTTCGTTTAGCAATATTGTCTGTGCTTCTTTTTGATTAATTGCACTGGCAGTTGCTGGCATTCCTTACTTGCACTGTTATGGAAGAATTTGGAGGGAAAAAGACGACAACTTGCCAAAAAAGGCTGTATTTTATATTCCACTAGCATCATATCCTTATCCATTATCAACCACAGAGATAGCGCGTGCAACTTTTAGTTTTACGTTACAGTCTTTTTTTGTCGTTGTTGTTTACTTTTGCACTGCCGTTTACAGTATAATGATAAAAAAGAGCATCTCTGCCTCCTTTCATGTCACTCGAACTGTAATTTATTTAACTTTGTTTTTTAACGGTAAAATAGCCACTCTGTTCCTGTTTTGCCTGAGATGTTTAACGTGTCACTGATATAATTTTTTTTGTTTTTGTTGTATTATTGAGCATTTAGCTATTTCCCTTTGGTTTGTTTCATAAGCTTTATTGAGTATAGATGCTAAAGTAAATAAAAAAAGATTCTTAACTCAAAAATATTAGGCAATGCCTGTAAAGTGTTCATATATGACTATGTGCACTGATCACACAAATTTTAAAACGTGTTGCGTTATTTTATTTCATTTTTAAAAATGTAATTTTACTGTAGTAATTAAGACAGGATAGATTTCACCCTAAACTTATTTTTATGATGTAATGATTAGCAGATTTCATCATAAAGCCGTTTATTTGACTGTTTTGGTCGTTTTGCCTAATTCTTTTAAGCTACAAATCTCATAATTGGTGTTAAATACATCATAGGTTAATGTTAATGGGTCATAAAATGTAAAAACCAATCAGATTTCAGTATGCAAATTTTGTCTGTTATTACAGGTTTGGAGGCATTCTGCATCTCTTTTCTAATGCCATTATTGTAGGATTGCCATTTTATGCAATTTACTATAGAAAAAATGGGGTATTTGATTGTGACTCTAAGAAATAATCACATCAAGACTTAAAGTGTCAAGACTAAACAACTTTTTTCAATACACACTCCACACTGACTGCATCAACAGTGCAAAAATTAAATGTGTCCAAATGAGATACGCAGATCTTTTCTCACTCTGTTTGACTTTAGAAATTAGCTGTGTTTTTATCGAAATGAAGGTTTCCCGTGTGGAAAAAATACAGCCAAATATTCCAAGCATGGCATTCCTTTGTGTGAATTTATCATCATAAAAATATGATTCTGTGAACTGAGAAATCTGAACTGAGCAAAAAAAGAGGGGGTGGCCATGAGAACATTTAATCGATATTACATCTGTTAAATGTGACTTCTTGTTTTATGGGATCTGGTAAAGCCATTGCATAGAGGATTAAGTTAATTTTAAGATATACAGGCATATTATTAAATATGAAAATGAATAAATCAAAAACCAAAGTACATTTTATTGTCCAGGGGAAGATTTTTAGGGTTGCAGCGGGACCTACAGCTCCTGTGCTTGTCCTACACCGCTGTATCATTCTTTATTCAAGTTGAAAATTTATTTTTAGTTCTGAATAGAGTTGGAGAGATTTTTGCTACTATGTAAATATCCAGCCAATGTTTTGGACATTTTTGGCAGCATTTCATCAGCCTATGTTTCCTCCTCGTTGGCGTTTAACAGGTTTCTGGAAACAATTTCATAGTCGAGTATTTCAAGGTCCATTGTAACTTTTAAGCAAATTCACTCTTACGCTGGTTGTGTTTATAGAGTCTCCTGATGGCAGCAGCAGAATGAATTCAAAGGTCTACAGAAACAATCTGTCTGCCAATATACAGAGAAATGCATCTGGTCTAATTGGGAGGAACTTCAAGCGGCAAGACAACGATCCAAAACACACTTTCAACACAAAAGGACTTCATCATAGGAAAAAACTGGAAGGCTTTAGACTGGCCAAGTCAATCACCAGAGCTTAACCCGATTGAGCATGCATTTCACATCCTGAAGCGGAAACTGAAAGGCAGAACCCCCCAAAACAAACAACAACTGAAAGAAGCTGCAGTGCAAGCCATTAAAAGCATCACAAAAGCAGAATGCAAATGGTTGTCTTGATGTAGTTATTGCAAGAAAGCAATATGCAACCGAATATTAAGTGTTACTTACTTTAAGACTATTCTGTTCCTATATTTTTGCTCACCTAAAAATTGGGTGGTTTGCCATGTACCAGACCGAATGTTTCTGTAGACTGCTGAATTCATTCTGCTACTACCATCATGAGTTACAGTACATGATGAATAAAGATTATTGAGCCCGTTCCAGAAGCAGCCATCCAAGCCCAAGCCATGACATTACCTCCGCCATGCCTGAACGATGAGCTTGTATGTTTTGGATCATATTCGGATCCTTTCTTTCTCCATACTTCGGTCTTTCCATTACTTTGCTAGAAGTTCCAGAACTGCTATGTCTCATCTCTGTCTCTCTTTGTTAATTTCATCCTGCCCTTCTGATTCTTAATGCTGATGAGTGGTTTGGATCTTGTGGTCTGACTTCTATAATTCTGCTCTCAAAGTCTTCTTTGAATAGTTGAATGCGATACCTTCTCCCCTGCCTTGTGGACTGGTGTTTTTGGGTTTTTCTTCACAGCTCTCACAATGTTTCTGTTATCAACTGCTGTTGTTTTCCTTGGCTGACCTGTTCCATGTCTGGTTCTTAGTACACCAGTGGTTTCTTTTTCAGGACATTCCAAACTGTTGTATTTGCTATGCCCAATTCTTGTGCAATTGTTTTTCTCCCCTCTAGATTCGTTGGCCACCAAAGTGCCGTGTAATAAGTTTTTCAACACATCTAGATGTAAATAACAGGAAATGAAAGCTGAAATTCTGATCCATAGTATCATATTTGATCTCAAACCCAAATGTCTTTGGTGTATAGCAAAAACAAACTAATTAGTCTTGCTGCGCCAATGCTTTTGTAGGGGACTATGTATTTGAAAACTATGATTAATATCAATAAACTCGAGCTTGGATGAATAGAAATGCTTTCACTAATTGAAAGAATCAGGTAGAAGATCTTGAAGTGTGATCTGGAAATATTTGAATTGCCAGGCCTTATCCCTCTGATCTTCAGGATGTGCTTCTGGCCCTGCATAATGGACCCTGTGCTACAATTAGGTGCAGCTTTGACTTTTAACCTTCCGTTTGAATAGACACTGAGCACAGGGCAACAGAGGATGGCAAATACACTTGCAGAAGGCAGAAGTGCTTTTAACATGGCTGCAAATGCACTGTGGATTTGGCTTAAGTGAATCTGGAGTAGGTCTATTTCATTAGTCTGAGTTATTTACGTGCAATTAAAATAAATCTTTTTTTTGTGTGTGTGTGTGGTTTGTTTTTTTTTCCAGGATGGATTTTTATTTTGCTCTGTGCCCAGGACAAAATTCAACTGAGTGCAGAAGTACAAGTGGACACAGTAATGTCCTATCCTAGAGCTGTTTGGCCGCTGATCTTTGACACACTCGATCTACCCTTGGCCTGATTCTCATCCAAATACATGTCACACGTACTGTGCCAAAGTTGGAGCACTGTGCACTCTGCTGCCCAGTGATCCACTAAGCAGTGCAGGCATTTCAAAATATGATCATATTTGTGTAGATCTGGCATCTGTTGTATGCATCCACTCATTTGACTCAGTGACTACTTGATAAAACTTCATTTCTGTCTCAGCACAGAATTTAATTCTGAAGTGCTGCTAAATATCCTCTTTCCTCTGAATTACCAGTGTGGTCTCCTAGTAATTGATTAAAGTACTTAAATACTATTTTTAAATGTCTTTTGGAAATGTTGTATATTCCTCTAGATCCACTACATTTAATTGAGATTAGGCTTACTTATTGTTTATGAAGACGTTATTTGATCACAAAGCAGCTTATATCAAATGAGTGAGACTGTGACTGTGGAAAGGAGAAACTCCCTGAGATAACATGAAGAAACTGACAGGAACCAGACTCAGAATAGTGAGATTATAAATCATTAATCTTCTACAACTGTATACTATTAAGTCAAACAGTGCTGAATGCCTTGAAAGGATCTTCATTATAAGCATATGGTGAATAAGTCTTGGAATTTATTTATTATTTATATAAACAAGAATTATATTATTTATTAACAAAAACACATGTGCCACAATTATTGGCACCCCTGCATTTAACACTTTGTACAACCTCTTTTTGCCTATAAAGTGGCATGGAGTTTTCCACTATAACATTTTATAAGGTTGGAGGATACAGAGCAGGGCATCTGAGACCATTCCTCTTTAAAGAATCTCTCCTGAACATCCAGGGTCCTAGGCCCACTCTTGTGCTCTCTCCTCTTCAGCTCACCCCACAGGTTTGCAATAGGGTTCAGGTCAAGGGATTGAAAGGGCCATGGCAGAAGCTTGATTCTCTGGTCATTTTGGGGTTGATTTGGACATGTGCTTCAGATCACTGTCCAAAGATCTAATGATGACCCAGTTTTAGTTTCCTGGCAAAGGCAGCTTGATATTGATTTAATGTCCTGGTGCTTCATGGAGTCCATGATGCAATGTACCCTAACAAGGTTTCCAGGGCTTTTGGAGTTAAAACAGCCCCCAACATCACAAAACCTCCACCATATTCTACAGTTGGGATAAAGTTTTTTCATTATAGTCATCCTTCTTTTTATGCCAAACGCATCTCGAGTGTTTATTGCCAAAAAGCTCCATTCTTGTTTCATCAGACCATAGATCATCGTTCCAGTCAAGGTTGTAGTAGCATTTCACAAACTTCAGGTGCTTATGTTTGTGGTTTACCTACAGAATTTGTTTTCTGGCATACCTTTCAAATAATCTCTTGGCATGGAGGTGGCGTCTGATGGTGGCTTTGGAGTCTTTCACCAACAGTGATCCTTGGGGGTTTTTTTTACATTTTTTTACCTCTCTTAGCCTCCTCCTCACTGTACATGGAGCAAAAATAATCTTGGATCCTCTTCCAGGCAAGTTTCCACAGTTGGAAACTGTTCCAGTTGATGTCCACATTGTTATTATTGTCCTAACAGAAGAAATGGGCATTTTCAGGTAAGTAGCTATTTTTTTTTTAAAACCATTCCCTGACTTATGAAGGTCTACACACTTCTCCCTCATTTGGTTTATGTGTTCTCTTATCTTTCCTATGTTGATGTATGAATAAGGGAATTTGGCCTCTGTGTCACCTCATATTTGTACCCCAGGAAGTCCTGAATTACAACTTGACAGTTCCTACACACTCCAATCAACTCACAAATGTACGATCTGAATGGGAAACATGCTTCAGTTACATTTTGTTCACAATAATTTCCAAATGTGTCAATAATTGTGGCACGTGTTTTTGTTGAAAATAATTATTTCTTTAAGAATTTGTATTTGTGAAATGTTTGTACGTCAGTAAAGAAAGCAACATAATGAAGGGTCCTGAGTTTTGCTGTAAAAAAGAAGGGACAGTCAAAATCTCCAGAAGAACTGTAGCAGATTCTCCAAGATGCTCAGTAATGCTGGGGTCAGACTACATGAATGCAGATCGAGTTTGACCCAATTTTGTTACTGGTGACAGTATCATGCCTGAATATGAACATCAGGAACAATAAACGGACCTTGTAGTGTGACATGATTGAAGAACAGCGATCAGAATTTTTTGTATTTTCTCATCCAATTTGACAACTCTTATAAGATGTTCTTTGACATTCCTTCTGTGGCCATGGTTACAATTTCTTGAACCTCCTCCCCATCAAACTTGTAGTGTTGCCAGTCTCCTGACCAAGACACAGCAAGAATTTATGGCACTATGATTGCCTAATCTGACATGATATCCATCTTGAAAGACAATAATATCATGTAGTCCGATCCTGGCACAAAACTTACCAGCTAATTTCCTTATAAAACTACACAAATCGTACATGGGGCTACTATTTAAGAAAAAAAAAAGCAAAGCATTGTCACACCAAATATTGACTTTGTTTAGATTAGAATTTAGTTTAGTTTTTGTTTAGAATTTTTTTGTTATCTTTGCAGTATTTCTTTGAAAGACTTTCACACACACACACACACACACTATATATATATATATATATATATATATACTACACAGCAAGAAGGTCCTGGGTTCGATCCCCGGGTCACCGAGGGTGCCTTTCTGTGTGGAGTTTGCACGTTCTCCCCATGCATGCGTGGGTTTCCTCCGGGTGCTCCGGTTTCCTCCCACAGTCCAAAGACATGCAGATTAGGTC
>JAQQZU010000035.1:21441425-21452729 GCA_030068025.1 Parauchenoglanis punctatus | reverse complement strand
GAGTGCAAGCAGGAACTCTGGCAGGGCTAGCTATGACAGCATAACTAAAAGGGAGAGCCAGCAGGTAACACAGACATTTATCTAGGGTGCATAGAATCAAATGCGTGTGAGAGACTTGTTCACTGGGACACTCGGACTGGCGTGCAAAATCACCAGCCCTCAAAAATCACATGTGGAATTATTTGGAGCAGTATTTAAAACACCATGGACTCTAGGTGAATTGCACCCAGTGACTGGAAGAGCTCGGCAGTCTTAGCGTCAGCATAATGTGACTGGCAGTGTCAGAAAGTATTTTCATTGAAAATGTATTTTTTGATTAAAGATTTCTGCTGCTGTGAGGTCAGACTAAATGTCACTAATAGAAAGTCAGCATTGGCTGCAAATATAGTAGAGGAGAAAATGAAACTTGCTAATGGACAGAAAATATCAGTAAGCTTACTTCGAAGAATGTTTCTGTTTTTGTGACCCCATTATTTCATGTGCCTGGATAACGATGATTATGTTAAGAGAACATAGTAATTGTCTGTATTAACAGGTCTGTCGTTAGAGGATCTTCATCATATCATCTGACATAGAGAGCACATCTCATACATTGTGATAAGTAATTGTCAGGAATGGTTAGCAAGGAGATGGATGCAAATGCAGGTTAGCAACTTTTATTGAAAAGGTTTCCAAAGTAGTCCAAAATGTGAATTTAAATCATAATCAGTAACAAGGAAAAGCTTGGCGATGTGCAAACAATGATATCGGGGCAAAATCCAAAAATGTAAAAAACTGATAGCAAGACAAATTCAAAACCAGAAGGATCAAAGGATTGGTAAGTTCAGGTAAGTGTTCAGTGAGCTTTGCTTTGCAATGGGGCAGAGTCAGTGTTTGTTTTATTTATTTGAGTTAGGTGTGATTGTGACAAGTACACAGAGTTAATACTCTCAGGTGAACGTGAACGTGCTGGAGGAGTGCAGTGCTGGGGATTGTAGTCCATGGCAGCCATGTTTGTAGGCCACAGTGTGGTTTGGGAAATGGAGTTTGGGATGGATTCCTGAGCTGATGTGACAATAATAAAAACACTGCTGTAGTAGCACATTGTAAAGCTGGTAAAAAAAAAGGAGAGAAACTATACATTTCTTATATAGGATCTTATAAAATTAAGAAAGTCAGTACAGTGTGGTAGCACTGAATTGTTAAAAGGGTTTATGATTTTTTTAAAATCTCAATATCAAATCGGCCTGGCACACTTATGCATTGGGGAGCATTGCCACCTCAGAGCTCTAGGACCCCTGGTTCGATTGTGAGTTTGGGTTACTGTTTGTTTTTGTTCTCTCTGCATCCGTGTGGGTTTCCTCAAGGTTCGATGTTTTCCTCCCACCTTCAAATTGCTATGATAAAGTGTGTGCACATATGTGCATGGTACCATGTGATGGCCTGACATCCCATCCAAGATGTATTCCCACCTCACAATTTTAAACTGGTTACTGAAGATGAATAAATGTCAAATCATTGAACGTTGCCATAGACTAAATCGTTATCTAATTCTCTCTCAGTTTATTGAATTAAAGACACTATTTGAAATAAAGGGCAAGTGTTTTTGGATGTACATGCATGTGTGATCTCAAATTTCGACCCCTGGCAGACGAGAAAGACGTTGATCCTCTCATGCTGAGCTGTGATATAATATCCTGGCAGGGCTACGTGAACACAGGCAGTGTTATCTCCCAGCTGAGAGTTATTAATACTTCACTTTGGTCTAATGGGAAGAGTGCAAACTCAAACTGAGCACTGGCTTAGCAGATACACTCTGCTGAGGAAAGATAGGCTGAAGATAATGCACTTCAAACTTTCCCGTATGCCAATCTTTAATGAAGCGTGATCAGAGCTCCGTGCTGCCTGTAGCGTGTAATAAGGAGATTATTGTTAATAAGGAGAGTTTTGGAAAAGTTAGTCAAAGATGAACATGAAACATGACACTATGATTGTGATGTGCTTAATGTCAGATTCTATTTGTAGGTAAGGGAGGGATTAGTGGTTTCTTAGTATATTCATAAACTGTCTGAGGCAGTGGAAGTCAGCATGAGGGCATTGCTTCTGTGGTCTTGATTTTAAATTGTGTGTTGGTTGTGATTTAGTGCTGTTGGATTATGTATAATGCAAATTTCTCACCTGTTGTGTTCACCATGGAGTGGAATATTTGTTTATGGATTACTGTTATTATACTGTGAAATATCCCGAGCGACCAGCACAGAATATTAATGAGCACTATAATATACTACAACATATTTGTAATTTTTTTTTTATTTGCCCATTTTGTTGTGTTTTCACTTTTAATGTTTGCATACAGATAAAATTTCATGACTTTATGGCTTACAAGGTTAGTGCAATACATATGATCACTTTGATTTTGTACAGTTTGCGTTCGTTCACTGAAAATCTTGAGCCTTTCCATGCGCTTTGTTTCTCAGTGTGAACTCCGATATCATACTGCAGAAGATGAGATCTTGACATTGCCCTCTGTGCCGTCTGAACGCAAGTGCATTCTGAATTTACAAAATTTTGCAGGATTTCCAAACATTTTAAAAGGTTTTATAATTTGTAAATGAGATATATGAATATCTTTGAGTCAGTACTTATTTTCTGTGTCTTTACATAGTATATTTTGAATAAGGTAGTCTTGCTATGATGTGTCCACAATTTCCCCTGAGAACATTGGCATTTGTGGCAAATTAAATGAATGCAGTTACACCTGGATGTTTAGCAACAAAACGTTTGTGGTCTCAGAGTCGGAAAGTGCTCTAGGTGGATTTAAGTGTCTTCAAGAGTGAAAGCAGTTTTGAAAAAAGCTAAGTCGAGGGACAAGTAACCTCAACCTTGTGATTGGTGAGGGTCAAGGTTACATAAACCCTATCCAAGAATAGTACCTACTGTATTTTACATAAAAGATAAGATAAGGTAAGATAAACTTTATTACTCTCCCTAGGGGAAATTCACACATAGAAAAAGCATCAGTAGTTAAGTGCATGTACTCAATGTAAGGTTAAAAGACTAACATTAATCTAATTAGAAAACAATCGTGGAATTGCATTGTGTCGGATTTTAAAAGTCTTAATAAAGATGGCTAGATCTATCCTGCTCTCCCCTGTACATTAATTATTTTCTCAACAAATGTTGTATTTAATCTTTGGGCCCTTGAGACATGTTTTAAATGTTTTTTTTTACTGACTACTCAATATAGGTGTTTAGCTCGAATACTGTGAAGTTCTTTTTGTCTTTATCCCCTCATGACTCTGAAAACGGAAAATTTGTCATGTTAATTGCAGTGCCTGTAAGAAAGCCAAAAACTGGAAGATAAAATTGCCTGTAACTATCTCCATTAGAGTGTATAATTTACTGTCTCCTTGGTTTTAATGAATGTTGACTTTATCTGAAAAGTGTCCACTTTTCTCTGACAAATTGTCTTCATGAAGGAAGAATCAGGATTCAACTCTGTATTCGGAATGAGTGAAGGTAGATTAATTTTAGTATCTCAATTCAGAAAAAAGTTTGTGTCACGTCGTCTGGGTTTGGCTGGATACAAGTCCAGGTAGGAGACATTTATATTTAGTATGTCATTTGGCAGACGCCCTTATCCAGAGTGACTTACATATATCTCATTTATACAATTGAGCAGTTGAGGGCTAAGGGCCTTGCTCAAGGGCCCATCAGTGATAGCTTGGCAGTGCTGGGATTTGAACTCATGACCTTCCGATCACAAGGCCAATGTCCAAACCACTGAGCTACCACTGCCCAGACGGTGACGGCAGACGGTGACGGCAGACGGTGACGGAGACGGCAGTAAAACAAACGTGTTTATTATAGGCAGTATCAATATCCATAAACGGAAACGGGTTCAGGCAGAGCAAAGCTAACACAGAGATGAACAACCATTCATGCCTATGAGCACTTTAGAGTAGCCAGTTAAGATAATCTGCATGTCTTAGGGCTGTGGGAGGAAACCAGAGCACCCAGGGGAAACCCACACAGGCACAGGGAGAACATGCAAACTCCACACAGAAAGACACCAGTTGGACCGCAGGTTCAAACCCAGAATCTTCTTGCTGTGGGACGCCGGTTCCGACCACTGCACCACCATGCTGCCCCTTGATTGATATCACTAGTTGAAATTCTAGAGTCTTTTCAGTGACTCAGATTAATTTAACCCATTCAGTTAACTGATTTATTTAGTTTGCCCAAATGTGTGGCCTGATCCTGCAACTGTTACATGCACTGAAAATGCTGGAAATCTTTAGCTTGGACCAAATGAACCTGAACAGAACTAATAGAGCCAGTCACCTCAGTGACTCACTCTAAGAAAGATGGAGTTGCTTGAAAAAAAAAACACAAACTATATGTGATATAGTCTGTGGACACCACACCATCACACCCATATGTGGTTCTTCCCCAAACCGTTACCACAGAGTTTGAAGCACACAACTGTTCAGAATGGCTTTGTATGCTGTAGCATTACAATTTCCCTTCACTGGAACTAAGAGGCCCAAACCAGTTCCAGTGTGTTAATACCCAGTGCACAAAGCGAGCTAAATGAAGACCTGGTTTGCCAAGTTTGGAGTGGAAAATCTTGAGTGGCCTGCACAGAGGCCTGGCCTCAACCCCACTGAACACCTTTGGGTTGCACAGGGACATTGATTATTCACCAGGCCTCCTCACCCAACACCGCTGCCGGACCTCACTAATGCTCTTGTGGCTCAATTAGAAAATCCCCCAAAGCCACACTCCAAAATCTAGTGGAAAGCATTCCCTGGCTACACTTACTGAAGGTCTACACATACTTATCTACACACAGGGTCTGTGCTGGGGACCACACTGTAAAATATTCCTGTAGATTTTTGCGTTATTGTACTGGCAACTTGGGTAAAAACTGTAAATATATTTATAGTAATATGCTGTTGCATAGTTTAAAATGACACATAGCATTCGCAGGATACAACTGAGCTGTAGAGGCTTAGGCATAGACACAATGAAGGTAGTTTAGTGATGCTGGGATTTGAACGCACAACCATCTTATCTATGCAATGAAGCCTTAATGACTGAGCCACCATTGATTGACTGATTGGTTAACCACCACCACCACTAATTCAAAGCAATCTTTTAATGGAGTTCATTCAGTGTGAGAAATAGTTGAATCAGTGCAAACATGTTGCAGTGTTGTATATAGCACAGAAGGTGGTGTGTTAAAATCCCTGTTATCATAGTTCATTAGGCCAAAGTACTGCCAAGTGCAGAGTGGACAGCTTTGGTGAATACATTATGAAATGCTGAAGAAAATGAAATCTTACTAATTATTTGTCACCTAATGGTAACACACAGTTTACAACAAGAACCTGAGTCCTCTTTTTTAGATTGATATTGTGTTCTCTGTATTTGGTATTGCATGCCATGAATGCCAGAAAGTCAGTTCTTTGTTAGATTTGTGGGTTTGTCACTGTAACTTAAAAATCCCCCGAATCCATTCATTATCCAACTATGTTTTGGCTCTACTGTAAGTCCTTGAGTCAAAGAAAGTCTATTTCTTATGAAAAGGCAGGACTATCTACTGTATTTGTGACAAATGAGAATATAAAAGCCTGTTGCTGTTGTACACATAGCAGTGCAATTTTTGGGGAATGTTCTTTCTGTAATGAGCAGGCATCCTCTGAGCAGCTGGGGCTGAAATTGTGAAGTCCCTGAATTAAACCTGTTCAACCATCCAGTTCTGCTATAATAGATTTTAGTCCATGGGTGACAGGCAGGCGTGACTGAAAATCTCGACTCTCTATTTGGAACCCCGTCACTGCATCAGGATTGTACTGTCTGTTACCATGGTTATTGTTACCATGGATTGTGTACTGAAGCATAAAGGGGCCCGAATGGCACTTTCAGGGAGAGAAAAAAAGACATTGATATAAAATAAATAAATACTTGCCTTTTTCTATTTCAGAGGAAATATCCATGCTCCTTTTGGAGTGGATGTCTGAAATAATTCATACTTGTATCTTGTTCAGTCTTGCAGTTGGTCTGTCAATATCGTACAGGAAGAAGCCCGGCTATCCAGAAGCTGGAAGTCCTGATGGGCGGTAGTATATTTTTATTTGACTTCTTATTTCAAATCAGTGACTGACATTGCCATGCTGAAACTCTTGAGCAGACTGATGGAGGCTGATGGGTTTTTGTGTGGGTGTAGAAGCAATTAATTGAACTGCATCTGTAGTCTTGAAGTAATGAATACAAAATAGTAGAAGAATATCCAAACAGTGCTGATTTCAATATGGAACTCACCTACATGTTAAATAAACTCTTTCCCTAAGCACATTTTTCTTGTTTATTTCAGTGATTTTTACGTTGTAAGTTTGGTTAACCGTTTAGTTAGAAAACATCTTCCTTTGTGAATCTTCATGCCACTTTTAGACAAATACTTATTTCATAGATGTATTTCTGGATATTTGATGATGTAATGATACATATTAGTTATATGTAGACAGAGATAAATCCTGCTCTAGCTCCATGGTTCTTAAATTGCGGTCTAGCAACTTTGGGGTCCATGAAGCATAGCCAACAGTCGTGATTTTAAAATTTAATTACAACAGTGGAAATAACAACTCACCATTATCAAAGTTATTATATTTAATATTGAGTTTGTTATTAGATTTGCTGAGTCGAATGGGTTCCATCTAAACCTCACTAACTCAAAAACAGGTGGCCTATAAATAATAGCTTGTACTTATTATGTTCTGTCAGTGGAAGTTTCAGGGATCTGTCTGTCTGTCTGTCAGTCAGTCAGTCGGTTGGTTGGTTGATCGGTTATTTGGTCATGTCAGTTTGATGCCATGTAAATGGTAAACCTCAGGCTTCCACATGATAAAATACAATGTGATTTCTATTCTAAAGACATCGATTCAATATGTAACAATACTCCTGAATCCACTATAATACAAAACAATACTAATTTGATTCACTAGGCAACTAACTATTTGATGTCTTACGGTACCCCTGAATCTGATATGATTTGGTAGACTCCAATCAATATGTGACCAACTTTATTCAGAGTCTAATGTTGAATTGCAAATGATTTTTTCCCATTATAAATATTAAGTATGATCCTCAATTTTTCTAAATTTGGGTTCTCAAACTTGCTGCCCAGAACCAGCAACACAGATTCCTCTTCTTCATTTTTCCTTGTCTTACTTACTTCTTCTGCATCATCTTCCTTCCATCATGCTTCCTTCCACATTCATGCTACTAAGTCTAAGCTTATGAAAACATCAATTTGTAGTTACAGGTAATTATACACCAATGAAAACATATTTATGAATACTGTAGTCCATTTCTGCTAATAAATCCCCTTTAATCCTACATACTGGAACTTCTGTATAAAATGGTCGGTACTTAGTAAGTGGATTCAGATATTGGTCCTCATATTATACACCTTATATGCACTCCAGTGCAGAACTTTATATAGCTTTAGGACAAAGTAGCAAGGCATTTCATGTGTTAGAATATCAAAACAGAGTGTCAGTTAAAAAGACTGGAGTTCCCTTTCTGAAAATAATTAGCCTTGTATGCCTTTATAACTGTGTCCAAACTCTTTTGTATTTTCAGAGCATCTTTTGCATCATCTCAGTTTATCGCCGTCTCACCATCCATTTTCCTGACATTTCTGTTTTAACGTTGTCAGATTGTTTGCCCAACCTTTTTTCTTGACATGTCTGTGAGATGTCATGTTTGGAGACTGAGAGTCATTGTGAAACTTTTTTCCTTAGATAAAGTGTAAAATAGAGATCCATTTTCTTTTTTTCATTCAAAAGACATAGAGTATGCAACCTTTTCCCTAGAATCTATAAGGTTTTAACACCTAATTGTCACTTAAAAAAATCTTCCTCTTAGTCTAGAAAAATCCTCAATAACAAGTGTTTACACACAGTACATGTTACTACTTCTTCAGTAATAATGTCTGCTTTCCTCTGAAGTGTTTTTGAAGTTGTTATATCTTGTATTGCGTCGATGAACCCCGGGTTGCAGAGTGCTTTCTGAGAGAAAGCGTGTGTTGAAACACTGAGCGATGCTTTATGTCTTGACCCTGTACAGATGCAGCAAGACTGCGGCCCTCAGGGAGCGGACACACACACCAGGAGCCAGTTTAGACCAGTGACTCTTACTCCTGACACACTGCAGTGCTGAAAATCAGACTTATTATTAAACTCTTACTGTCTATAAACGATAAGGCACGACTGACTCGGACTTGCCACATGATCCGTCTGTTTGTAGTTTCGGTCAGGAGTTTCCCCAAAGGTTTTATAGGGAAAGGGAAACTAAATCTATTAGTTTCGAGATGTCCCAGACTCGGTAATAAGTCCGTCCAAGTATTAAGATAATATTCAGATTAGGAAAATACAGTGTGTATCTTTATATTCCTGTAGTGGAACCATTCATGAATCTCTCACCATTTACAAGTCAAAGATGGATTTGAGACATTTTGTATAATTAACAGCATTTCTCCCAGATTACTTACAAGGCTAATAATAAAAAAAGTTAATTATTGGTGTCTGTTTATTAGGGACGTAACGGGATAAATATTAGGAAGGAACAGATAATGTGCTCTAAACATATACAAATAATAATAATAAAAAAAAAAACGAATAGGCGATACTTTGTTTATTGTTATTTTATTTAATTTATTTATATCTTACACAACAGAGTGCAGACTACAGGTGTAGTTTAGCAATAGCAGTAGTAGCTGTAGCATAAATAGTAGTAGTAGTAGTAGCAATGGCAAAGAGAACCAAACAAATTGGTTTAAAATAGGGACTTTGGGAGAAAACCAGAGTGTCTGGCGGAAACCCACACAGGCACGGAGAGAACATGCAAACTCTATACAGAAAGGCCCCAATCAGCCAGCAGGTTCAAACCCAGCACTTCTTGCTGTGAGGTGACCGTTCTAACCACCGCAACCACTGTATCTAACCCTACTAACCTAACATAATATACTAACATCACAACTTCACAAGTGGGATTATAAACATTTCTCTGCACATCTCTAATTGAAATCAGTTATAAACTGAAGTGATATATCTGAGGTTTGTATCTGAGGAACCGTCCAAGTCAGAATTCACACACCATGCTGTCAGTGCTGCCATTTCTATATCTGTTTTTATTCTTCTTCTAGTGGTTCTGGTGTGTAGTGGCAGGGTTCATATCTTATTAAAAATAAACACTCCTACTGTTTATTAGTTATTAGCTTTAGATTAGGAAATGAATAACTTGTGACTCAAAAATGCATGACATTAAATGTAAGGGACCAGTTAATTAGGCTTAAACCTACATTTAAAGAATGACTACAATATATAGAATATGAACTAATTAAATTTATGAATGAATAAATTTCGTATAACGTTATTTGAGTTATTATACATTCCTTTGTTGATCCCAGGACTCTTCTTCACAATATGCTCATACTATAGTTTGCAGTTGCAGAAGAGTAATGATTTATAATCCCACTATGGGGTGTCACACGGAAGAGGACAAGTTCCCTTTTGAGTCTGGTTCCTGTCAGGTTTTTCCTTGCCACTGTCGCTTTTGGCTTGCTCATTAAGGATCTAAATATACATCCAGATTGCTGTAAAGCTGCTTTGTGAGATTGTCTTGTGTTCAGTCGAATTGAATTGATTTTTTGATTGATAGTTTCTAATACAGAACTGAAATACACTTCGCGTTCGCACAGAAAGGTGGATTGTTTTGAAATGATGTGGGTTGTAGAGGTGACGCATTCAACTGTCAATCAACACTGCCACATTCATCTCTTCCGAATACTCAGCCCTTATTCTCGAAGTAGAAATAGTTATGGATGAAGTTTTTAACTATCGCAGTGAGATTCCTGCAATGAAATTTAAGAGTTTAATTTGTTAAGCTGTCACAATCATTCCATTTTAGACACACGAAAGCCAGGTACAGAATAAAAGAGCTGTTCGGGTGTGTAAATGAGACGCCATTCAGGCAGCAGTGATTTTCTTTTCATAGAATTTTTTTATTCACGTTTGCCGAATCCATCTGTTTGTCTCCTACAGGTGTAGCTTTTTGTTCTGTTCTGATACGCAATCATTGTTTCTTGGTCAGTGAAATGTTTAATGTTACACATTCACAACTATAAATGGAATTAGATGCATAGGGTCTGAGCTGAGTCTGAAGGACAGAATTACTCATTTAAAACTCCCCCTAGCAGAACGAAAGAACTGGGTAATGTTCACGTGTGTGTTTATTGTCACAGCCATAAAAACAAGCTGTAAAGTCACGTCAGAAGACACGGTGCGCTGTGAAAGGTGAATGCTCTTGTGTAAAGCCTGTTGCTCGTAATGTTTTACGTTCTCGGGATTATGGGGGCATGATTACATAAACAGGCATGGCACAAAACACTGCGGAGAAAGGAGGCACAACACGATCCCAAGTAAAAGAGATCATCAAAAGCTTCTCAGAAACGTAAACATGCAGACTACACAGCAAGTTTTACACAATTTTTAAATGCCATTTAATAGCATTTTGGGTTCAACATTAAGTTATGGGTTTATGTTAAATACTCTAAAAGTAGAAAATCTGAAAAGGGAATCAGTATCTGTGAAAAATGTTTGTGATTTTGCTTTATTAGAAATTATTTACGTCTGATTGGAGAAGGCAGCGATCTTGAGCACACTCATTAGGCGCTTGTAGTCTTATTTGTCTTACAGCTGATATTAGCACCGTCTGTAATGCATTTGTTTTATGGATTTAAACGATTCACATGCCTTTAATTAAACATTAATTTAGAGTTCTCTTGGGATCTAAGAGCAGCCAGTTAATCTCTTAAATTAGTGTTATTTATTTATTATTTTAAAGCATGCTATTCTGTAATAAATACAAAGCAGATTCTTTAATTTACTTTTTTGTATTCTTCTGTATCCATGTTTATCTGTGACACCGATACTGACTAAACTGTAATTAACTTAATAGTTTTTGACTGGCTTTACAGGCTACATTTATACCGGAGTCAAACAGGAAGTTGTGGATGAACACTTAAAACTTTTTAAATACTGAAAACGATCTTAAAAAATGAATATAATTAGAAGCATGCTTTGGTTACATTGCTGAATCTGATTCCACTTCCAAGTCAGAAGCCTTTGCTTCCAGTCCAGATACCAACCTCATTACAGACTTTGTGACTTTCCCACTCACCTTTGCAGTGTTTGCACACTTGCACACCTTGCACTTTATGTTGTTTTTGCTGTTTGCACATGTTTGCACACATGCACT
>JAQQZU010000035.1:21413672-21426857 GCA_030068025.1 Parauchenoglanis punctatus | reverse complement strand
GGACTGGCGACCTGCCCAGGGTGTACCCCGCCTCTCGCCCGAAATGACTGCTGGGATTGGCTCCAGCTTCCCCGCGACCCAGACGGATAAAGAGGTATAGATAATGGATGGATGGATGGAAGATCCACCCATTATCTATACCGCTGATCTGTCAGGATCGCAGGGGAAGCTGGAGCTAATCGCAGCTGACTTCATGCAAGAGGGAGGTGCACACTGGACAGGTTACTAATCAATTGCAGGGCTAACACAGAGACAAGCAACCAATCACATTTATGGAAAATTTAGAGTAGCCATTTAACTTAACTCACAAGTCTTTGGACTGTGAGAGGAAACTGGAGCACCCAGAGAAAACCCACACAGGCATGTGGAGTACACGCAAACTCCACACAGAAAGGCACCAAGTCGGCTGGAAGGTTCGAACCCAGAACCTTCTTACAGTGAGGTGATGGTGCTAACCAATGCACCACTCAGGTGGTAAAGATCTCAAATTTAAATCTAAGTTAAAACTGCAATTTTTTTTTTTTTTTTACATACATAGGTGATTTGATTTTAGGAAGAGCAGACATGCCTCACACTGCACTTGTTTGCTTTATTTTTGTCCCTGATTTTAAAGTTCACTGCCCATTGTTGAACCTCAGTAAATATAAGCTCACCATTACTGAATCATTTTGCCCGGCTTTGTACAGCAGGCCATATGTGCATCCTCTGAATACTGGGATCAGTTTCCATTAGCTCTTTAGTGAGTGTGCGTGTGTGCGTGCATGTGTGTGTTGCCTGGTTCTCAGTAAGTGTACGCCTGAGTAAACTGAATGTACCTTGTTTTGTGATTGTTGCTGTGTAAAGCTAGGTTTAAGTATGTGTTTGTACCTTTGTGTAACACGTGTCCATGTCCTTAGGCATGTTTTCTCATTTCTGACCTCAGAATGCCTGTTTCTTCATGTCTCTAAAGCACAGATGTTAGTGTTTACCCTTTAACTCAGAAACACTTCTTTCACAGAACTTAATGTACATGATGCTGATGTGTGTGTCTGTGTGTATGTGTGTGTTTGCAGGTACATGGCCCCTGAGATTCTGGATGACACCATTAACATGAGCAGCTTCGGGTCGTTTAAGCTGGCTGATATCTATTCTCTGGGTCTGGTGTTCTGGGAGCTGGCCAGAAGATGTTCAGTCAGAGGTGTGTGGTAACCGTCTGAAGTTGCAGTCAACAGCAGTGAAAGCATTCTGCCTTGTTTCTCACTCATAGAAAGAAACAGCAAAAATTTTGAATTCTGAACTTGATCGATAGATTGATTTTCTAGTAGTAGAAAATATTTTATTACAAGTTCATTTATTATAATATACTGTGAATGGGATAAAATGTTTTTGTTACAAGTTGTCATCACTATCACTTCCCCATAGATCATGGAAACAAGCAGAATGTTGAGATTGCAAGCTTTTAACCAATATTTTGTTCAGATTTAAACGTGGTGAAAATATGTTTTTGTGTTTACCGATTTTTTTTTTTTTTTTTTTTTTTTTTTTTTTTGAGAAATGAAAGAAAAAACCCATCTGTTTAAATTTTTTCATGTTTGTGTGCTATTTTAATTATTTTTATATGTGAAGCAAATCAAAATCCAAACTCAGAGATTTAAAGTTTAGGAGTCAGAGACTTAAGCTGTGTCCTGAACTGCGTAGCACCATACTAAATAGTACAATTCTAATTACACGCTAATGCTGGAACAACATGCCATTTTGACATACTGTTTATTACAGTTAAATGTGATTTGTGATCGAAGCTAAAAACAAAATCTGCTAGCAATAAACTTAGCTGCAAATGAGGCTGAGAGAAATGTGTGGGTGGTGCAGTGGGTAACTTCTGTGCCTCACAGCGCCAGGGTCCCGGTTTGAATCTGTGCTCAGGTTACAGTCTAAGCAGAGTTTCTGTGCATGTTCTATCTGTGCCAATGTGGGTTTCCATGGGGTTCTCAGGTTTCCTCTCACCTCGTGAAACCGTGCTAATATGTGGATTGGCTATGCTACATAAATTGCCCCTAGTTGTGAATGTGTGTGTGCATGGTGTAATCCTGCCTAACGCCCAGTGTTTGCAGGATAGGCTCGGGATCCTCTACCACCCTGACCAGGAAAAAGTAGCAACTGAAAGTGAGTGAGAAACATGTTATTAGCTTTTGGGAGTACTGATGAAAAGAAATGTGTGGCCCCATGGAATGCACATGAAGACACTTTGTCTCTGCCACCTGGTGGTGGAGGACTGCCCATCTGCCCGTCCATCTGTGCATCCATCTGAGATAATTGTTAAAACAATATCTCAACAATAAGTGTTTGTAAGATTTGTATGGAATGATCACTGTAACTAGCAGATGAATTGATTAGATTCTGGAATTGAACCAACAGGGTAACGGTCACAGCAAGGTCAAATGTCTGACATAATCTTTCTAGACTTTCTTCAATAGCTTCCATTCCGGTTGAAGTAAATCTTAGTGGTTTAATTTCTGGGGTAAAAATTAGCAACAAGAAAGTCTAGACTTGTGTAGTGATGGAGGCATCCCTGTTGACGCTGTTGGCTTTGAGTTCTACTTGTTTCCCTTCAATTTTTGGCTGCTAGCATCTACGTAGTACATGCTATTGGCAAACATTTCATTTAAAGCTGAAAAAAAGGTACCGTGCATTTGATGTACAATACAGTTTTCAAAAATGTTGGGACGCTGTGTAAAATGTAAATAAAAACGGAATGTAATGATTTGCAAATCATGTAAACCCATATTTAATTGAAAATAGAACAAAGACAACAAATCAAATGTTAAAAGTGAGACATTTTTACTGCTTTATGAAAATATATTCTCAGCTGGAATTTTATTGCCAGCAACATGTATTAAAAAAGCTAAGACCGGGCAACAAAAGAAAAAGCTAAAAAAATGGCTGGTGGAACATCTCACAACTAATTAGGTTAATTGACGACAGGTCAGTCACATGATTGGGTATAACAAGAGAACCCCAGAGAGTCTCTCAGCAATAAAGATGGGGAGGGGTTCAACACTCTGTGAAAGACCGTGAAGGCAAATAGTGCAACAATTTAAGGTCTGTTCTTCAGCATAAAATTGCAAAGAATTTGGGGATTCCATCATCTACAGTACATACAACCCCAATTCCAAAAAAAGTTGGGACACTGTAAAAGAAATAAAAACAGAATGCAATTATTTGCAAATCCTTTTTGGCTTTTATTCAGTTGAATGCAGTACAAAGACAAGAATTTAATGTTCAGACTGATTGACTTTATTGTTTTTTGTAAGAACACACTCATTCTGAATTTGATGCCTGCAACACGTTCCAGAAAAGTCGGTACTTATCACTGTGTTCTGTCGCCTTTTCTTTTAACAACACTCAGTAAGTGTTTGGGGACTGTTCAAGTTTTGAAAGTGAAATCTGTTCCCATTCTTTCTTGATATGAGACTTTAGTTGCTCAACAGTTTGGGGTCTCCGTTGTTATATTTTGAGCTTCATAATGCCCCACACATTTTCAGTGACAGGTCTGGACTGCAGGAAGGCCAGTCTAGTACATGCACTCTTTTACTGCAAAACCACGCTGTTGTAACATTTGCAGAATGGCATTGTCTTGCTGGAGCAGGAATGTCCCTGAAAAAGACGTTGTTTGGATGGCAGTATATGTAGCATTTTGTTGAAAGAAGTGATCCAACATAGTGGTAAACCCCTGTCCCAACTTTACTGAAACTTCTTATTGGCATCAAATTCAAAATGAGCATATATATCCAAAAAGATTTATTTTCCATTTTGTAGTTTCTGCATTTAAAACTGAACTTTTCAGCGAAACACGGGTTTACATGATTTGGAAATCATCAAATTCTGTTTTTATTTATTTTACACATTGTCACAACTTTTTTTTGAAACTGAGTTGTTTCATGCCAAAGAGATGTCTAAGCATTGGAAAAGTGCGTGGTTATTACCAGAAATATTGCTGGTATTGACTGTATTAGTACAAGGGCGGCACGATGGTGTGGTGGGTCGCACTGTCGCCTCACATCAAGAAGGTCCTGGGTTCGATCCCCGGATCATCCACGGTGCCTTTCTGTGTGAAGTTTGCATGTTCTCCCCGTGCATGCGTGGGTTTCCTCCGGGTGCTCCGGTTTCCTCCCACAGCCCAAAAACTTGCAGAGATTGTCAAGAAAAGTCTGTTGAGGTTGGCTCCAGCTTCCCCCGTGACCCAGACAGATAAAGCGGTATAGATAATGGATGGATGGATGGTATAACTAAAAAACACAGTGGTGTATGTGAAGTACTAAACAGAACAGTAGGGTTATATTGAGCATAAATTGACTTAGCATTTGATGCTGATGTATATTTTCCACATGTGTTACAGAGCGCCTGGTTTTTACATGACAAAAGCCTGAACCTTTGTGAATAACACAATTAAAGTAGTTTATTAAACTGTCTATAAAGTGTAAACTGTAGCCCAATGTTCAAGTACTGTATTTGGCTTCGGTTAATTTTAACAAGGACACAGTGCAATATGTGCAAAGAGCATCCTAGTGGTTCTCAAGTCTGACCTGATTATTGGCTGAAATGAAAATATTTTGTATAAGGTGTGGAAGTTATAATCAGCACTGCTAAAAATTGCCACTGATGGCAGACAGCTTTGTACATACTTTGTATAATGTGAGAGACTGGCCTTATATAAGTATTTGGCTGATTAATTCAGTAAAGCATTGATTTCAATGTCAGAAATGCATATTTAAGTGATTTATGTCAGTAGATCGATCTGATCCATTGTTCAAATGCAAACATCCATTTTAAATACTTACTTTTGTCACTTTGTGTAGGGTGTGTATCGAGCCTTGGACTTCACATACCTGCAGTTTGTGAATGCAAACATATTGTCAGATCTTGTTCTAATGGGTTCATGCTAGTTTCCTCCCTTTTCACACACAGTAAGATGCAGTAAGACACCATAAGAGCTCCCTCTTGTGGAGAATCTTCAGCCTGCTAAATGAGGACGTGCCAGGATGTTCTTTGTATCTCTAAAGTGATAACGCTATTTGTAACAGTATAACATTTATATACCGTTTTTCCACTTCCGCAGGGATACACGAGGATTTCCAGCTGCCTTATTATGACTTGGTGCCTTTAGATCCGTCCGTGGAGGACATGAGGAGGGTCGTGTGTGAGCAGAAACTGCGGCCCAACATCCCCAACCAGTGGCAGAGCTGTGAGGTGGGTTGGACACTTGCTGGCTCAGAGTGAGCCATTTGAAAAGTGGACCAAAAATGTCAGGAGAATTATTTTAATCCCTTTATTAATCCTGTTTTTTATTCACTTTAAAATAGTTTGAGACTGTTTGGTGTTTTTATTGAGCACACTTAATAAAACCTTTTAAATCACGTGTGTGTGTGTGTGTGTGTTTATGCATTCAGGCCCTGAGAGTGATGGGTAAGATCATGCGGGAGTGCTGGTACACCAACTCAGCTGCTCGCCTCACTGCGCTACGTGTGAAGAAAACCATCTCTCAGGTGACAGTGGTCAAGGACGTTAAAGAGTAGCATACACACTACCCTCTCTAAGGTGCTGATGACCTTTGAGTGACCCCTTCATCACTAATTAAGGGACCACATTTCAAAACTCTCTGTCTGTGACGCCAAACACTCCAGTGTGTAGCAGCAGAGCCTTGCCTCTGCCGAGTGACTGAGAACGAGAAGGATTTTGAGTAAACGGGTCTCGTTTGCAGAAGATGCAGGGAGTATGCAGAGAAACTGTGAACTTGTGCATGTGCAAGAATTCAGTCATTATCTGGATAACTTACTAAACACTGCCTATTTTCTCACTTCATTCTCGATGTCTTTTCTTCACCTCTTTTCTCTCTTCTCTGTGTATTGTCTTTGTTTCCTTTACATCCTCTTATCTCCTTTTATCTCCTTTTATCTCTTCTTGTTTCTTTCACGCCGCAATGCTCCAGTGGTTTTTGGTTTTTCTCTACCTGCTGCTGCATGTTGAAAAAGTTGCAAAAAAAGAAGAGATTATACCCAATCACTCTTTGCACTTTTCAGTAAGGTGACAGTTAATATGGGTTAACAATATACACTGAGTTCATTATGTATGTCTACTGGGTATGTACTTTTATTGGCTATTTTATCAGGTTAAACTACAATCCAGGTCTACAAGGATATTTGTCGGTCTGCTCAATTCCCCATCTTTCAGTAGAATGGGACCACCATAATGCACTATGACTGTGCATATATTATTTGAGAAGTGAAGCATTTTCAGGACAGCTGAGACAGTGACGTTGTAGTACGTGTGGTCCTGGTATGAGTGTATCACGAGAGCAGTGTTGCTGGGGTTTTTCTACTTCTCAATATCACTGCTGGAAGTCCACCAACCAAAAATACAGCTGTGCTGTAGTCAGAAACTGACACTAATGATAAATCCCGTATGAATAACATACAATGTTGTAGGTGTACAAAGTTATTTCACAGTTTCCCTTATTATGTTACTGTTCCCATGGCAACAAGGACCATGTGGTAATTATTTCTGTTTTGGTCTTGTCTCCACTTCTTGTACCATTGTTGCTTTGTTCCTCAATTATTTGCACCTGTTTGTGGCTAAGTCTATAATTAGTTAGTTTATAAACCCCTATCTATATTTCTATAAATCCCCTATTGATTCATTGTTGAGAAGTCTGCATTAAGTCTAAACTGCATTTTTCATATTTTCATGTTTCCTGGTTTTGACTGTTGCTTGTTCTTTCGATTATGGTTAGGGATTATGCCAGGTTATTGCCACCTATCTGTGATTTGACGCACACAGTGATTTTCTCTTAATTACACCCAAACTTATATCCTGCCTGATCAACCTACACATTATAGTTGTAGACATCTAGTGTTAAAACAATCCCAGCTTTCCATTGCACACTTGTAACAGGACCACACACACTACCACGTCGATATCAGTGCTGTCTTGAGAATGATCCATCACCCACACAATATCAGTTGTGGTCACATGGTGGCCTCGATCCATTGACCGGGTAAAGGGGGCTGATAGATTGTACATAGCAACAGAAGAGTTACTTTCTGTTATATGAGTCTATAATCAATATTCTAATAAAATAGTCAATGAGTGTACCTACAGGGTGGGTTCATCTAATAAAGTGGTAACTTGATGTACGCTCACTTTCCACTTCATTGGGAACACCTGCACGTTCAAACAGTTATCCGATTGGACAATCATGAGGCAACAGCGTAATGCTTAAACTATTGCTGATACAGATTTAGTTAATGTTCACATCAGAATGGGAAACAAATAATCTTATTCACTTTGACTATAGCATGCTTGTGGAATATTTCCAGAAACTGCTGACCTCCTGGGATCTTCCTGCACAATAGTCACTAATGTTTAAACAGAAAAGTGCAAAAAGCATCCAGGGAGCAGCTGTTCTGCATGTAGGATCTCCTTGTTGATGAGTGAGGTCAGAGGAGAATGGCTAGACTGGTTTGAGATGACAGGAAGGCTATGATATGTCAAATAACCACTCTTTACAACAGTGGTGTGCAGGAAAGTATCTCAAAATGCACAACATGGCAACTTTTGGCCATAGCAGCAAGAGACCACATTGGGTTCCCGCTCCTGTAAGCCAAGAATAGGAATCTGAGGCTAGAGTAGGCACAGGTTCACTAAAACTGGGCAGCTGGAAAAAGACCAGGTAACAGGTACAGGTGTTCCTTTTAAAGTGAATGTATATTAAACATCAATATTATGTGATGAACCTGTTAAATCAGCTTGCTGCATTTGTCAAATGGGAACACAGGCATTTATGTTCTGGTTAAACTCATGTCTAGCTCATACCACTGGCTGAAGCGTCAACTTGCTTTAGAAACATCAGCAGCGCGAGCTGCAGCAAAAGGTGTCGCTTTAACTTTCTGGTATCATTGCTTTCTTTTTACTTTGCTATACAAGCTGTACTCCCTGTACCTTTCAGAATACTAAGAAGACTGCTACCTCATGTGCTTTCTCTAAGTGCCAAATGTTTCGAGTCACACATTTTAAGCGTTGTGCCATAACTGCTTTGTTTGATAGTATGCATATTTACTGTATTCTTTATGTGTATGTGGATTGTTCTTGTTACTGAGCAAAACACTTATGAGACAAAGGATTGATTGATCGATTGATTGATTGATTGATTGATCAGGAAACAATAACTTTATGGATTACTTAATTTTCCAATTAATCAAGCAATCCACTAACCAAACAAGCAATCAAAAATGTGTTCACGTGCATACCAAAATATTAGAATGTATTATATATAGTTAAGACAAAAACACATCCTGGTTGGATCATTTATTTTAATGATTTACACCATGATTTTTTTTAAAGCAATGAAAAATCATGAACTCGTAGAACAAACAGTTCTACATTCCTTAAGAAAAATCACATGTTATAGAACATGCTGTTTTTATTTTTAAAAAATTCAATTTCAGGTTTTTCCATATAAGCACTATCACTTTCAGTTGCACTGCACAGACATTTCCATGTGGCAAGTGTGACTTCCTGTTACACAATGTTATTTTTTATCATGAGAAAAAACAACTTTGCAGAGAATGCAGATTTGTTGGAATGCATTTAGAGTGATACTTTTAATTGTGGAATTTGTCAAGGGCCACTGCAGCTCTCCTTAAAGTCCCATATGTATGTATATCTGTATTGTACATGCAACTCAGCCATATATTCATTCATATATAGTGCAATATTGTGTACTTTCATGAAAGTATGACTACGATTTGTAGCCTTTTAATGATATAAAGCTTAATGTGAATAATCTGCTAATCATAGCATTGTGTAATAATGCTATACTGTATGAGCACTCTTATTCTTGCTTCCTCACATTGCACTATAGAGCAGCTTTATTTATAAGTTGCTCATGTTGTTTATATCTCAAAAAAGCGAATCAAAATGGAAGTATGTATTCAAAACCAAATGCATATCTAAGTTTTTGAATATAAAATGTACTGAATGCTGGGTGAAGAGGGCTATTCTGTGGAGAAAGTCTCCTTACCAGGAATGATGTGTGTGTATATATACATACATATATATATATATATATATATATATAATTTTTATTTTATTTTATTTATTATTTTTTTACACCCACTATTCATCTGACATCCACCATATTCAAGCTAGACTGCATTCTGGAGTATTTCCAGAAATACTCCCAAATGGATTCCGACTAACTATTATGTTCACTACATAGCATAAAGCATAATTGTAGAATATATAGTTAATCAGTACAAGCTGCATAAAAGATGTGAAATTTAGATATATATCAGATGCATGGAAAACACAGAGAGCTGCTGTTTTGATATTTCATGTAGGATGCGGTGGGTGGCATGTTGACAGAGTAGTTAACACTGTCACATCCCACAAGAAGAATCTGGGTTTAAACCTGGAGGCCTTTCTGTGTGGAGTTTGTGTGTTCTACCAGACCCTACGTTGGTTTCTTCCAGGCACTCTGGTTTCCTCCCACAGTCCAAAGACATGCAGATCAGCTTAACTGGCTTCTCTAAATGGAGTGTAAATGGTTGTTCGTCTGTGTGTTATAGACTGCGACTTTTAAAAGAATCCTGAGGAACCAGCAACCAGCCTTGTTTCTCAGCATCCAGTTGCACTAGTTGAATTTAGGATTGTTCGTAGCCTTGTGTGAATTTCAACTTTACAAACAACAAAAAAAATGAAATGGTTTAAATTCTACAATTTGCAACATAGACAGAAGATCAGCGAGATGTACCAGAGCAAAACCATTTAAAAATCAGGAATTTATAGACAAAGTGCAACTCAGTAGTAATGTTAAATGTCTTTTTGTCTTGTAAACAAACACATTACTGTTTTCTAGTCCATCTAAAGCTGCCTAAGGCTATTTAAAAGGATGGAGCACCATTCATCCAAAACATATTCTCTCTGTTAGTGTTTTTATGATGGCGGTGTAGAGACTTTATAGGCGGACTTGCGATCTTACTTAAGTTCAACTGGTGCAACATATATGCTGGACATATATGGAATTATGTGGACCGTCTAAATCACTGTATGTCCAATGCATATTTTGCTTTCATGCTACTGCTTTGGTCTCCAACACAGCATTTAATCCAGCTTGCCAACTTGGCAACATAATATTGCAGAAAGTCTTCAGAAAGCTTCAGTATCAGGTATCAGTCAACACCTTTGAAATATATATCAAATATGTAAAAAAGTTGGTATTGGTATATCGTTAGACGTCATGACTTTGGGAGATTTCTAATATTCTGCAGGAGTATAATGTGTGTATATGTGTATATATATTCGTACGTTTTATTATTCAGTCCTGGACATGGCTGGATCAGTGATGTAGCACTCTTGGATCTTGACTTGAGTCCAATTAAAGTTGTGATTTTTATGACTTTTAACTTGACTTGGACTCAGTGTGAGTTTTGACTCAGCTTGGACTCTGACCTTCACTTAAATTTGACCAAAGTTCCCATTCTCTGGTGTGTATATAGGTTGCAATGTATAACAAATTGTTTTCCGCCTTAAATAATATTGCTTATATGCTACTACAGTCTGCTGTGATGCATTAATGTAAACATAAACAAGGTGACATGCGGTACCCCATTCAAGACTTGACTTGGACTCTGCGTGGTGGTCATGGAAAACCAGTCGATGTTGTTTTTGCTGAATTCTGGCAGACTGACCGAATACTGCCCCATAACTTTAATTTCACCAAAATTACACGTTGTTGTAATGTAAAGGACATAAATCTATTCATTTCAGTTTGTAGTCGGATACTGGCTGCCGAAATGTCTGATTGTTCTGCACCAATGTCAGAATGAAATTTTCTACGTACTCAATTTTGGGGATAACCGAAAATCATATAGCTGTACTGTGGTTAAGATATGTGGAAAATCTTGTAGTTCTCAGATCTCTATATTGTTCAAAATGTCAAAATTACACCATGTGAACAGTTTTCTCAGCCCACCACAAATTTGCAGTCCATATGAGTAGGATTCACTACCAGATCTAAAAGAAGTAGTAAGCAGAATTTCTGTTTCAGCTTGCTTGGCTTAATCTGTATGCATGGTTAATGGAGCATAGGCAGCATCCTGTCTAAGTGTCTGACATTAGCATACAGTAACCTATTTTAACATAGATGATGACTATTTTTTTCTTCTCTCTCTTATGAACATTTCCAGGACTGGTTAAGCTTTGTAGATTTATCAAAACTTGGACACCATTAAGTCTTAAACATTTTCTGTCCCAGGACAAATCAGCATTTCTGTATGTCTGTAAAGCTGCTTGAGAGTTGCTAATCCTTTATTTGTAGTTGTTTTGCTCCTCTAATATTGTCACTTGTCCCAGAGAAGCCCTGATGCCATTGACCGACAAGGCACAGGGATTCACAAGTGGTGTGTGTGTGTGTGTGTGTGTGTGTGTGTGTGTGTGTGGCAGTTTTGTTTCCTCTCTGAGAATGTACTATGATGCCCTTTCTTTACAAGAGGTGAAATTTCATACTTGTTTTTATGTTTCGACTCCTAGGCTATGATTGTCACCTAGTATTATTGTATATTGTATTGTGTCTACAAAACTATTTATTGTATTCATGTGTGAGCTGTGAGACAATAAAGTATTTTTCTGTATAAACCTGCTTTGGAATTTGTCATGACTTTTCTTTTTCCTCTTCTCTAAAACTAATTTCCAGACCTCAAGTACACAAAGTCAGCAAAGATAAGAATACTTATCTCTGCAAATGCTCGCTCTGGTGTGACCTTACATGACCTCAATTTGTTAACTCTTAAACATCTCTACTGATGAGTCAAACCTGGAGCACTGACTGCACACTAACTGCAACGTCTGACAGTTTCAGGCACTGTGACCGTTAGGAAGTCAAGTCTATTTCAGTGAGTCAGATCTGTAGAAGTGTGTATTCTGGTATGTTTGTTAGCGTGTGCGTGTTTTATTTTCTGTTCCTGTGGCCTTGTTGCTGAGTGTTGAATTGGAAAAGACGTTAAGCAGGTTGACCACTGGCAGTTTCAGAACGGTAATTCACTGAATCAAAGAGATTGCAAAGAAGTTATCAATGGCAACAAGTGCATAAACAGCGAATAACTGATTTCGAAATGACTCTTGTGCCTCAGCAGGGTTACTGCTTCATTCTTCTTAGCATTTGGAGAGAAGAAATAGTTTTTATAAAAGTTAGTATGAGGCCTCTTGAGTCATTGCAGTGCATTGTGGATTGTGGGTTTTCTGAATGATGACTACAGGATCTTTTTCATGTGCAGTGGCAGATAAAATGCATATAAAATGCATATAAAATACATGAAAGTACCCAAAGAGCAAGCCAGAGGGGACTGTGGCAAGGAAAAACTCCCTGAGACGACAAGCGGGAGGACCTGGAGAGGAACCAGACTCAAAAGGGAGCCAGTTCTCTCCTGGTTGACACCCAAAAGTGGGATTATTAATCATTACTCTTCTACAACTGCATAATCTAAAGTCAAACAGTACTGAATGTGTCCACTATGAACACAGCAGCAGTTTTTAGTACAAGTTCAGGTGAGATTATCCGGACCATCCACATCTGCAGAGCATGAGTCACAAGTACAGAAACCTCAAGTAGACACAGTATCAGGTTGTATCAGACTGATCTGGCTGGTTAGAGGAGATATGCTCTTATCCTACAAAGGGTGTATGAAGTGTGAGAGAAGCTGTTAAACTTCCATGGAAGCGCATCTGTGTGGGTTTCACACAGCACACAATAATCAGCTGCCACTGCAAGACAAACTTTATGCTAACCCCAAATGGTTCTGAGGAACTAGTACATGCTTTTTACAAGGGTGAGTCAAAGGAAAACCTTAAACGTTATATAATTTAAATATACATTTTCTCTACAAAAAATTAAAGGAACAGTATGTTACATTTGGAGTAGAAAAAATGCACTGGTACCTGCTTCTACCTTTAACATTATACACTTGAACTTTGTGACCCCTAGATAGATAGACAGATAGATAGATAGATAGATAGATAAGTTTATTAATATACAATAAGCAATGCAAAAGTTTCCCTTTGATACACCCTCATGTATACCCTCTAGAGTGTATACATGAGTGTGTATCAAAGGGAAACTTTTGATCAGATATATCTGAATCTCAATCATATGCA
>JAQQZU010000035.1:21361582-21382029 GCA_030068025.1 Parauchenoglanis punctatus | reverse complement strand
ATATCTATATATATATATATATATATATATATATATAAATAATTGAAATTAATATTATTATTATTATTATTATTATTATTATTATTATTATTATTATTTACCATTTAAATATATATAATTTGTATATATTATATAAAAAGAATTTATAAACTATGTTTATAATATAGTCACCCAGAGGAGGAGTCTCGCTCCTTTTAAGGTTTCTTCCTCATGTCACATCAGGGAGATTTTCCTGGCTGTTGTCACCTCTGGCTTGTTCATTAGCAATCTAAATTAACATCAAAATTTCTTTAAAGCTGCTTTGTGAGAACATTGCTTCTAAAAATAGATCTAAAATGAATTGTGTCTTATGGAAAACAGGTTGTGTAAGTGAAGCCTTATCAATAACCTTAAATACTGTCCTGTAGGGAAGCTACCACTCATTACCAGCTTAATCCTTTTCAAAGTACACAAATACCGTAGGCATAATTCCCGTTTACAGACAACGCTAACTGATCGAGTGAACTCCAGTTTGTCTCATTGTGAATTTATTTCCTAACTTTTGAGCCTTTTATTTTTGCATTTTGAACTTAAATTTTCCCTTCAAATTTTCTAATAAAGAATTATGTAAAAACACCCACCATCCCCAAATCACTTCATCTTCTCTATGAAATCTGTTATACAGAACATTTAAGGAAAGCAATAAACTTCTGATCTGTTGGGATGCAAAGGGATTAGAGTTGATAAATGTGCTTCAAATATCAACCCTTCAAATCTAATCCATTTGCGCTCTGATTTCCTCACGTACTCATACGCCCATGTGGCGTCCATGTGTGATTCCTACTAGGAGTTTGGATATGAGTTTTATGGGTGCAATACATAACTGATATTCTCAAACCACAAGATGGAGCCTTTGTTCTTTAGATGTGAGGTAACAGCAGCGAAACCCAGGTGTTTAATACTACAGCTGCTGGTGAGTGCACTGATTCGAGACATTCAAATCAGATACACAAGCATAGCTTAGAGATATACATAAAAATAAGAACTTTGAGACCCAGAGATGGTTTGTTCTCCTGAACAGCAGCACTGATTAATAAGGGACTGGACAAACCTCATTAAAACTAATACAAGAACTGTTAAAATGCTGCACTGTATACTCACAGCTAAGTGAGAATCTCTGACTGTATATCACCTGTATAGTATCTGTAATTCTGCATGAATTGGTAATTCTACACATTCTGGTATGAGAGATTCTGTACATAATACACCTTACTCACTCCACAGAGTTGTATCTACTTGTCTTAATTTTTATATAATCATGAGATTCTATTTTATCATTCTGAACTTTTTTGATTTACTGCCTAGCTTTGTTTTCAGTTTAGTCTGTGATAATGGGACAACTACAAAGCCAAATAATTTCTAACTGAAACCATTTAGTTTAATATTATCTATTTATAAAATAATTAAACACATATAGGTACCAGGTGAATTCATATCTCAGATGTACTGTAGTTTCTTTAAAAATTCCAATTTTTATCCGAAGTCTCTAAATAATACACTGTGCACCAGTTTCGTAGTTAAGACCACTTAAACCATGACCAAGACCAGTGTGTGTCAAGACTGAGACAAGACCAAGACTTTGAGGACCAAGTAAAGAACACGACCTAGGCAGTGTCAAGTCTAAGACCAGACCGCTGAGAGTTCCACGCTGCATGACACGCTTACAAAAAAATGTGGAACATGCAAACCATGGACACTTCTCAAATTGATCTGGAAGATCTACATTCCCATAAAAACACCCATACACAAACAAAGAGCTGAAATCAACTTAAGCATCTTTATTCAACACTAGTTACTGGTTGCATTTGAAGCAGGAAGTTTTACATCCAATCACAGTAATGATGTTAAATGAACCAGACTGCACAGGCAATTTAGTGATATCCCCACAGTTGTGGTCTTGACCGGTCTTGAAACAAAATCCTGAGTCCTCTGTGTCTGAAACCAAGACAAGACTGAGTAAAAATGTGGTCAATTCTGAGACGAGCCCGAGACCTTCATAAGGTGGTCTTGAGAAACCAAGACCCATCTCAAGTACTACATCTCTCCTGTACGCCTGCACATTCAGCAGTCATCTTATTAGCCAATGCTGTGGCATCAGAGTAATGCAAAAAAAACCAAAACATGCAGATTCGGGTCAAGAGCTTCAGGGAATGTTCACATCAAACATCAGTATAAAGAAAAAGTGTGGTCTCTGTGATTCTGATCATTGCACGGTTGTTGGAACCAGTTGGGCTGGTTTGAGTATTTCAGGAACTGCTGATCTCTTGGGAATTTCACACACAACAGTCTCTAGAGTCTTCACAGAATGGTGCAAAAAACAAAAAACGCTGAGTGAGCAAGAGGTCTGTGGGTGGAAACATCTTGTTGATAAGAGAGTTCATGGTTGGACATGTGCATTCTGAGATGCTTTTCTGCTCACCGTAATTGTAAAGAGTGGATATTTGAATGATTTTAGCCTTCCTGTCGGCTAATCTGATCATTCTCCTCTGATCTCTCTCATCAACAAGGTGTTTCAGCCTGCAAACCTTCCGCATGCAAGATGTTTTTCGTTTTTCGCACAATTCTGTTTAAACTCTAGAGACGGTTGTGTGTGAAATTCACAGGAGATCAGCAGTTTCTGATACACTCAAACCAGCCCATCTGGCACCAACAACCACAGAGATCACACTTTTTCGCTCTTCTGATGTTTGACGTGAACAATAGCTGAAGCTCTTAACCTGTGCCTGCATTATTTTATGTGTGGCACTGCTGATGATGATTGGCTGGTTAGATAACTGCCTGAATGTACAGGTGTTCCTAATAAAGTGGACAATAAATGTATATTGAATACACCTCTTACCATGCTGAAGGAAATACCATGCACACCATGCACATGGTCTTTGTGCCATGATTTTGTAAAGGTGAAATGTTTTGTAATTATATCATAATAGCTGGTGTATTGCTTTAGCCTATTGCTTACTTTCGAATCCATATTATTACTACAGTTTTTACTATAACTAACTATAACTTTAAATAAATACATAAACATATAATGCAAATACAATAATATCTTTGTACTTACTGTTTTTCCAGGGTTTGGCCACTAATGACTTACAAATAGACATGTATCCAATGTGTTGTTTAGTCTTGAGTTTACTTCCATATTGAAATAGCATTATCTAAAAACCCTAAATGCACTGAAACCGTTTTGGATCTTTCATACCAACATCTATCTAACGTCTCAGACTCACAAATATGTATTCACATGACTCAATGCTCTAACCCAAATGTTTAGCATTCAAGCCTTATTTTATGCCTTCATTTGTATTAAATTAAATTAAATTCAACCAACAATTTTGACAAGGTTGCTTATACCACTATAATTTATAATTATATATAATTTTCAGCATTTCTAAATTCTATCTTTCAATTACTTAGAAGCACCCGGTGTATATCATGCAATCATGTGGATAATATATACGTATATACATATATATACAATCATGGTGGATAAACATGATCTTTACAAACACACTGGCCCTCATGTGAGTTTGTCAGCCCTGTAAATTGAAGTGGGTTGTGTGTCCAATGGCCATGGCAGAGGTTGGCATGGCAGCTATGTTAAATGTCAGTCATTAATGAAAGCTGGCTGAGGTCTCAGAGTTTGGACAGCTCTGACAATGGTTCCTCTCATGCCCTCTAGCCTGCCTGGAGCCCCATAGCCACCCTGACTCCAAATGTCCAAGTCCCAACTCCTAATTCCCTATTCATTATGCCTCCTAATGCCTAAGCTTGGTTCCTAATGTCCAAATCAACCTGCATCCTAATGTCCAGTCGTACCTGATTCTTCATGGTTGTTAACATGAATCTTAATGCTAACCTAACTCCTAGTGCTCAAGCCTAGTTATCTGTTAATGTCACACTGACATAGCTTTAGATGCCTAACCCATCCTAACAATCTGTTACTAATGTCCAAGTCAGCCTGACGACTAATGGCTGAGATAAACCAACTCGTAATGCTCAACCCAACCTGAATCCAAATCCCTAATCTTATTCTTACTGGTCAACTAACTTGACTACTGATGTCCAAGTCTAGGTGGATCCTAAAGTCCAAGCTAACCTGGTGACCACTTCCTAGTTCAACCAAATTCCTAACACTCAGTCAACCTAGTTCCAAATGATCAAACCAACTATCCAAGCCAACTTGGTTCCTTGATTCCAAACCAACCTGGCTGGTATATGTCCAAGATAACATGGCCATAAATGCCTAAGGGACCTGATTCCTTATGACTTGCCTTACTCTTAATGTTTAGCATTGATCCTAAAGTCCAAGCTGACCTGTCTCCCACTGCTGGGGGGGCCAACAAGACTCCTAACACACAAGTCAATCTTGTTCCTAATGGTTAATATTCCCAATTCCAAGGCTGACTTGACTATGAATGTCCAAGCCAACTTAGTTCCTTGTATACAAATCAAACAAAAACATAATAGAAAAGTCAACCTGGTTCCTGGGGCCAAAATAATCTGGCTGTTGTATCATATATAGATCAAAATAATCTGGCTGCCATATTCTATATAAATCAAAATATTCTGTCTGCTATATGGTATATAAATCAACCAAGCAACTAATGTCCAAGCTGAAATGCCCAAGCCAAGTTTATTTCTAATCTCTCAATTTATGCATAATGTTCAAACAAACTGACTGCTAATGTCCAAATCAACATAGATCCTAAAGAACAAACTAACCTGTCTCTCATCACCAGTGGGCAACCTAGTTCCTAATGGTCAACCCAAATCTAATTCCCAATGTCCAGACTAACCTGAATACTAATGGCCAGCTCGACCTGATTCCTAATGCCTAGGCTAACCTGACTATGACTGTCCAAGCCACTTGATCCGTAATGCCCAAATGTACCTGACACTTCCTCAAGCTAACCTAACTCATTAAGTCAAAAGTTAAGTATGCCACCTAAAGCCAACCTCACTCATAATATCTAAGCCAACTCGAAACTTAATGTCCAAGCTAATGTTATTAATATCCAACTTCACTTGACTTCACATGGCCAATCTAGCCCAAAGTAGCTTGATAAAAATGCATAAAGGCTTGATTATTATTTCTCACCATCAGCCCAACTCATGTTAGCTTCAGTATATAACTGTTTTAATCTTATTACTATTGCAATTGATCTTCTTTTTGAATTGACATCTGAGGTATTTTTCAAACTCAATGCAGGAAGACATGTCAGTTTTGAAGAACTTGATTCCCTTTGTTAAATTTCTATTGGCAAACACGCCTTTTATTATCGTACACCAGCAGAGGAGATGAGCCCACATTGTGTCTAAATTAACTTTCTCTATTTGCCAGTAAATGAAATCAATTCCATCCTTTATGCTACTTTTTCATATGCCTTTTGTCTTGTTGCGGAATCTTTTCTCCCTCTCTCCCTCATTCATCTGTTTTGCCCTTTCCTTGATCTGATAGCATTAAACATATAATTAAGTCATAAAGGAAGGTGCTGATGAGCGTCGCAGATGGTAATTGCGTCCTACATTTGAATGAAATGATATGCATTGCCACAATTTACAGCCTGCTGCTCATATTTTATTCAGCAACCTTTTATCTCTCTTCCCTCCAAATTATTCTGCAATAAATTTAGACATCTTATCAATAGCAGGAGTGATAGTGGCAGGAACCTGGTAAAGGGAGGGTGAGAGAGAGTCAGCGAGAGAAAAAGAGAGAGGAGAGGGGAAAAAAAGAAAGAAAGGAAAATCTGAGTATGTAGCTGGCTGCGTGGTTTCAAGTCATTTTCCATAATAAAAGACTTTATTTTATCAGGCTGGGAGTACAGAGGTAGAGGTGGACAGTTCTGAGAGTAATTTGCTTTGGTGACAACTCAGCACTCCAGGTGGCAAAACAAGGGGGGGAGTTTTTAATAGACCTAATAATTATTTTGTCATACGAACAGGGTGTTGTATTCCAGAGCAAATGTTATATACAGCCAGTTTGCCAGGTGGTCACATGGAGATGGCAAACTACATCAAACTCATAACTAATTGTTTTTTAATGCAAATTAAAATGTATGCAAATATTTTAGATTATTAGAATGATGAGCAATGATGTAGATGTGGTTCTTTACTGTAAGAAAAAATATATAGGAAAAAAAACATAAACTGTATAGATATATGCTTGTTCCACAGCAGTTTTTTTTTTTTTACCTTAAAAACAAGGCTTTATACCTTAAATAAAATTTTAAGCTATAGTACTTCCAATCCTACATTCTTGTAATAAAGGTACAAAAGACATATCCTTGATCCTTATCTTTCATGTGCATTTAATGCATTTTTATGATACTAGTAAATAATGGGTTGTGCACCTCTTAAAAAACAAACCAGCAAAGGAGTTTAGGTGTTTTGCAGAAATTCAAATATACATATACTTATATATGTTCATTGGACTTTGCATAGAGAATCAGATATAGTTAGATCAGTTTTAGTAGAGTTTGATCCATTTGCTAAAGCAAACTGATTCCCAATGCCCCAAGCTAAGCTTTTTCTGCTCTGCTGCACCAATATTCACTATCAAGCTCCAACAAATTCCACCAACGCACCACTTTACATTTACGTCATTTGGCAGACGCTCTTATCCAAAGTGACTTACACCTGAGCAGTTGAGGGTTAAGGGCCTTGCTCAAGGGCCCATCAGCGATAGCTTGGCAGTGCTGGGATTTGAACTCATGACCTTCCGATAACTAGTCCAACGTCTTACCCACTGAGCTACTACCACTGCTACCACTTGGCACCATGGCCCCAAGTAAAAGGCATGGAGAGAGATTGTGGAACTGTAATGAAACTCTAAGAACTTGGGCTGGAGTTCTTTGCAGTTTCTGCTTGGCAAAATGGAACCACTCCCCCAATAAAGGGTCTTGAATAGGAATTGACTAGTACGATATGGGAAAGTTGTGGGAATGGACAAAGTGGAATAGAGAAAGGGACACATGAGAATTTAAAGGAAGGTAACTAGAAAGAGCTTAAGGTATGTTTTTTTTTTTCTTTCAACCAAACTTCAGTTATTTCATAACAACATTATTTTTGGAATTGTTGGAGGTCAAAAAGTACTCTACATCATTACCTTTGTAATAAGATTTTCCTCTCTGTGCATTCTTGAATGGATTTCCACAGGACAAAAGATCTCCCATGGAGACCATGAGAAGTCGATGGATCGCAATTCAGCTACAGTCAGCATGTACATACATGTAGACTCCTGATTTAAGCTTGTCAAAACATGTTACGCATCTTAATTTAATATTGTACTGTATATTATATTGTCAACAATTGTTAACTTATTAACATTTAATGGCCCAAATTGCAATTTCATCAGCTCAGAAGACAGTTAAATATTATTAGTAATCAAGACATATCTGTTGAATGGTAGGAAATCATGTGATATGAATAAAAAGGTTGTTGTCTAGGTGAGGCATTTTAAGCTTACAAGTACCTGGACACTGAACTATTTAAAGGTTGGCAGTGCTGCAACAGGAGACTAAGACAAATGGACCAAGTGATTATGTGAACATTAATGCATCAGTTTGAAATAAGGTAAAAATGACGAGTCTGTGATTATCAGTTTGTGTTATGTGGCAAACTGTGGACCTAAAACTAAGCGTATTAAACATTTTTTCACTTAATCTTTATTTATAAACCACATGTATACGATTACTGCTGACAAAAAAAATCCAATATCTTTTTTTTGTGCTTAGAAAAGTACAAAAAAATCTGTTACTGGAAACTGTAATGGAAGACTATGGGCATTTGTTGAATTTCATCAATAAATGTTTAAATGCATGACTATATTACATGAATTTGAACCAATATGAACTGTTATACTTACAATAAAGGTCTTTGGATGGGATATACTTCATAAAACCTTTTACATTTTTATGCTATTTGTTTCTAGTTTTCTACATTGGAGAAATTTAATACAAAAAAGTGTTCACATAATTATTCCTAAACAAGTCTCAGGCACTTAAAAAATTGGTCCCATTTCTGAAAGGATAAACTCTGCAAATTTAGGGCTTAATGTACAAATATATTTGACTAAAGGATTTGTTAAAGTGTTCCACAAAAATGACTTATACAATAAGTGAGGTTTGAGTATTCTTGCATATTTTACAGATGTGCTAAATAAAGATGAAGTTTAAAAATAAAAAAAGTCCTTTAATGTGCAAGCCAATACATGACACGGAAATTAAGCGCCATTAGCACAAACACACAAGTCTGTTTTTTTTTTTTTTTTTGTCTTTGGCAGCCTCATCAAGGTTAAATTATGTACAGAACAAACAGAACTCTGAAATACTACTCGGTTATATTGGTCATGTTAGAACTCAAACTCAACCACTTAGACAGGCTCTTCAATTCACATGCCTTTTGTTAAATACCAACACTATGTATGCTTTCACATGCACACCAACCAGGGCTGTAGGTGTTGTTATTGGTTAGTGGATTATTCTTACTGAGATCCCTTTCCTCCTCAAAATCCTTTAATGCTTCTTAAGCCAGTTTTACACTGTATGAGACAAAAATCACACATAAATGAATTCATTAGTTGGTTTTTTTTTTGTTTTTTTGTGTCATAGTAACCAAACACGGCCAACAAATTCTGGAGGTGTCACAAATGTTTAAAAAAACAACAACAAAAAACCCCCCCGCTGCTACGTTTTTTTTCTAGAAGCCTCCAATAGCATATGATCATGAGAAATGTATAAGACAGCTACAAATACAATTGAAGCAATGAACAGAAAAAACATCCTCATTACCTCAAGCTCATTTTAAAGAATATTTTGTCTATGTAAGTTAGCACCTGGATCACAGTGATTAATGATTTAAGCAGAATATAGTAATTTTCTATCATATGTAATAAAGTTCACCAATCTTATACTGTGAGACTAATAATAATAATAAACTAACAAAAAGACTGCTGAAATCACAGTCTATAATGTAGTCTTCTTACAAATTAATTGCTATAGTATTTACATATATCCTAAGCACTGATTTTACGTATCCATTACTTCATGTTCCTCTTGTACAGGACATGTCTTTCTTGAACTTTCTTTTCTTCCCTGCCTTCATATTGACCAAGTCCTTGGGCTTGTAGCCAGCATGAGCTCAAGAACACTACTGAATCCCTTCTGTTCTCCTCTCACACGTCCCATGTGCATGGCTGGAGTTGTCTGATACTTGAGAAGGAGTAACAAGGCCAATATAGGTTTAAATCTCATGTTCCTGTGACCTGCCAAGCGTTCAGTTTGTGCCAGCTGGAAGGCTTTACTCAACATGAAGAGGATAGGGAGAAGGCGTAGGGATATCACGGAGAAAGGAGGGAGGGAATTGTTTTCGGCACTCCGGGCTCTGCGCCGTTAGTCGGGACTCTGCTCCATTACCTTTAAGTGCAAGTGCTTGTGTTTTTAATCGCCCTGCAGCCTTTTACAGACAGGGAGCACACTGTAGAGACTGCGGTTATCGATATCGCCGCTGGAGTCACTTCTGTAGCCGTTAATGGAGTGAAGGAGAGAGACTGAGAGGGGAGAAGAAAAGATAATGTGTTTGATCGATCAGCTTGAACAAATTTCATTTGTTAAATCAATAAGAGTTTACAGTTGACAGAGCTAGATAACTACATTTATTTCTTCCCTCTGATTGAAGCTTTCTGGAGAGAGAGAGAGAGAGAGAGAGAGACAGACAGAGAGAGAGAGAGAGAGAGAGAGAGAGAGAGAGAGCGATGCAGCAGAATGCACTGAGACCCTTCTGGTTGGTTATTGCCAGCAATCTTTATATAAAACTAATATCAGCATGTAGAGAATGGCTGCAGGCTATGCATGCAGAAAACCAATCTGATATAGGTGCCGGTTTGTGTTCCTGTTGAATTAGAACGTGAAAAATAACAATTCGAGCACATTGCTCACGCGGTATCCATCGCTCAGTTTTCTGTGTTTATGGCGAGAATGATTGGATTGTGTTTGTGCAGGGCAAAGATTTGTAATATACCTCTGTGTATGATGTAGCAGCGGAATATTACAAAAGTCTGAGGCGGAATGATGAAAAGATAGGAAATGGACTGGTGTGTGTGCTTGTGGGGTTACAGTATATGCTCAACCTTTGTACTGTGGTAGCTCGCGTTCATGTGTTTGTGCAGATCGCCTGCAGTCATAAGAGCCCTTATGTCCTGATGTGTGCTGATCGGAGACCTGTGTACCTCCACTGACAGAGAAAGGAAGCTCGTCCACACAGATAAACATTTAAGGAGAGAGGTAGAGCCTCAGGCAGGCTCCTTTCTCCAGACGAGAACCGCATGGAAACCCTCTGCGACCTCCACAAGGAGAAGAGTGCACAGGCTCTGAACCTTTCTCTCAGTCTAAAATTGATGTTTGGTATTGATGAAACCATTATTAGTCTGTTAGACTCAGTAGTGGTTACGTGATCTGTAATTTGTTTAACTAAGTGACCTTACACACGTCTTTAGTAGTCTAATTTAGTAAACTGAGGTCACCGCCTGCGGTTTCAATGAAAATTAGCTAGATGATTAGAGTTGCCTAATGATCAGAGTTGGCACTTAATTCTATTAATTATATTAAAGTATTGCAAATAATTTTTTTTTATTCATTGCAAATGCATTGCATGATTCAAATGTATATGGATTATATGTAGTGAATTAAAAGGTGAAATGGTGTAGCAGTGCAAATTATGTACCAATACCAGAATGCATTGCAACTACTGAAGTGGTTTATTCTCAAATGTGTGCTTTATTGATTATAATATTTGTAATAACATGACAGAATTCTGGATAAAACAACATTAGGGTAAAAGGTGTTAGGACATGCTTTTAATGCTGCTTCGGTGATTATAGTATATCTGGCAGTATTAGTCATGATTTTGGGGTTTAATAGATGGTTTTGGGAGTTTTTGTTTTTGGTTTGGTTTTGTTAATGGCCATTGTACTGATTTTGTTTCAAGACCTGGCAACCCTTATAATGATCTTTAATTGACATATATAAACTAGACATTACATGTACAAACTAATATCAGTGATTCTTAAAGTCTTTTAGGTCTTTAAGTGATGAAATGGATTTTTTTACACTGATATTTACATTTACGTCATTTGGCAGACGCCCTTATCCAGAGCGACTTACATATACCTCATTTATACAACTGAGCAGTTGAGGGTTAAGGGCCTTGCTCAAGGGCCCATTAACGATAGCTTGACAGTGCTGAGGTTTGAGCTCACAACCTTCCGATCACTAGTCCAATGCCTTAACCACTGAGCTACCACTGCCCTGATAGTTACACATGAATGCTACACTTTTTATTTTGGGCTATATTAGAATTTTTTTTTTTTAATATTTTGAAATAAATCAGGATATCATCTGTAATGCTGATAATAATGATTACTCAATGCATGACTAAAAATGAAATGAAACTAAATGAAATTACAGCATGTATCATCCTGTATGATGATAGCTTACTAAGGAGTTAATATTGGAACTCGCATTTCAACCTAAATTTTACCAGTCTAAATGGTCATTAACCAGTTGCTAATGTATGGCATTTTGGGCCATTTTGTTGGTTATTCAGTAACATATTTGGTTTATTATTTGAAAAATCTGTTCCTTCAAGGGTTAGGTACTTTATTCATGCTAATTATGGTGTACTAATGCTGAGGTTCACTGCGTATCGGCTGTAGCTAATCACAGTGCAATACTGCTTTTACACAACAGTTCCATAAACGATAATTTTATATCGAGTAACTGACATTTTGGACACAATATGGCCAAATGTTTTGCTTATTTTTGCTCTGCTAGCAGAAATAGATCATGTAGAAGCCACACTCACTTTATACCATGTCGGTTAGCTGGCTAGCTAGCACACGTTGATTTGTACATTCCTCTTAAAGGTGCTTCTTGTTGCCCAGGTGTGCCCTGTTCGACTGACTGTTTAAAAAATGCATAGCTTTGAATGTTCATGCTTGGTTTGAGTCCTGGTTTTGCCTGTGAAGACTGCATTTGTTTGTTAAAAAGGATAAACCAAAGTGAAGACCAGAGAGCTGTCTATGGGAGAAAGGCAAGCCATTTTGAAACTGAGAAAAGAGGGAAACTTGATCAGAGCCAGTGCACAAGTATTGGGCATAGCCAAACCAACAACTTGAGGTGGACCAAGTGAAACAACAGCAGTTGATGACAGAAACATTGTGAGACCTGTAAAGAAAATCCCAAAAACAATATCTAGTGACATCACCAACAACCTCCACAAGGCGGGGGTAAAGGTGTCACAATCCAATGTTCGAAGAAGACTTTAAGAACAGAAATAAAGAGGCCAATCATAAGCAGTAAGAATCAGAAGATTGGAAATCACAAAGAAATACAGAGATGAGCTACAAAAGTTCTGGAACAAAAACATACAAGCTCATGACATCAGTCAAGCATGGCTGAGGTGACGTCTTGGCTTGGGTTTGCATGGCTAACTTCTGGATCAGGTTCACTAATCATTGTTAATTATGTACGTAACTCATGATGGTAGCAGCAGCATGAATTCAGAAGTCTACAGAAACATTCTATCTGCCAATTTACAGAGAAATGCATGCAATCTAATTGGGAGAAACTTCATCATGCAGCAAGACAATGATGGAAAAAAGTGGAAGATTTTAGACTGGCCAAATCAATCACCAGACCTTAACCCAACTGAGCATGCATTTCACATCCTGAAGAGGAGAAATCTCCTCAAAACATACAACTAAAAGAAGCTGCAATAAAGCCTGGCAAAGCAACACAAACAAGAATGCAACAGTTTGGTGATGCCGGTGGGTCATCGGCTTGTTGCAATTATTGAAAATGCATTTCAATATAAGGAAACAAAAACTTAAAATCTTAAATATCTCATATTCATCTTTTGATTTCAAACCCAAATGTCTTCAGTGTATAGCAGAACCAGTAGAATTGGCATTGCTGTTCCAATACTTTCAGAGGAGACCATATATTCAAGGATTTAAGTCATCCACTAATTAACAATAGCTGAGACAGATGTCAGAATGCTTTAAGAAAGTGAATTGCCGACAGAGGATTTTGATTGGCATTTTATAGAGGTTGATCTTCGGATTAGGGCCTGTATTTTTCAGGTAAATAATGAAACGAATGATGCAGGCATTAAATGTTAAACCTTAATTTTTGATGTTTTGGAAGGCTGTTTATGTATATGCTGTTCAAATAACATGCAGGATCACTTTCCCCATATTTCTTATAGTGGGTGCTTACAGTGGACTTGTTGTGAACAGATTTTGTAAAGGTCACTGTATACCCAGAAGTCTATTTTTTTATGGTAAGCCTGTGTTAAAGAAATGTGTAGACTGAGGAGGTTGACATTCGTGTTTGGATTTTTCCTGCAGTATCTTTGATTATACTCGTATTGCACATACAATTGAAAATACACGGTCCAAAGGGGACATGGTAAACTTTTTTTTTAATACCATTTTACCCTTTCTGTCTAGTTCTTTAAGTACAAACCAATCCCCCTATCCATAGGAATCTGCTTGACTTTACATAGGGTAGAGAAGCGATGATCCTAGAGGCAGTGGATGAGCGAGTGTCTGCCCCTCCCTCATGTCCCAGTGTGTTTAGAGTTGGCCCAGGGTGTGCACCGGCTTGAGCTGCATATTGTTTTTGTTCATTTGAATGAGGGCAAATGTCAGATTTCCATGGCTTGAGGCTGCATGCATGTTAGATGATCCAGTGGTTGGTGCCCGTGGTACTGGGGTCGTGCCTGGTCCTTCCAGGTCACTGTGAGCCGTGTGGCACACTCGGGCCATTATTGACCTTTTGACAGAGCAGGGGGGAGACAGCTTTACTCCTAGGGCTAGAATAATCACCTGCTATCATCTGCTATGGAAAATGGACTCCATGTAATTAAAAATTATAATGTTTACATTCAGGATATCTTATATAGTATGTGTAAATACAGTATGTGCTGTAGAAAATATTCTTTAGGTTAATATTAATTGTTGGACACATTCAACTTTTCTTTATTGGATTATTATTAAAGAAAATACTGTTGCATGTGCTGAGTTCTATATGAAGCATTGAAAGTGGGCTTACAGCAGCTACACTTTTACAAATTTACTAGCATTGATAAACAAAAATGACGAGCAATCTGTACTCTTGTATCTTCTTTCTCAGACAAAGTTCATGTTCATCACCATTATTCAATAATATTTTTGTTTCGGTGAGTGTAGATTTCATCCTAAAAACAGTTAAGCGTTCTTAGCTTCCTCAAAGGACTGATGCAAGCTTCTACATGGAACAGGTAAGGGTTTTCCAATAGGGACAACAAAAACAGGGCGTATAAATGTTAGTATTTTAACTCATCCAGTATATTCATTAAGCAATCTTAAGGTACACGGTCTTATTTTGCAGCCTAATATCTGTATTTTTAGTACCTCTGGTCATGCTAGAGGGCTTTTATGTTAGTCATTGTTGCCAGATGGGACATCACAGCAAAATCTTAAAAGTTTCATAATATGGGGAAAATTATAACCAAGAGAACAAATGAGTAACTCCATAAAAAAGCATATTTATTGAGATGACTTTTTGACAACACCTACCACCCCCCCGCACAATAAAAAGAAAGGAAAAAAACCCCCAAAACTAATATGCCAACAAAATCTAATGTTTTCCTGTAAATCTGCCCTATCCCTGAGTCTGTTTCCTTATGCTGTCATTTTTATGCCACTGTTCTATTCTGCTATTCAAACTCAAGAGTTAGTTCTGAGGCTTTTTCTTTTTTGGCTTCATCTTTTTTTTTTGCAATACACAGAGTCACGGCGCGGCACATAATATATCAAATGCAATTGTATAGTTTCAGAATGAGTGAGCAGAAGCAGGGAAAAAAGGGCTCCAAGCATCACGGCTGCTGTCTTGAAAGTGTTTACAAGAAACACACATACAAAAAAAAAGGAGAGAGGCAACCCAGAAACGCCAAAGGCCTAGCTTTTGAGTATAGGGTATTACGTTATTAATTAAAGCGCAAGTCGGCTTTCCCCTGTCACTGCTCGTAGCCCATGGGTATACAATGTAGCACACTTGATTGAATCAGGTACCAGCAGGCTAGGCATTTTTTATTTTGCGCTTGAAGGGCTAAAGGGGATTTTAGCGTAGCCCTATTACTTGCCATGTGAAGGGGAAGTCTATTCCAAGATCTGCTGAAAGCTGTCAGCATCAGAACTCTCTTTAATTCTCGCATGGAGATCAGATTTGCGCCACAGCTGAGCTGGGTTTTTTTTTTTTTTTCCCCCTGTTCATGGTTTGAGTGTTGAGCTCATTTTTGAGTTGAAAAACTCCTGCTTTTGTGCTAAAATGGACGTATTGACTTCAGGATAACATTGAGCCTTGTGGGAATCATTTATAAAGCTTTTAGGAGGTATATTAAGCTTGGCGAGCTAGCCATTCACCAAATTCACCTATGCTAACACACAGGACTGGATTTGAGGAATATTGTTTGGGTTAAATTAAATAACAACAAAATTCTATAATTCTCTTTAATTAGATTTGAAAGTTTCACATCAAATTGCTTTGAATGTATCATGAGGTCTTTTCATGTATCATCATGTCAAACCTTATGCTAATTATTATGCTGGCTATCTAGCTGGTAGCTAGATAACCTTTTTATCTCTTGATATGAATCTAGCTATCTAAGTAGCTGCATTTGTAGCTTATATAAACCTTCTTCCTCTTGTGAAATTGCTTTTATGGCACTTCTAGAGTAATCTGGTGACTTTTTTTTGGTATGACGTGTTAATATAACATGCTACTGTATTATATTATAGCCTATGCTAAGAAGCCAACATGACTAGCTGCATTTATCACGTCACAAAATGCATCTGTATAGAAATGCTGTAGAACAAAAACAACTCCTATAAGGAAATGACTGTTTACAATTTCTAAGCATATTAAATTGACAGTTTAATCACAGTAAAAAATGAGGTGTTTATTTCTAAATGATAAATTTAAGCTTGACTATAGTGTGAAAGTTAATCCCAGCCAACATCTCAATATCATTCCCTTTACATATAATCCCATCATCATCCTTAAAAATAAATAGCTACTGATGCTATTTCAGATGCGCCTGAATAACATAATTAGCTGGATCAGGTGTATTAGCTGAGAGCTGGAACGTGTCTTGTGGTGTTTTTCACACATACTGCAATCAGTGCACAAGCCAAAGTTATTTTTCTATCAAAATTGGTCTTGGCATCTTCATGATACTAACCTGCAAGAAGAACTGGACTCATTTTCTTTACTCTCTTCTTTCCCTGACTCATTAATGCCCAGAGTTTATGTCATGGAAACGGACAGAAAAAAACCCCTCCATTAGTCTTTTCTCTGCTGCTCATTATGGCTCTGTCCTAGTGAGCTGTGAATATGTACTGTTCTAATAAGCAGTGTGACAGAATGAAGGCACTTCTAATTGGTTTTAATGCCGGCCGAGGCTGAAGTAGTGGTGTGGCTGCGCAGGACAAAGGTGGCCGTAATGAGCTAGGGTTGCACGGCACACTCTGGACTCTGTCTGCGAGAACTGGGAAAATGGCTAGACGCTGTAGGTGGAAGAAGGAAGCTTTGTGTCAATTTCTATTATTCTCCACTTTCTCTAGCTCCTTCCTGTCTCTCTTCTTTCCTGTACTTCTTCTCTTCCCCCTTTTGATTATGATTGACCCCGTGTTTGTCTCAGTTAGATGTAGCGCAGGTCGGAGTGGACAGGCAGCTGAAATATCACAGGCCGCCCTAGGCTTATATGTTTCTCTTTGCGCTGGAGGTACAGCAAGCATCTCTCTCTCTCTCTCTCTCTCTCTCTCTCTCTCTCGCTCTCTATTTCCCTTCTCCACGAGGTGCAGTCAGCCACGGTGCTGCAATTTCTGCTGGCACATGCAGATCGGCAGGTTAATTAGGTCCTAATCCCGTCGAGCTCCCCGTATATTAAACGGCACACACTCTAATGGGATGTAATGAATTAAAATGTAGGCCAGACAGGTGATATATGAGCTCAGACAAGACGGCAGAATATAGAAGGTGAATGAATGAATGGGAATTAATGACTGTTAGTGAGCATGAGAGTGAGAGGCTAAGTGAAGGGGTGAGATTAGATGTGAACACTTGGACATGCATCTTGAAATATTCTCAGGATGTGTTGATATGGATGACTGTGGCCAGGTCAAGGCTGGCAGAGAGGTATCCTGGGTGGAGCATCAGGCTGTGCTGGGGACTGATAACCAGGTGGCTGATTTTAAACCCACGACGAACAATAGGACCATCCCCTGTTATGCCCGGCTGCACAACAATTGCCGCTCTCACCACATATTATAAACAAACAGCTAGATCCAAAACGAATCATTGTCTGTCTGTGCTGGCAGCTTCGCTTATATGCATCTTGCCTCAGAAAGGTGCTCCATTATTTCCTCAACTTATTCTCACTGTTTTGCTAAAAAATTGGGAATGCACTGGAACGTAGTGTTGCTTGGCTGCATGGTGAAATGGGGCTCTGGAATTTTTTCCAGAAATTCATTCAATTCATTTAGAAGTTTTCCAGAAATTATGCAAAATGTTTCGCCTTGAGGAAAACTGTAAAAGAAGAAAGAATTTTACACTTTACCAACAGTGAACTTATACCACTTGTATGAAGTATCCTTAATGCAGAACAGATACTGTTTGAATACAGACAATTATTAAATCTTTGAGAAAATATTTTCTCTGTCACTTTCCCTTCTTCATCTCTCCCTCTATCTTTCTCTCTCTCTCTGATATTCCCATAGCTCAGAGCTATCTCCAAGCATGAGCAGACTTGATGTAGATGGCCTCTGGTGTGAGTCCAGGGCCTGGTAATAAAAAGGCTGACGTCAGAGTCTGTGTTTCTTGTCCATGCCTTGTCGCTGTCTGTCGCTGGAGGTCTGGGTGCCTTTTCCCAGCACATGCCCTCATTTCCACTGGCAGGTCAGGATCTCAGGCTAAATGGCATCGTTACAGAGCTTCTCGCCAGAGTGTTGACAGGTCCCTATGCTAATGTTAATGAATACAGGATGCCGAGTGTCCCGTCCACACCAGGTCTCGACGAGACACTGAACTTTTTGCCTACACCACTAATATGAGGACAAAACACGAATTTCATTGATGGATTGAATTTGGTGTTGTCCAGTTATTAAGCTGAGTTATTTTTCCTCCAGGAGTCAATTATGTTCTCTAATTTGTGCTTTGCATTAAAATATTTCTGCACAGCTATTTTCTGTTGAAATATATGCATATATCAGTAATATGTAGATGTAATAAGGAGGTGAGCTTTCTTGTGTTTCCTTTTCTTTTTTTCTTTTTTCTCTGTTTCAAAGGAGTGGCTTTAAAATGTACCTCCATATGTTGCTATATTAAAATAGTACATAGATATTGAAATGTTTAAGGAATGTGTATTTTTATTTGATTTCTGGACAATTCTAAATCCGTGCCTTTTTATTATGTTGTTAAATTATTAAGTCTACCTTATTTACATTTTTTCTACTTATTTTTGTGTGAGTGAGAGCGAGAGAGAGAGTGAGAGAGAGAGAGAGAGAGAGAGAAGGCTTGTGTGTTTCTGAAACATATTCTCATGCCTGACTCTGCATTTAGCACACGTTTGTGTCATCATACTCTGTTTAAAGTCCAGTAACCCGTTCACTTTCTCATGCATGCTGGACTCTGGCCTATGGACACACCGGTAGGGCTACTGGGACTGGGCCCAAACATCGTGTGTGTGTGTGTGTGTGTATGTGTGTATGTGTGTGTGTTTCGCTTGTGTCTCCTGTCCCAAGCAGGCCGGTTGCAGTGGACTGTAAATGCCATGCTATGCTGGTGGCATGCGTGTGAGTTAGCCATGCCTGATGAACACACACAGGGACAGCAAACAGATCTCATATGGAAAAACAAGAATAACACAGATTTTTTTTTAAGGGGGATTGCTTTAGGATATTGCACAGTCCAATCAAATCTAAACGGGAAAGTTAATGACAGGGCAAACACTGACAGTTGATGTGCGTGCATTAGAAAGCAGCTTATTTAAGAGATACAGGATAAAATAGAAAAGAAGGTTTCTATTTGTAACTGTGAAGGGGTGGTAAAAAACTAAAATGATTGCCATGGATTGATCAACTGTGTTTCAGATGGCAGCATAAATATGAGGAGCAGTTTAGGACATTTTTCAAACACTTGTTACACAAAAACATATGAAACATGTATGCATTCACATGTGAAACTTTCACACATGCATCCATACTGCTGAAAACTCACACACACATATATGTGATATGATCATACAGGTTTAGGTGAAATATGCGTTTGGGTAACAAAAATCTGAAATATTTCAGATAATACTTTCTGTTTTTGAAGTATTTTGAGAATGTTATTTAAGAATCCCCTGAAATCAAAAGTGTCCATCTTACTAATTCACTGCAAGCTGTGTTTTTTTTTTTTTTTTGCCTTACTTCAGGAGACAATAAACAGAATATCCTATTGAGGGAACGACTATTTATAACTGCTATAATGCAAGTGATGAGAGGAACTAACATACCATTCTTTAATGAATTAACATGATAAATTTGTTGTAGTATAAGAAGAATAAAACACTTCATGATGTGCTATAATAGTAAAATAATCACATTCAGGAATTCTTGAATCTGACTGGTGAGTTGATGATGAATTTTCTATGACATTAGTTCCAGCAGCAAGGCAAATCACAGGTTTAGATTACTGTACTCGTTTCTATACATTATCATTTTTATAGTAACACCTAGATTGTTGAGACAATAACTGTTTATCGCTGCTAACTGATGTGTTTCATGGATGTTCCTCAACATTAAATTTGACTATAAACAGATAAAGGTATAACATATATTAATAAATGAAAATCACAATTATTGTGTTATAAAAGGAATAAAATGCTTCAGGATGTGCTGTTCAAGTAAAACAATCAACTTCATGAGGATAAGAGTAACTCCATTGATTATTTTCCTGTCACAGCATGCCACCAACTGTTTTGCTCCTTACATATGAAGATAAACCTTTTGTTTTTAATCATCTGCAATATCATTTGCCTTCCACTAAGCAGAAATGTCTTCTGATTTTTATATACACTACCAGTCAAAAGTTTGGACACACCTACTCTTTTTCATAAGTTTTTTTGTGCTTTCTACGTTGTAAAACAATACTGAATACATAAAAACTATGACGCAACATGTATGGTATATACTGAATTATGTGGTAAACAAAAAAGTGTAAAACAAAAAAACAAAATATGGTTAAAATTTTAGATTCTTCAAAGTAGCCACCATTTACCGTGATGGTACAATCGGCATTATCTTAACCAGCTTCATGAAGTCG
>JAQQZU010000035.1:21340826-21361482 GCA_030068025.1 Parauchenoglanis punctatus | reverse complement strand
AACAACAGTCCATCATTATCCAGTCTCTTTTAAAGTCATAAAAATAAAGAAAACAATTGAATTAGAAGGTGTGTCCAAACTTTTGACTTGTAGAGTACATCACCATGCACACATAAACCAGGGAAAAAAAACTATATTAACCAAACCAATTATATAATTTTTCACAATCTAGTCAAATCCTGATGGTAAACCAAAGACTAGTCATGTACTATTTCATATGGGAATATTTTGTTTCTGAAATCTGTCCTGATTTGATTTACATTTCACTTTCTTTAATGAAACCTACAGATGATTGGACATTCACTGCACATTGAGGCACAGACTGTCTGAATATAAAGCCCACAGGTTTCAGGCTTCAAGTGAGTCAGCAGCACTGTTATAGAAAGATAGGAATTATCAGTGTCACCTTTGAGCTGCCACCGACATCTAGTGCCTTCCACTATCACACGTAATGGCATTCAGGCCTGTCCTTGATCACATTTACGATAGCATATTTGATGCATTTGTAAAGCAAGTGAAGAATAAACCCACCTAAGAGAATATGTCCCTCTTTTTTACCCCCCTCACTCTGTAAATCACATGTCAGACGGTTGCAGATGTACCTGCTGTAGCCTGAAAGAGGGAAAAAGTGTGTGTGTTGGTGTGTGCATGTGTGTGAAAGGGGAAGAGAAAGAGAATAAGAGGGAAAAGTAAAAGATTATCTTAGCGACTCTGCGGCCGGCTCCTGTGTGGTACGTGGAGTGACAGCTCTTTCAGCTGACTGACAGGTGTCCTTTGAAATGCCGGTGAGGCGGCGTCTGTTCTGACTGTTGAAATGCATATTTTTTTCCGCCCTTATCAAAACGGCACGGATGGCTCCGATAGGTGCCGTTAACATTGCAAATGGCTGTGGAATTATTCATCGTCAGCCTGGGCTGGGGAGAAAAAGAAAGAGACGGGGTGAAGTTTGATTATTCTCCTCACACAATAGACGGAGGCGCTTAATGATTTCTCTCCGGCTTGGCAGCGGCGCCGGTGTCGACTTCAGTGCGGGTGACACGGGTCTGGCCAAGTGTTAGAGCAAGATCATAACGTCCGGGCCTGCATTTTAATTTCTAATACATTAATCTTCTCGCAACAGATCCGCCTATGAATATTCCGCCGGCTCCTTGTTTGTCGGAGAGGCTGTCTCTCTTTCATCCGTGGAGGTGCTTTCATTCTCTTTGAAAGCCAGCTAAATGGACCCGATCAGTCAACGACATCCACAGCACAATGGTGCTGGCTAACGCGCTGCTTTTCTCCTTTTCAGGCCGCTGATAGACAACTCTGACACTTGGTCCCCGGGGGACGCACTCGGCTCTCCTGCTGCTTGAGAGACTTCCTTCACTTTATCGCTGCCATAAAGGATTGTCATAGGTGAATGTATCAGCGGTTTGGAGAGAGCTAGCCTTTCTGACCCGCAGCCCGAGTGCCCGCTGCACCTCCGCTGCATCAGTAATAGCATGCAGGGGCTTAGATCCTGTTGTACAAGCATGTCCTCTAACTCAGGCCTTTTTTAAAAATGAAGCCTCCTTTGTTCACTGCTTTTAATTAGCATTGTCTTAAGTTCATTAGAGTGAAGCATGGTGGCGTTTCTAATAAGCCAAGGTGGACCTTCTACAACGTTCTCAGCTTTGTGCTGGATGACCTAACACTGCTTTCCTACTTTGTAGGCCAAGGTGTAATGGCATACACAGAAAGAGAGGCACAAATGCAGTCACTCAAATGAATTTCTCCAGTTTTCAGTTATTTGTGTAAGGGGGAATTGAAAGCAGACTAAACTGGCAATCAGACCAGTACGTAAGTCCAACTGACACATACCAGTTCACTTAAATCAGACAGGAATTAGGATGATGAAAATTAATCCTATAAATTTGGAGCTGGATGTTTTAGCTGTGATGGTACACTTGTAAAAACAGGTTCTTCAAAAGTTCCTTGTATACTTAAGGGTTCTTGGCTTTGTACAAGGATTCTAGATGGAAACCTTTATTGACAGGCAATCACCCCTTTGTTTATTTCTGCACAGAACCTTTAAGTGTTCCTCCAAAGGGGACAACCAAGGAACAAGGAATTAAGATTTGACTTTTTTTCTTTCTAAAACTTCAGGCTGGGTTCCAATACGATGACCAATAACTTTTGCAAATTCAAGAATAACTGCTGCTTATTGGACACTGATTAAATGTTTATCTAATATGTAAAATATTATATGCATGTCGATAATATTTTATAATGACCAGTAGCTTATTTCAGTTTTCATTAATTCCTGCATTCTTTCATGTTTAGTGACTGCTTTAACCTGGTCAGTATGGTGGTGGATCCCAGGAACACTGGGTGGGAGGTGAGAGTACATGCTGGATGGGACGCCAGTCCATCGCACGACATCTTTTAAACACATATTCACACACTTATTCACACCTGGGGTGATTTTTCATAGCCAGTTAACTTACTGGCATGGTTTTACAAGGTGGGAGGAAACCGGAGAACATGGAGGAAACTCATTACATTGAGAGTAACCCAAACTCAGGATAGAATCAGGGAGCTGAAGCTGTGATGTGGCAGCGCTACAGAGTCGAGACTGGGCTGCAGGATTGGGAGAAAAAATCAGGACTCTCACCAGACTTTTAGCTCACTAAAACAAAGAATATGACAAATACAAATATAATAAAACAAAAAATACCCCAACCTGTCTAATGTTACAACCAAAACCACATAATACCAAGACTGAGCATTATCACTGGTCACTGATTAAAATCCAAATCGGATATGACTGCTGCATAATTGCAGTAATTACATCAGTATTATAAGGTTACAGTCAGAATGTGATTTACACAAATACATACTTGGTGTCTTGGTGTCCCTATAAGTAATTGTGCTCAGTATTTTGGTGCCTTGTTACAAGTCTTTACACTAAAGTTAGCTAATGTGACAAATGAGGTCATATAATAAGTCAAATCTGAGGCTATGTAAAGCAGTTAGAAAATGGTATTGCCCTTTATAGTGGTCTTTGGAAGTTTAATTTAAATTTGTCTTTCTGACAAACACGTTTTTTTTATTATTTAAAGGTCCACTATGTTGGATTCAACCACCTGAATGCCCCTCTCTTACCCCTCCCTTTCCAAGCATGCGTTACAACGTAGAAAGCCTGTACTTCCAAGTACTTACATTCACACTCCCTTGCTTTTTTTGTGCTAAATAATAAGCATGATCCTCCATGTTTCAAATTCTCTTGTTAGCCAGCACCAGCCAACACGGATTCCTCTTCTTTCTTCTTCTTTGTCTTCCTTCTGGTGCTTCCTTCCAGATTCACGCTGCTGCTTATAAAAATGTGAAATGTGGAAGGTGCTCTCTAGAGGTTTGTCTGTTCTACACAACATGGCGGCTCCATAAAGGCGGACCCGCTCCATACATAGATAAATGGCTCATTCTAAGCTTATGATAACACAATGATTCATACTTACAGATAATTATACACTAATGAAAACATACTTATGAAATTCCCTAAGTATATTATAGTAAACTAGCTTAGTTGTGATGATGTAATCTGAGAGATGCAAGTTGTATCGACTTTGGTAGCACAACAAAGTTCCCCCTGTCTGGCCATTTCAGCACATTTAGATTTTATTTCTGTTTTAAATGAAGCCTCTGTGGCCTCCAAATGCTGCCTCTGTCTGGGACCATAACTCAGCAGACAGAGAAAGTAGTCTTTATAGTGGTGTTAAACATGCCGTAGCACGTGAGGCAATTACAAGTGTCAGAAAGCAGCCGTATGTAGATCTGCAGACATTCATAATTATGATATCTGATTTGGGCTGTGTGCGGAGCTTGCAGCGGGCAGCAGCGGTGAGAGGAGAAGAGCCATATTTTAACGTAGCCGAGACAGACTTCTCCCTGAAGGTACATCTGACGCGACACCAGCTGCTGCCTGATTGGGATTTATTCTTCCTGTTTTCGATTAATATGGAGATGAATACAGGTGTTCTGTGTCGTAAAATTAGTTTAGCTCACACAAATTGCAATTAGGGGCTTGGGAAGAGAGGGGAGGGAGCTCCTGCATGGGGTTCTTTCACGGAAAGAGGAAAATGAAAGGAAAAAGATAGAAGGGGGGAAAAATAGGTGGATTTGAGGACAGGGAGGGAGGGATGGTGCACCGGCGTGCCAGTCTGGTCCCTGAGAGGCGCTTGGCATGGGCACCTGTTTGTTACGGTGAGGAGGCAGGCTGGCAAGAGTGGTGACACGCTAGTCGGGCACAGAGAAAAAAGCACAACAAATGAGCTTTGAAAGCAGCCTCTTCTTCAATGGGAAGGAGTTCAAGGGCTTCAAGTATCAGGAAGTCATCCAAAAGGACCCGTTTCTCTTCAGGGAGTATATGTGTGTGTGTGTGTGTGTGTGTGTGTGTGAGGGGGAATCTGTTTCTGTGTGCATATGAAAAATGTGTGTGGAGTGTTGGTATGTATATGTTTATATTTGTACAGAAGAATTTGATCGTTAAAGCTGGAGGAAATCTGACAGGGCAGAATGTAGCTTGGACCAAAAGAAAAACAATCAACGATGGGGTGATGTGATGCGGCCCAATGTGAATCTAAGTTACAGTTACTACCCTAAAGCGACCAAGGTTCTGTTGAGAACTTGCTGAACTGGTGTTGATTAATGGTCTTTAAGAGCAGCTCTGACAATAGTTTCAACTGAACGGCAAACAACAGCTTTATATTTACATGCTCATTCTAATATGTTTCCATTTCTATGTTATCAACTTGTGGACTTGTATGCTTCATAAATTGATTATATAACCATGTATAATTGTTGATATAGTGAAGGTTTCTGTGAAGAGACGTTTATGTAACATTACTGGAAGGAGTCTTCAGTGTCAACATTTCAAAAATGAAAAGTTTTCCCAATTTTCAATAAAAAGTTGCAATTTTGTCTGTTATTAAATGTGCACTCATTGATTCTAATTTAATACACTTTTAAATATCTCCGTACTGTTTGCCAGCTGTGTGGCAGCTTGGACCGAGCCACACAGCACTATTCCAGCCAATCAGTACCCGGAGGTGTATTCCAGCCAATCACGGGACAGGGGAATGGGGAATAAGGGGGCTGTGTTGTTGTTAGTATTATTGCCTTGGCATGTCCATAAATTTAGGGGCGGGGCTTCTGAACGAGCTCTGAATGCAAGTGTGTATTAGTTTGGTTTATCTTTCTCTGGAAATTGATCACTCCTCCTTTAACTTCAAGAGAGAAAATGAATGAGAGATGATGTATGAATGGCTGTTTATAGCTTCTATAGCGAAAGTGATAACAGAAATGATCCTCGACGTTTAAAACATATAAAACAATGCAAACTGCTGTGGTATAAAAAGAATAGACACTTGTATTGGATGTGCTGTAGTAGAAAAAGAATCAATTCCATGGTAGTAAAATTCATGTTCTACCGCATCACACAACCTCACTGTTTTCCTATAACCTCACACTTCCATGTGTTTTATTCCTTACAGAGTCTCACGAGGAAGCGGACACTCTTCAACTCTGAGGCTAAACAACCAAAATCTTCTTTTCATTGCTCTTAGATTGAGCATGCATAATCCTTTCTTATCTCAATTTAGCCTGCCTCACATTTTTTACTGCGTAATTATGCCTTTCCTGTCATATCGTATTGAACCGTGGCTTTATCCTATTCAGCAGCAGAAAGATGGAACGATTCTCCCAGCTTTGGTAAATAAGAATGTGATTCATGTCAAAGGCTAGATCATAACAATGGCTCTAAAATGTTACGCTGTTTAGCTCATTGTTGAAGAGATTTCGCAAAAAGGGGAATCTGATTAATAGGTTTAAAAAGCTCAATCTAAGGTTTACTGTAATTTCAGATAAAACGCTGAGGGAGTGGTTACTTAGTTACTTTACTTTTACTACGTTTTTCCCTTCAGAATAAAAAGTATTATTCTGTACAAACAGAGACATGCATGACATCGCGCAGCTCGCTAGGCCCTCCCCATCCCCCTGCAAAGATTTATAGGAGCTGTCGGTTTGAGCACTAAACTAATGTGAACTCCGTTCATAGGCAACACACCTACCTGCACTTACTCAGAGCCTGAGCAGCTCCTGCTATAGGCAGTAATGGAGACACTATGGTATTAAGGCTAGACATTAATTCACTGTGTCAAGTTGTCCCGGTGGAATATTTATGATGCTAAATACATTTAATTAGCAGCTCTTGCTGGTGCAGGGAAAGCGCATCGCCAGTGAAAGGGGTCGTTCTGCTAACTTTCATAGCCCAGCCTCATTCGTTTTTGTGTGGTGTCAGAGGTGTCTATTCAGATTCAGAGCATTTATAACCATCAATGATTGGACATGAGTGTTAAATTACGTTCAGTTGACAGGTGTGAGGAGAAATAGTTAACGCAAGTGCAATGTGGATGCAAATGCTACAAATGAAATAAAGAAGAGATGATAGGAGTGCAGGTTAAATATCGGGGTGGGCAATTGTAGTAGGGGTTGCACAGATTATGCTGTGGGGATGTAGACTAGTCAGAGGGGCGGAAAAACACAGTGAGGCATACGGTAAAGAAAGCAGGTTAAATGTAAGGGCTGAAAATATTTCTAGACTAAGTGAAGCCAATTCTACAGTCAGCTAAGCTTTTTTAATTGACTGTTAACACTTATTGCTTTCTATGATGTGGAGAGGTGGCTTTAAAGTCAGGTAAGCGGCACATGACCGAAGAGCTTGAACACGGTGGAAAAACATCCCGGACGCTGTAGTTGACATCACATCCTCTGTCCATCATTAAGCTGTAAGGAGCTTTCATGACATAACACATGCTCTCTGTTTCAGCGAGCTGCCAGCTTACCCACACAACTGCGTTTTTTAAAAACTTAAAATAGTGTAATATATGAGCAGATTAATGATTTTGCACATTTGTTGCACAGATTTGCTTACTTTCAGCATTAACAGTGAAGCCTGAATAACCCCGAAGCTGGAAATGTCATTTGTAGCCTGAATATGATCGGTAATTGAAATACAATTCTTTCCTGCACAAATAAAACAGCCTAAAAATAAAAATGTTCTAAAACAATAGTAAACCTGCTACGCTACTTCACAATATCACAACATTTAATTTTGCTGATGTTTTACCAACAAAGCACTTGAGCCATATTATGAAAAACTGCCACATTTTAGTTTTTTAACATTTAATGAGGAGGAAACATTCAATCAGAAATCGATTTTAGCTTACAGGTTAGGACTGACATCTAAAAATATAATACACAATACTAAAAACGTGTCTTGTAATATTCATTGTTCAATGTGCATCACATCATCCAGGCCGCGTTTCTATTTTCATTGTAATTTTTATTCATAGGAAGCTTTCAGGGAATTTAGGTCCTTGGGTCCAGGGCGTTCTTTCCTTGAGTTTTTGAGATGCACAACTTCGTTTGAAGTCATGTAATTAGCTGGTTGAAGCTGAATTAGATGGGTTGGAGCACCAAACAAAAACATACCACCGACTAAACGAACATCGCAGAAACAGTTGTACTTTTAATTAACTGTCAAGCTTAGTGCACAGTGAACTTAATAATGTTAAAATATGCAAAAGACTGTACCTGTGCGGGGTTCAAAGAGAACACAAATTGTTGTTGTTTTTATACGAGGGATAAAATTCTGAATGCATAAATATCTGAATGAATTTGGTCCAGTTTGAAAGTGAGCATTTCCATCTACAGTGGCTAATTTGCTTACTTTATTGGAACACTGTCACCTACAACATGGCATGTCACTCACTCAATTCTGCTATAGCACGGAAATTTCATGCACAAAAGGAAACCTCTTTTTCAGCTAAATCACAAGATAGAGCATCCTTCACATAAAGGATCCAGTGATCGCTGGCCAAATGTCCATCACACAAGCATGAGTGAAGTTTAAATCTCAGCCTGTCCTCCCTCTTGGCAGTGAGACATCATGTGCGTCTCTGATAAACAAAACACAACAGAAAGCAAAATAAAGACATGCTTCTATCCGCTGGCTGGTGCTGTGACATCTGCCAGAGGTGCTGAAATGGTTCAGGAGCTGGCCAGAGCGTCTATCTCCCACTGAGCACGCAGACCCACGCTATTACAGCACGGCGAATGATGCAAAACAGCTGATAAGATCTGGGCCAGGCTTGACTGACATTACACCAGAACCTAATGTAGCTAAAGGTGTGTGTTTTTGTGTGTGTGTGTGCGAGGACAGCGGCAGGGTCTGACTGACACACAGATTAAGCACTCTGACAGGCCACACAATAAAGCCGTCAGAAGCAGTGACACTCTGGACGTAGAGAGAGAGGGATGAATTGTCACTCTGTCACACACGATGCGTCTCCTCATCCCTGATGGCCTTCAGCACACCGTGGGAAAAAAACAGGACTGACGCTTTTTTGGGATGCGCTCGTTTTGTTTCAGGAGATTTGGGACACTGCGTGGAGCGTTTGACTGGACCTGGGACTATACATAAATCAGTGTGACAAACTAGACTGATAAAGTAGAGGATATATGGTGTGAAGGAGGAAAGCTAGGCGTATTACTGTACTTAGGCAGAAAATCAACCAGAAATGAACAGGTTTATCACTGCTGTAAGGATTCTGTCACTTCAGTGCTTTATATTTGGATCCTTTAGATTTCAGGGAACACTTGTAACTGATGGAAGATCCTCAAGGGTCGGTGTTACGCACCTTCATAATATACCCTGAACACTAAATGTAGTTTACTTTTAAAACTTCTTTTAGGTGCTTTCTGTAATTGAACTAAGGACCATTGTACTTTTTGTCACATGTTCATCTTAAGGAAAAGAAATATTACTGTACATTTTTGTCAATGTCTTTTTTTTTTAAATAATCTATTTATTAATTTTTTTTTAACAAGCAGTTTCTATTGAAATATACTAGTTACTGACTGTATGTGCTTTTTCTTTTTTCTTTTTCCTTTTTTTTTTTTTTCCCTGAATTGACCGGCAAAATGTCTATCAATACCTTTTTTTATCGAACATATTTTTGGTGAAAACGTGGCTTGTTGCCATTTTTTTTGCAGGATGCAAAAATGTGCATTTACACTTTTGTTTCCTTAAAAACGTAAACAATCAGCGCCTGCGGCTATTGAATTAATTGGTTCTTTCCCCCCTTTTTTGCTTCATTTTCATCTGTCTTTCTAATTGATTGACGTTCAGTGGCTAAGACGAGTATAATGCTATAAATGTGGGAATACAGTGAGTACAATTGAAAATCAAATATTTATTTTTCAACAAACAAGTTATAGTCAAAAAGCTTGTTGGACAATTTTTGTCAATAAAGAGAGTGAAGCAAAATCACACGACTGAATAGTAAAATCCCAGAAATTCATCTGTGTCTATACTTCATCCTTTCTTTCTCTCTCTCTCTCTCTCTCTCTCTCTCTCTCTCTCTCTCCCTCTCTCTCCCTCTCTCTCTCTGTTTAACCCTAAGTCACTCTCTGCCTTCAGCACTGAGGAGGTTAGGATACAGCAAGCTACCAAAAGATGGCAATGTTGGAGTGCTGAATTCCAAAACCACCTCTGTCTGTCTCTCTTTCTCTCTCTCTTTCATTCCTTCTCTTCCTCTCTCAAGCTGACCCTGGATGGAACAACCTGCCATCCTCCTGTTCGTCATTTCTCCATCCTTCCATTCTTCCCTGCGTTTCTTTTACTTCTACCGAGTTATTCTAGTCTCCAACTCCAGCAGCTTCCCCATCAGCAGCAGATTCAGTGGGACCAGGCTGAGGGTCAGTCAGGGATTTTTGGGAAGATGATATGAGGGAAAAATGTGGAAAGGGAGAAAGAAGTATGTGTATAAATGATACTCTACTCTGAGTAATACATGAAACAGATTGAATTTTCATGGTTGTTTTTAAGCTTGTGAATGAATTTCAAGTTGTCGTGGTTGCTTTTATTTTTTTCTTGATTTGAACCTGGCCTTGTAAAGCGTTATATGAATGAAGCTCTAAGTAGAAGGTCATGAATGCTAACCCCGCCCCTAAGCACAACCTTATGTAGAGAAGACACATAAATTAAGTCTTAAATTTGTTCTCCATTTATAATAATGAGACCATGATGAATTCTTTTCAACCCTGGTCTTTAAATCTATATACTCTTGCTTTCTTATCTGAGCTATAAGTTCATACTTTTCCATATTTTTCATGTGCATGAGTGCTGAAGGTGTGCGAAGAGACTCAAGGACATCTTCGACTCCTCCAAAATGTTTGACATAAGTTCCTTGTCTGCACTCCTCGCTTATTTGTGACGTGTAATTACTGACGATAGGAAGACATTACCATGCATTTTTACCGCAGCCAAATGGACACACAGCAGGATAGCAATTCAGCTGCTATTACCACACTGAACTCCTCCAAAATACGCCCCTCTTAATGGGTTATAGAGCCGCATCCTGCAGGGAAAGGGTTAAACGAACAGGGTCCATCTGCGATAAATTGCCACTCTCTACTAAATTGCATCTTTCTGAGCATCTTCGGAGAGGTGATGTGGTGAGAAAAGAAAGCCCCTGAAAAGTGGGAAGATGTCACGTTTTTATTAATTGTCATGAAGTGCTCAGCTTAAGAAAGCTGAAAAAAATTACAGAGAAGCTTTAAGTTGGATTGCTACTGTTTCCTAATGTGTGTGTGTGTGTGTGTGTGTGAGTGTGCAAAGCCACAGCTTCCCTCTGTACATTCACTCTGTAGCTGCTAGTGTGTGTCACACGTGGCTTATTGCCTGTGAGCGGTTAGCGTCAGGAGCACTCGGTGTTCAGGATGTTCCTGTGCACTCTGAGCTCATGCGTGTGTCACACAGCCGCGGTGCTGGATGTTGATTGGCTCACGTGTGAATGTTCTTTGTACATCTTGATCTTTCTCTGTTTGTGTGTGTGTGTGTGTGTGTGTGTGTGTGTGTGTGTGTGTGTGTAGGCCTAGCTTTGTAGATGCTGTTAATTGCTGTCAGACTCGTTTCCTCTCTGATGCAATGCACTGCTAAGGTAGATGAGGTATATTTTACAGTCCAGATTGAATTTCATGACTTGTGAACATGCATAAAATGAACAGAAATGATTAGCGTTGATTAGTGTAAAATGAAGGTCAATATTTAACATTGGTAATTTCATAATGTCAGTGTTAATTCACCATAAATAGTGTGAAAGTAATAAACACTGCTTTAACTAATAGTTTGCAAAGAAAATGCAATCATCATCATCATCATCATCATCATCATTATTATGTATGTATGTATATATGTATTTATTTATTTATTTTCAGTAAATTGATTAGTTCCAGTCTTTTACACCTACAGGCCTGAGATTAGCTCATTATCAATATCTGGAAAGATTTTGTAATGTATACTAAATGTATGTCTTTTTGTTGTGTAAACTTTGTAAAATGCCCATGTTTATTATGAACAACTAATACAGGTATGTAACATTTTTTAACATTACTTGTTATGCTGTATTATTTATTAACGTTTTCAGTTAGTTAATGTTAACTCATGCAGTATATAACGCTACCAAAATTGAAATTGATACAAACGATAGGCTACTTTTCAGTGAAATTCCACAGAAAACCTTTAATCCTGCTGTCTCATGTCATGTCATGCTGAATTTTCTAGACTTCCAGAGATGAAGCAGGACATGAGGGAGAGACTGAAACGACCAGGTGTTTACAGCGGGGTAGAACAAGACAGGGCTGTTTCACTGGGGCAGGTCATCATGTCTGCGCGCGCGCGTGTGTGAGTGTGTGTGTGTGTGTGTGTGTGTGTGTGTGTGTGTATGAGTGTGTGTGTGAGAGAGAGGGAGAAAGAGATAGCATGAGCGAGTGAGAATCAGGTGGCCTCCAGCCTCAGGCAGACATTGTTTATTGCTTATTGTATTGCTCGGCCCGGCACACTCAAATAAAACAATGGCGTCTAGGGACAGTTCATTCTAAATATTGTTCTACTAGAGAGGAAAAAAAAGGTGCTTGTATTTTGAAATATCGCCAACGCAGTTTTCTTTAACCTCCCCATGCTTTTCTACCGAATTTATTATTGTATCGTATACATTTTCTGCTTCTGAAATCTTCAATACAGTCATTTTTCAAGTTCCTGATGTGTTTATATTTTTGAGTATGTCATTTTCTAGCTCAAGATTTTGGCTTCTAGTTAATCGTAGGACGCCATGTTTAAAATAATATTAGTGATTTATAACGTCTCTGCTTTAGAATTCCAGTGATTGGGAGTCTCTTGTACACCCCCCCACTCTCTCTCTTTCACTAAACCTAATCCCACAGTTCCTTCTCTACCTCTCTCTTATGCCAGTCACATTTTCTAATTAGCTCTCCCCGTGGAGGAAGAAGATGGATTATATTTTAATATCTTGGGCCTAAAATTAGTTTATATTTTAGCAAGTTAGCACTTTGCCGAAGCTGATTTACTCTTGAAGCTGGAAAAATCCGTGAGCTCGCAATTAATCATCGCTCCGCTCTTTCTCTTTAAGGAGGAGGAAGGGAAACAAGAGAAATGAAAACGAAAGATGAAGGAAGAAAAAAGGAAAAAAAAAAAAAACCCCAAAATACCAAAAAAAAAACGCCAGATCAAAGTCAGACTCTGTGATCGTGATAATGTAAACACACAATTCAGATCATTTGGAAATCAGCATTGTGCTGAGTTTGACAGTCTGCTCATGTGATTGTCCTCTACACTCATTATTAATTACTGCCTGCATCTTCAACAAAGCAACTCTGTCCAAGACTAATTATTGACACTGTATGGTTGAACATAGCCTCTGTGTGTGTGTGTGTGCTTGAAATTCCTTGTCTTTGCATATGCCCCCTGCTTCATTCAGGTCCTAAAAACTAGCCCTGGTGTTTTTTTCTCTTCCAGTCAGCCAGGAGTCAGTGGGCTGTTATCCGATTAGAGCCTTACACACATCCATCCATCACTCCTGGGGGCTACTGGAGTACGCCGATCACGGCAGGCACAATGATGCAAGACTCTGAGGGGCCACGGCTACTACATGCACAGAAAATGCTGCACACTGCTTCACTGCTTTATTTACTGAAAGGGCTAAATGCTATTAGCCTAGTTTTTGGGAAAGCTCGACACAGCACTTAAAGGGCTAATACTTTACTGACAAGACTGCTGCTGATCTGGTGAATCATAAACCGTTCACAATTCCCTGTTTCTGTTAAAGTCACACCATCGAGATAAAGGTCACAGATTGTCTCATTACCAATGACCTGTCATTTTGGGAGAATTTGGTAGATTAAGAAAGGGCAGGTTTCGACTCAGAATTTGATCTTAAGTGTGTATTTTTTAAGAAGCTGATGGCATGATGGTACAGCAGGTAGCATGCGTCTTTACAGTTCCAGGCCTTCAGCTTGGGTAAGTGTCTGTGTAGGGGTTTGTACGTTCTCCACATATCCTCATGGGTTCCCTCAGGGTTCTGTGGTTTCCTTCCACCTCCCAAAAACATGCCAGTTGGTAAATTAGCTATGCTAAATTGCCCCAGTGGTGAATGAGTGTGTGAATGGTGCTCCTGTCCATGGTATATCCCTGTCTTCCTGGGATCCATCATGACCCTGACCAGGATAAAGCAATTCCTGAAGATGACTGAATAAATGAAGATGAAACATGACCAAAGAAAATATTGCTGAGCTAGCTTTGCCAAAGATGATCATTGAAGCTCAAATAAAACCAAAAAAGAACCAGAGTTGCCCTAAGTATGGCAACAAGGAGCAGACCTGAGGAGAAACCATCACTTCCTGCGCGTAGTCCAAATAAGTCTGACATGGCTATGTGGCCTACTAAGGAAAAGAAGATCAGCTTTTAGGAGCTGACTGTACCATTGAAGTAGGGATGCGACGAGATCCAGTCCATGGATGCAAGGTCATGTGACAGGATTCCCTGCTTGGCCTTTCTAACAAATCAGTCATTTATTTTCAGTTGTGGTAAATCCAGTCTCACATGAAGAGGGAATTTACATTCCCTAATCAATATACCAGTATGAATTTGAACAGCCAGAGGAAACCAAAGAACCTGGAGGAAACATGGAGAACATGTGAATCTCTACACAGCTCATGATTGAACCAGGTGTGAGATGCCACCTATTAGATATCAAACCAGAGTTACTGGAATATTCCAGAGTTTTTCCATCCTAATTTTTAGCTGTGTATGTAGTGTATGTGAGATCACAAGAATTGTGACACATTTATGCATTAACGAGTTAGTCACTCACTTTCAGTAAGCACTTTATCCTGGTCAGGACTGCAGTGGATCCAGAATACATCCTGGACAGTATGCTAGTCCATTGCAGGACAACAGAAACACTGTTTGCTTCAAAGCTTTTGCCTGAGCATTGTTGTTGGTGTAACTGAAACATATATCTTTGTAAATCACTTGTTGGAAATTTGAAAATTAAGCACTATCTCTGAATAAGGGATGCCTTCGGAGGTGGGATTTCATTTACAGAGGGACAAATTTGTGGATATACTGTAAGTCAGTGAAGTAGGTCATAAACACAACCTTGAGGAAAACATAAGAATCTAAACTTACTATTTTGCTTCAGTTTTACTCCGGTCTTGGAAATTCAGGCATTCGTATATCAGACATGTGTTTCTCATTTTAAGAGCTTTATTTGTTAATGTACGTAATGGTTGACATTTTAAATTTGTTCTGAAGAAGTCTATTTGAACATCTATTGTAAATGATTTTGTGAGTAATTTGTTCATTTCTTAATTCTTTTTTTCTTTTCCATTTTTTTGCATTTATCCTGCTCAGGATCACAGTGGATCCAATGTCTATTTAATGTCACAGTGGATTCTGTGTCTATCCAGTGCCACAGCAGATCCAGTGCCTTAAGGTCACAAATCCACCTACTGGAATGTTTTAGGAAGGTTGGAGGAAACCTGAGAATAGGAGCTGCACCATGACTTGCTTACCAAAAGAAAAGTTATGGTTAATCTTTGAGAAACTTTAGAAACTTTTGGCACCATGTGATGACATCTAATTTTCATCAAGGTCAAGGCATTATCTGAAAGAAAAACCTTCTGGAGTGTATTTACCTGTATCAGCATGTCTATACAATTATATATGCATTGGTTGTATGCCACTTGAGGAAAGTTTTGCACTTGTGAACACTTTCAAACACTGTTCCGGTTTAGGTCTTTACTGATCTGACTGCTAATACCGACACTACGTCTTCAGCACCCGTTCCCCATCCTCGCCCATGCACCAGGGATCAGGAGGATTTCTGTTTCTGTGTGCATTTCTCTCTCTGTCTCTCCTCTTTCCCTCTCTTTTCTTCTCTCCCCGAGCGGCAAGGCCAGTCTCATATGTGTGTGTGTGTGTGTGTGTGTGTGTTGGCCCCTGGGTGAGGGTGGAGGTGTGTCGGGTCTCTGTGCCTCTCCGGCTTCATTAATCATCAGCGGCAGGCTTAGTGGTGACCCCCCCCCCCCACTTTCCTTTCCCCTCCTCCTCCTTCTCTTCTCTTCTCCTCCTCCTTCTACTCCTCCTCCTCCTCGTCCTCGTCCTCAGTCTCCTGGATTACCCCGGTCTGCTGTTGAAATGTCAGCCCAAATCTGAGTCTTGATGCAGATAATCATTTCAATAATATTTCTCCATTTGTGGCCCCTGTGCCAGGGGAATAGCGCTTGCTCCTCTGTCAGGTAGCGGCAGGCTGCAGTTGGTGAAGGGGAGGGTGGGGGGCGAAGCTTGACTCAGAGCCAGATGGCTTAGTCCCGCTCTCAGCATATGTTCAACAAGCTCATGCGCTAACACAGTTTTTATTAATTTGAGCGTGAGAGAGATGCATATAGTATATTTACCTGACTCTCTCTCTACCATCACTACTTCCTCTTCCCATAATCCCCCCCCAAGAGCCTGTACGTAAGGGAGTGTGCCAGCGAGGATGAGAGCCAGTGGGAATCAATGTGGCTGGAGTGGGCTTAAGTCGCTTTATATGATGCTTATTACAAATGTCAAGTCATCCGGCGTGTGCGCGAGAGTAGCGGAGTGCAGTTTGATTTGAAAATCAACACACCTGGTTTATATGGATGATTATTAAACGTGAACTAATGGCTCCCAGCAGGCTTCTGCATCCAGATTTGAATATTAAATATTCGCTGCCTGGGTGATTATTACAGAGTGAGCCAAATTGGCATTTATTGAGTCAGAAAAAAAGTGCTATGAGATCTTATACATCTGGGAGTAAATGGTGTTACTTTATTTACTTGATAAACATGGATTAAGCATATTGAGGAATTGAATTTCCTTCTTTTATGATAAACTTTTTCCCCTGTCTATATTTTCTGTGTTCAAAACAATCCAGACTCTTCTTCTTCTTCTTCTTCTTCTTCTTCATCTTCTTCTTCTTCTTCTTCTTCTTCTTCTTCCTGTGACTTATGCTCTTCAGACAGGGTGGGAGAAGGAGGCGGTAAAATGTCAATAGAGATAGTGAGTGAGAGAGAGGGAAGGCTTGGCTAATTAGCACCCATTTAGATTTTATGATAGCTGGGAGATGGGCTGCACTGACAGAGAGCAGTCTAGTTACATATTGTTGCAGCCTGAGGGAACCGTAGGAAAATGCAGATTTATTGGACCTATCATACCAGCATATTTCACTTGCCATTATGAGGTGCCGTGCCCGATGATGCCAAGTTATTTATTGCAGATGAAATTGGGAAGAGCTGTGAAGAGCACAGAGGTGTCTGAGCTATTTCATATTAACTGTTTTAGATACATGTGGAACAAGTTCTGTACGATAAATAGACATCTGCTTATTTATTTATCAGACACACTTTTAATTTGTACGTTTTTTTTTGTTTTGTTTTAGCATCATTCATTTAAAGCCTGCAATATTTGTCCTTTATGGTCTTAAATACACACTATGAGGATTTTCTAAACAGGAACTCGACTTTTAGTTTTATTAGATATTCAGTTAAAAAGTCATGGAATAAACAATATTATGTAAAACATGATGAGGCAATCTTTCAACCTGAAATGATCTATGAAAGATGTATGAGCTATGATAAACCATAGATGGCTTGTTTTGCTTAGTAATATCAAACATTTATCAGGATTATGGATTATTAAAAATTTGATCTTGATTTCAAATCTTTGATACACTAAACTCTTTATTAATTTTTTTTTATTTAATTTTTTAAAATGTATTATTCTTATTCATTTTTAAGTGAAGCCACCACCACCATCCAGCTCTTTGGAGCACAGTAAGGACTTTCCCAGCAATATCTAAAAATATATTATTATACAAGAAATAATACTAAAAAAATGATAAAAATACTAAAAACAAAATATATTTAAAAATATTATTTTCGGGTTTTGGACCTAAAAATAACTACAGAAGGGCAAGAAAGTACTCAAGAGGAAGAAGTTGGTTATCCATTAAGGAAAAAACTAAGACAAAGGAGAAAAAAGGGAAATAAATAATTATAAATAAATACATTGATTCAGTTCTGACTTTCTCACAGTTACCTGCATCTGTAATCTTCCTAAGTTAAGGCTAATGTTAATGTTATGTGAAATGTTATCACATAATGTTATGTGAAACATAATCATGATAATGGTGTCCTTTAAGATAATTTGTCACGTGGAAGATCCGTGTCGCATCAGCTGTCACACACTTCCACACCATGGATAAAAAAATATGTCAGTGGATCAGAAAACATAATATGATCCAGTATTATTGTAGCTTTTGAAGGAAATATATAAGGTTGATAGTATATTCAGTATCGGATCTGATCTTTCCTTGTTATAAACATGAGCATCTACATCACTTGTAGCTTGTACTGAACCAAATGTTATTGCTTTTCAAAGCAGGCAAAGAGAGAGGAAGAAAGGTGTGTGTATTACAACTGATCTAAAATGACTTGCATGTCTCTCGATCCAGTATGGATAAGCTGTGCTTATTGTTCTCCTACCTGTTTTTCCACTGACATATTTGACCAGAAAATAAAAGCCAGAAAGCTGAAAAAGAGCAGAAGACGTAACTGGTGTCGTCCTTTTATTTTAAAACCTCTTCCTGTCATTTTCCCTGTCAGACATACTCCTGCGTTCTTCTCATGTGTGTTTGGTAATATTTGTTTACTACATCCTTTAAACCCTTGGATGTTGGTATTTATCCTATTTACACATCAATATTACTCAGCCATAAGGACCAAAGGAGTGGCATTTAGGTGCTTGTACGTGCTGGTATTAAAAATGTACTCGGAGTGTGTGGGGAGTGTGTTAGGGGAATAGCCGGAGCTCTGGACTCCTATTACCCAGAATAAAAGTGTCAGCCACCTTAATTACATTCATGCCTAACCTGCGTTGCTTTTACTGCCTGCTCTATTGCAGTGGCAGCACTAGGAAACTTTCCATCACGCTGTGTAAAAAAAGTGTATATCAGAGTGGTGGTGTGAATACAGCAAGAACCACGACTGCTTTCTTTATAGAGGTTTCATTATCGGGATTCTGATTGACTTCTTATTGGATTCTGGGTTTTTTTTTTGCTGGATGTATTCATGTAATAATGATTAGATTTTTTTTAGAAGAGCACTGTGAGTTCAATTTCTTTTTTTATTCATTTTTACCTCAACCACAGTTATGTTTTGATTTTTAAAAAGTTGACAGTAATTGTTCATTTTTTATAGAATTCTGATATTTGTGGTGGTTTAGCAATAAAATATGGCTGTTAGAAAATCAGAAGTACCATCATGATATTTTGTTATATTACATTTTTATAAAATTTACATCAATTAGTGTAATTAGTCTAATGCAGGTTTCGTGTGAACTAAAAAAAAAAAAACAAACAAAAAAAAAACAATTTTCATATACATATATATATAAATTTTTTCAAATTTATTATTATGTACATGCATATCTTATCAGTTTACTACAATGTATTTGCATTTCATGAATAAAATTCATTCATATCACAGCTTCTTTACTATAAAGAAGCGGTAGAGCAGTGAATGTGCTCTCGTCATCATCTCCATCAGCAGTCTGTAAAACAATGTTGAACTGAATAATGCATTACAGCATATATGTGACCCATCACACCGAATCAGGTATTAAGTGGCAGTTTGGGTGATTTGAGTTATGCATAGTTTCAGATTCCTGGTTCAATAAACTTCATTTTGATACCAAGTTTATTACTATATCATGTCCAAATATCAACACAGCAACAGTGCAAGTTTGTTTAGGAGGAGGGCCTCGGAAAACTCAGTCGGAATCTTATTTTTAGAATATTTAAATGAGGATTCCATGATGTAATAAGAAAGAGGGAATCCTCAGCCTGGCTTTGACATCAGGATTTCCCTGCTACCCCTAAAAATAACTTCGCCAGCAGTGCAGTTTCATAGCGAAAAAATGCAAGGTTTTCTGTCAAAACTGAATAACCATCTTGGATGAGGTTCATTAAAGTGCTTTAGATGCATTTCTGAAAAGATTTTAAAACATGCAGCATACAATAAGGGTTTGAGTCTCATTTTAATCAGCATTTCAATGTGTCTCAGAGCATCCAAGCGTCCTCTTGCATTTCTTTTACAATTGGTGTTTGTTTAAATCCTTAAAAATGGGTGGAAATCCAACACTCATATTAAAATCATAATTTACTGTATAATGATGGCCTGATCGCGCAACCTCCATATCTGCAGAGTCTATATGTGGTCTATACACTGTTTCACCATCTCATGTGACGTTAAAAGATATCTGTGTTGTAAACACAGCAGAAGCAACATCAGCAGTCTCCATTCCTCATGCTTCCCTAACACAGTCGTAAGTCTGTACATGCGTTTTCTTTTTAAAATGTTACATTTCTTCATAATAATTAGCTGTATTGTTACACCCATGATGAAAAACATGAGGTCTTGTGTTCAACACACAAGTCTTATTCCATCATTTATAAGAGTCTAGTGTCATTTTTTCACATATTATTGTAGCCAATTCCAGGAAATCCTCTGCTGTCAAGGCCGTGGCCCCTTGCCGGTCCCTGAGATCATACTAGGATAGTAGGATTTGCTAGGATTTTCCCCATATGCTTTATTACAACAAATCAGCATGAAAAAACTGGATTTTAGAGCTGAACTGAGGAGAAAACAAGAGCTGCTCTTAAAGTTTTCTTCCTAACTGCTAGAAAATTACATGTAGAAGTATAGCACTTTAAAATGGCAATTTATTGGAGGTTCCTGTTATCCTTTGTTTCACTTTTGTGCCATTGACTTTGGAGCTCTGTGGAGATCAGCTGGGATAGATGACGGATATGGATTAGTATCGGCCAGCATTTTATTAATCTTATTAATGTTTATGTCTTGGCTGATATCTGTTTACTAAAAGCCAACAAAAAGAAAATGTATTTTGTATATATATATACACACACTACCAGTCAAAAGTTTGGACACACCTACTCATAGGTTTCATAGGTTTTTCATAGGTTTTTCTTTATTTTTTTTTTGCTTTCTACATTGTAAAACTTTACTGAATACATCAAAACTATGAAGCGACACGTATGGCATATACTGAATTATGTGGTAAACAAAAATTGTAAAAAAAAAAACCCCAAAAAACTAAATATGTTTCATATTTTAGGTTCTTCAAAGTAGCCAACATTTACCGTGATGGTACAATCGGCATTATCTTAACCAG
>JAQQZU010000035.1:21327425-21333158 GCA_030068025.1 Parauchenoglanis punctatus | reverse complement strand
TTTTTTGTTTACCACATAATTCAGTATATGCCATTCGTGTTGCTTCATAGTTTTGATGTATTCAGTAATGTTTTACAACGCAGAAAGAAAAAAAATAAATAAAGAAAAACCTATGAAAAAGAGGTGGTGTGTCCAAACTGTATATAATATATATATATATATAAAATCAGTTACACTGTAAATTATATTAGTTGACCTTACTTAAAAAAAAAACTTTCACTCCACTCATCCATGTAAAATTCCACTTCCTAGTTCAAAATGATTACTACAATAGTGTTAGGGCCAACACCAGCAGACATGGCAAATGATACTTTTCAGGAATATACTTTTTGACTTATGATATGAAAACTCATCAGATAAAAACAAAGACGGGATTGCAAATTTTACCAGAAGCACCTTTAACTGGAATATACACATCAATGTGAGCTAGCTAGCAGTTAGCCAACGTGCTATAAAGCGAGTGTGGCTTCTTCGGGATCTATTTCCACTAGCAGAGCAAAAATAAATGTAACATTTGTCCATAATGTGTCCAAAATGTCTCTAACTTGATATTAATTTCTTGTTTAGAGAACTGATTTATCAAAGCAATATCACACGTGAGGTCATGTTGCTGTACTGAATCTCAGCACAGCTGTGATTAGCTATGGCACTTTTCATCCTGAATGCCTCAAAGCACGATCTACTCTCTTTCCTCCTCTCATTTGAGTTTATAGCTGCTATAAATAAATGATAACAGGAACTAACTTGTTTCCTAGACGTTCCACAACATCAAGTGTAACTACTAAATGATAAAAAATATGACGTTATTCTTTCTAACTAAAAAAACAGCAGTTGTGGCATAGGAGGAATAAAACACTTCAGGATATGCTGTTAATGGAAAATAATGGACACTGTTCAACCACTGTTGATTATTTTCCTATAAGAGCAAGTCTTTAGATATTTCATTCTGTTTTAATTCGTATTGACAAACCTCTTACTTTCATTGCTCATTTGCTTGTCTAATTAGGAATACATCCAGCATTCAAAAGATTTGCCACTATCAATTTTTACTCTTAAGTTATTGATAATAGAAAAATAACAGCATGTCCAGGGGTGACAATATATGTTCACGTGAATCATTTGTAAATTTCCTCTTAAATCTGAGTAATTAATTCTAAATCAATCAGAATGACCTTGACTATACTAAAATAACTGCTTTGCCCCAGTGTTGGAAAGATAAATCTAAATAAGAACAACTATGGTATTATTTTCTATTGTGACATCTTTCTGAGTATGTTATAGCCATAGATTCGAATTTCAAACCTTTCTTAACAGTACTCAAAGACTTCTCATAGACTTTCATTGTAAATACGTTACAAGTAAACTGTTTTTCTGGGGGTTTTCCCTACTGTAGGTAATTTCATCAGTGGTGATCATACATACTCTAGGTATATGGTTATGGTTAATAGACAGGTTGAAGAACGCTGCAGTATTCCTTTTCTATTAAATATTAATTGCTAGTCCTGCTGCACCCCACTGTACACAGTAATAGTGAGGGTGTGAAGTCTGGCTGGAGCGCTCTCAAATGAGGTCTGCAGGACATTCGATTATTAGGACATTGGCGTTCTGGTGTCCTCAGATCCTGTTTTCATTAGCACGACTGCCAGATTTGCATGTTTTGTGTGGAATTGCATATTGTTTTCATTGACGTTGTTGTTGTATTGTAGGTAAAGGCATTTATTCTGATTTCTTTTCTTAAACTCTCTATAGACAAATTTGACATTTTTTTATTGCTAATAAAAGTCAGGAAGCTGTGATCCTGTTGCTTATTTTCCTGAATCCGATTCTCCATCTTAACTTGGCCCCAACTTAGTCAGGTCATCATTTCTCTCAGGCATTTTATCCATAATCTCTTGACATTAGATAAATTATGCAAATAAATGCAAAGCTTTTAGGCAAGACGTAAAAACTAAACAAATAAGTAAATAAGTAAGTAAACAAACAAATAAATAAATATGACATTTCTCTAGAGTATGTAGTTCTGTTAGTAAGGAAGAATATGAGCCATGTGGCATTTTTTAGACCATTCAGCATTAACAATGTGTATTTTAATCTTCAGTACCTGCAAAAGCACATACAAAGTAAACACTAGCTTGACTTGTATAAGCAGCAAGGACAGCGCAATGTTCTGACCAGGGGTTTATAAAAAAAAAGAAAAAAAAAAAAAAAAGAAAAGCTATTTGTATGAAACACACACTCTTACACACACACACGGTCACACACTCTCCACAGCAACTGGAACCAAGAAGGGAAACACACCTTCTGTCACCGCCTCCAGCCTCGCTGCCCCCGGCAACCTGCTGCCGAGCAACGCAGTGCCAGTTGCTGTCTTTTAATTGGCCATCTGGGGAAAGCTGGATCCAGAGGCGGGACATTCATCAGGAAATGAACTCCGCCATAATCCGGCCCTCCCACAGGACGACCGCCAGCTGCAGGCGGAATCAGAGAGGACTGAGGGATGCTGGAGGACCCGCCGTGGGAGATGAGCAGCGCGGTAGGCCGCTGATTGAACATGCCCTCAGTGCCTGGTGTTACACTCAGAGCGTCTGGGCCACTCTGACCCCCAAATAATCTCCAAATCACACAGAGGGAATTGTTTTTTGGAAACTTGGCAACCCGACATGTTAGAGTGGATAGTCTTGGTGAGAATGGATCAGACACGGCTTTTACTTGGCTCTCACTTTAAATGAAACAGTATGAAAACTGCAGTGTGTAGTGTGTGTGTGTGTGTGTGTGTGTGTGTGTGTCCCTTTAGCGAAAAATCATCTGACCTTCACAGATGAAATTTACACTTCACATGTTATATTTGACACATTTTTCAAACCTAGTCGGCTTTTCGCATGCAGTACACATGGTTTTATTTCCATATATGATTTTCATACAAGATAAATTTTTTTCACATGGTAATTTTTCACATCTTTTTCTCCCAACATGCGATTTACTTACACGAATAATTCTTTTACAAATGTAACATTTTGGGGTATAATATGGTGAAATGCACCTTTGCATGTTGTCTATGTGATCACATTTTAGTCACGTGAAATGTACCGGATTTTTCCATAAAGTCTTGTTTTTGTGTGAGATCGATACATAGATAGAGTCATTGTCAACTCATTAAAGAATTGGTTTGTAAATTAATTTTCACCTCAGTTTATTTATACTACATTTTTTAACAGTAAATATCATCACAAATCAGATTTAGATCTGTAATAGCATCCTCTTCTGAGAGACACCGGATAACTCATAACTCTTCTACACCTGAAAGATATAAAGTCACACTGTGCTAAGTGAGTTCAAAGATTATTCAGTATAAATATCTTGTAAATAAAAGTAAGTTTTTTTACTTGGAAGAGGGAAATGTGTCAAAAATTCCTGTTCTTAATAAATACACATATGCTACAGACACAGAGAATAAAGATTAGGCTGATGTATTCCTATAACTAGACACTTTGATGGTAGAAAGAAATGTATTATGGCAATAAAGAAGGTATTACATTTGTGCGATATGACGTGCAGTAACACACTCTTTACATTTTAGCAGCGTATTGAGTCTGCACACACACACACACACACACACACACACACTGCACTTAATCACAATCTGATTTTTAAAGTTGCAGAAACCAGACTCAATGGACCAACCAGACCAACGGTCCATTGTCACCTAAGTTCCTTCGATCATTTAGTCTGTCTATACACAAAGTACTTTGACTTGAAATCTGATCTTGTTCTCTATCTCTCTCTCTCTCTCTCTCTCTCTCTCTCTCTCTCTCACACACACACACACACACTTTTATTCCCTACATTAGTAAACATTGGCATTACAATTAAATGAACCTGGACCTCGAAGGCGGCTCCACAATGATGTCACACACTCCTGGCCATCATAAACGACCGGTTTCTCACACACAGACACACACATCACTGTAGTCCATCAATAAATCTGGGCAGCCTCTCAGCCGTGCATCTCTCTCTATTTCCTCCCCCTTTTGCGCTTTATACAGGAAATAATTGCAATGCAAGGAGTTTTACGTTTCCCTTTCTAATTTTAAGGGTCAACAGCATTTTAATACCATTTTAAACACACAAGCCAATGTTTTTTTATGGCACATGTACAAGTGGCTTTTGATAGCCAAACCAGCCAAGCATGGTTAAAGAGAGAGGCTCATGCAGCTGCTGCCGAGCGCCACTTAATTTAGTCTCCTGACCCAGGCTCACCTGGTCCCGCATGGAATTCATAATGCAAGTCAAGTGTGAAGAAAAATGATATACAGTGTATTTATCCTAAATATTTATTCAGGACCCGACTAAAGGAGAGGCTCGCTTCTAATAAAACGGACAACATTACCTTGTAAGTCGGGCTTCGGGAGGCTGGAGGCCATGGTGCCCAGGGGCATTGTTCCCACTTACATTATCATTTTCATATTTTCATCACAGGTACTGGATTACACACGGTGTCCTTTTGGTTCTTTCCTTTTTTTTGATTGACTCGATGTTCATTCATTTTCAGCTTCATAGAGCTGAGTGATGAAAATATAAATGGTGGTTAAACATTTGATGGTTGACAATTTCTACGAATTCTGTCAAAATCATTCAAGTCTACCTTTTTTTTCCCTTGTATTTTTATTTATTTATTTATTTTTTTATCCCTTTCCTTTTAATATTTTGCTTTTCTACTAATTCAGTGTTCATTCATGGACAAATGTTCTTTTCTGGGGTTTGAAACTTGTGTCAAATCAATTAAAAAAAAGAAGAAAAAAAATGTTCCCTGTCATTTTTCTCTTTCCTTTTGGTAGTTTGCTTTTTAGTTATTTTTTATCGACTCTGATAAAAGTGCAAATGTTGTTTAAAACATTACACTGACATTATTTTTTTTTGTTTTTGTTTTTGGTTGAGAATGAGATTTCTATGAATTTTGCCAAAATCATTCATCGTCATCAAGACTTTTTTGTTTTCCCTGTGGGCAAATTTTCCCCTTTTTTCAGCTTGATAGATCTGAATGTTGAACATGTAAATACTAGTGTATCTTGATTCTCCTTTTGGATGAAAACATCTAAGAATTGTGTAAAAATCATCATGAATTTGTTTCTCTGGAAATTTCCCCTCTTCTTCCTTTTTCCTTTGGTAGTTTTATTTTTCACTGACTTGATATTTATTAATTTTCAGCTTCATAGATCTAATTGATGTTAAACTTTTGATGGTTGAAAATTTATACCAATTTGTTAAAATCATTCAACTTCACCATATTTTTTTCCTGTTGGTGCTTTGCTTTTTATATGTTTTTATATCTGATGGTGAAGGTATAAAGGTGGTGTTAAACATTTGATTGATATTCCTTGAAAACTTGAGTCAGTTGGTTGAGAATTTGTCTTTCATTGAGAATTGTGTCAAAATCGTTCAATTCCAAAATGAAATTTTTCTCAAGAATTGTCCCCGCCTTTTTTTTTTGCTAGTTTTCTTTCCCCCACTTTTTCTCCCTTTTTTTTATTGACTCTGAGTGATGATGATGTAAAAGCTGGAGTTAAATGTTTGATTGGTGCTCATTTTCTGCAAATTTCTAAGAATTGTGTCAAAATTGTGTTTGATAATTTGCTATTTTAATTTGTTTGATATTCACTCATTTTCAGCTTTATAGCTCTGAGTAATAAAGTGTAAATGCTTGTGTTATCATTTGATTGATGTATTTTTCTTTTT
>JAQQZU010000035.1:21258284-21286181 GCA_030068025.1 Parauchenoglanis punctatus | reverse complement strand
ATATATAAATATTTATACAGTACTGTGCAAAAGTCATAGGCATCCTATTTTTCTAGCACAAATTTTGTTATAGATATTTATTTACTGAATTTCTGCATTACTGAGTCAGTATAAAAACAATTTAGACTTCCAAACATTGCTTGACCAAAGAAAAATTGTTTTGAAAAATGCTTGTATGTTAGTAAAAAAAAAAAAGCGACATATTATGCAAGACACTACTTTTCAGACAAAAGCATGATGAAATCTCCTGGGTTTTGCACATAAAAAAAGAAGAAGCAAGTGTGACAGTCAAAGTCTCCAGATTAATTGTGGCAGATTCTCCAAGATGCTCAGTGAAACTTACTGCTCATTTCCTTATAAAACTGTACACACTGTACCTAGAAATGCTATTATGTAGAAAAAAAGGGTTGTCACATCAAATAATGACTTTGTTTAGCTTATTACTTTATTAATGTTTACTGCATTATATTTTTCTTTTAAGTATAAAGATTTTATTTCATTTTTTAAAAAGGTTTACTTTACATCATTTCTTTGCATGTGCCTAAGACTTTTGCACAGTACAGTACTGTACTGTATATTATACATGCATATATGTTATACAAGTACAGGTAATGTTATTAATGTGTTTCACATATATTTTTAAAAACATTACAATAATGATATTAAATAATGAATAGATTCTAAAATATAGATAAAAGTCTGAAGCATATTTTTTTCTAAAGCTATTATTATTATTATTATTATTATTATTATTATTATTATTAGTAGTAGTAGTAGTAGTAGTAAATATAAATGTGATAACCAGCTGCAAAACAGGGAGTGAAAGAGATAGCAGTGTGTGTGTGTGTGTGTGTGTGTGTGTGTGTGTGTGTGTGTGAGTTTGGGTTGGGGGGCTACAAATTCTGTGATTTGTCCAGTTCATAATGTAAGGAATTGGGAGAGATAGAGGTACAGACAGAAGAGACACCCCCAACACACACATCCACAAAGGCCTGATAGGGGAGTGTGAGCTTAGCGTGCAGGCCAGCTAACCCAGTCACTCAGGCCTTTATGAGGATGATGGACAGCTCCAGACATCAGCCCACACTGATGCTGCATGATACTGCCTCATGGCCTGCTATCTTACTCTCACATCAGCTCAACACACACACACACACACACACACACACACACACACACACACACACACACACACACACACACACACACACATATTCGACCAACTGCACCAGAAAATAAATGAGGCTCCACAACATCAACTCTTTTTATATTGCTGTGACATATAAAGAATTAAATATTAATATGGTGTTGTATATCGATTGGGAGGTGGAGAAAAAAAGAGAAAATACCTGCCAGTATAACCGGTTGGTTGATATTTCTGAATAAAACAGTGACAAACTCGTTATCAAAGGGCAATTTTTAAACATTCATGACAGCAGGGGAGAGGTGCTGTGGGAAGTCTCGCTGGCCTGGTAGAACAGGAGGCTCAGAGGAAAAGCCGACATACAGCTGACCGTGTTGGCCGCTTGGATCAATAGACTCTCATGGACTATATACACCATTGTAAAAAAAATTGTGGTTGAACTCTGCATCTGAAATAATTTACGACAAAATGCAAAAAAAAAAAAACCCGCTATAAAGGTGAAATCTCTCTCCAATGCAAAATAATAAAACATTTTTTATTTGAAATGAATACACCAAATCTATCTACTACAGCCATAGCATGTTATTGATTACTATAGACAAGACTTAAAATATGTTCCTTATTACCTTATTACACCTTATAATACTAAACTCACTTATAACAAGAAAGTTTTGGGTTTGATCCTTGTGGCCGACTGGCGCCTTTTTTTTGAGAGGGTGTCCTCTGGGTTCTCTGGTTTCCTCTCACAGTCAAAAGACACACAGATTAGCTTAACTGGCTGATCTAAATTGCCCATAGGTGTGAGTGTGAATGGCTGTTTGGCTTTGTGTTAGCCTTACAGAAATGGATGTGCCCTGTACAGAGGATGTGCCCTGCCTCACAGATCCTGAAGTAAGCTAGGATTGACTCCAGCATCCCCACAACTCTGACAGACAGGCAGTATGGACAACGGATGGACATCTTCAGTCAAAGGTGATTATTTTTCTATAAAGATAAGCTAGAATTTGTGGTTATGATTTATAGACTTTTTTAAAAAAATTTCTGAATTTCTACAGATTTGAGCCAGTCTTGGAAAAAAAAAATACATAGGGATTCAAAAACCTACAAACTGTAATTCCATTATCACAAGTCAATCTGAAAACATGGACGCAGGATGTTTCACTGTATTCTGCCAAGTGTTTATAGCATTAGCAGATTTTCAGAAGCCTCATCAGCCAGCTACAGCAAACGACAAACCCCAGTTACGTCAAGTCCTATGTCATGCCTATGTCACTTCAGCTACTTTTTGCAAAACCTGGAAAGTATGACATTTTTTCAAATTTCCAATTTGCCTTGTTTCCAAGTTTCCAAGTGCTTGCGGCATTTCTCAAGAGATCAAGTCAAAGACAAAATAGCAAAGCTCATCTTGCTACTCACTGGGAAAGTGCATGAATGGGCAACTGCTGTTTGGATGAACGATGGTGACATTGTGCACTCATATGACCTAATTGTAGAATTGTTTCACATCATGTTCCCAAAGGGTGGGTGAGGAAGCAGTTGAACATCTCATGACCCTCAAACAGGGACATTGGTCAGCAGCCAAAGCCAAATATGCCTTAGAGTTTCTACAATTGGCTACTGGAAGCAAATGGAACAAGGCTTCACTCATCATTGCCTTCCACCAGGGTTTGAGATGGGATTTGATTACAAAGTTGGCTTGCTACAACAGCAGATTGTAACTAGATGTGCTCACCAGTTTGGCCATTTGCCTAGACAATCATCTTGAAGAAAGAAGTACTCATATTTTTGTTCTGTTCCTGCCAACATCCATCACCCATGCTAATTGACACTTGGTCCAACATTTCAGTATTCCTGTACAACCATAAAAAATATTCCTGTTTGGATAGAAACCTAGGGGGTAAGCATGTTGTCACCCACCAAACTGCTGAGCTACACCTTCATACCCATGTAACCCATGTAGGGGGATTAAACAAAGTGTGAACAAGCATCGGCATTCTACTTCTACAAAAATATCCTTTGATTGGGTTGCTCTTAAGCACAATGCCACCTTGATCCCACATGTACCTGTTGATCTCCACTAAGAAGAAAGCCACAGAAGAGTACATCTCAAGCAATACAGCAAAGTGACACCAGGCCCTCCATCACTCCTGAATTCACAGGACTTTTTGCTTTTTTGTACAGTAAGGGAAAGTGGGTATCCTCTATCTCGAATGTCCTCAGCCCTGGAACAGCTCAAAATAGCCATTATCTTCACTGAGTTTTATTTCCAATACTTGATCTGTATTATGATTGTGATGAGTGGAAGATGGCCTTCAGTACCACCAGGGCATTATGAACACTTAGCAATGCCATATGGACTGGTCAATGCTCCCTCAGGTTTTTAAGCATTCATTAATGCTGTCCTCAGAGAGTGCAATGTAATGGACACTTCCAATGTTTAAGCAGTATCAGAATGATCCATTCCTCACAGTACCCAAGACCTGCAAATGCTCCTAGGATATGTACAGTTCTACTGACATCCATCCATTCATTATCCATACTGCTTATCTGTCAAGTCCCAGCTGACTTCAGGTAAGAGGAAGAGCACACTTTGGCAGGTCACCAATCTATTGCAGGGCTAAAACAGGGATAAGAAAAACATCCACACTTACAGGCAATTAAAAAGTAACCACTTGACTGCATGTCTCTGGACTGAGGAAGGTACGGGGAGAATGTACAAACTCCAAAGAGACAGGCCTTGGTCAGCTGGTAGGTTTGTACCGAGAACCTTCTTGCTGTGAGGCAACAGTGCTAACCACTGCACCACCTACTGTCATTCTACTGACAGTCCATTTGGAACTTCAGTGCTATGGCAAGTACATCAGTCTTTAAGAGAGGATTAAGGAAACTAATATGGAATCCCCAAGCAGATCATGTTTTCACCAGCCTAAAACAAGATTTCACCATGGTCCATGAACATCAAATGACAAGCTCCAGGTCTAGCATCCAAAGTAGTGGTGGACATCTCCGAAGAGAGGGTTGAAGCCATCTTACCCCAACACCAGGGCACCCTGGCCAAGATCCCATAACATCCCATAGCATTCTTTTTAAAGAAATGGTGATGTTGGAAACAGGGAATTGCTAGCAGTAAAATTGGCACTGGAGGAGAGGCCACACACACCAGTTCGGTAAACCATTTGTAACAATCTCAAATACCTGGCTGGCAAATAAATGACTCCCAAGATAAGCTGGAAAATATATACACTGGATATGGATTGCAGTTTCATTTAACTCATAAAAGCACCCTAAAGTGTTTTCTTACTTGTTTTCATCATTTTTATATTTATTTGAATATTTATTAGATAGACATTGAATTGTACACTTTTGTCTTCTTGATTATATAAAAAGCATTTAATGAAAGAAGGAAAAGAAAAAAAAAGAAACACAGCTTCGTGTGTTCAGACTTACAGTTCAGAAAGGCGTTTTCGGAACAGACAGCTCTGAACATACGGACCGCTTTAGTTTGCAGCACAATCTAGCTATTGAGCGACTGAATGCAGATGATTCATGAGTGGACAGAGTCCAACCCTGAGAGTAAGAAGAAAGGAACAGCCCTGAGGCAGAGAACACAAGAGAGAAGTCCACTCCCTGAGACAGTGATGTGAAGTGTGTGTGGGAGGGCATGTGAGCAGTTCAGAGGTCTGTCCACTCCAGGCCACTCTCAAGTCCGGGGTGTCATCGCTTGTACAATGTGTCAAACTGGCCTGCAACCATCCTTACTATCCTGTCATCTGAAACAGAGAATTCCACTCCCTCTGTCCAGAGACAAGGATGAGGGAGTGAACAAGTTTTCCCTCTGGTCTTCTCACTCATCTTTCACACATCTCTCTCTCTCTTGCTCTCTCTCTCCATCTCTCGCTCTCTCTCTCACACGGTCTTTCTCTCTGACTGTAGGTTGTTTGCTATGTGTCAGCTTGTGACTGCAACATATGAGCAGGGTCTCCCACAGATGGTCACCTCTCGCCACTAAACTCAATGTTGGCCATGTTGTCTCTGAGCCCAGGGTTGGAAACCGAGAACTGAAATACAGACACAAAGAGACACACAAACACACATTTACATGGACACCAGCCTGGATCTGTGAGCTATTTTTCCTACCAATAGATAACAAAAACCAAAATGCATTTTGGGAAAATCATCATTTTAAAGGTTTCCCTCCTATAGTCAACTTGGAGCATTTTCATTTCGTTTGCTTCCATTTATTGGTGAAATTTTAAGATCATGTTATGTGAAAGGCTGCGATAATAAATCCCACAATGGAAAAGCCAGAAAAGTTAATCACTGAGCAAGAAGGCTGTGAGACACAAAAACATCACTTTTCTGAAGATATCTTCATTCATATATGTTTGCTCTCCACATTGTCATTAAGGTAAGAGTCTCCTGTTGTTTAAGTAATATTACTAAATGTGCTGGTTTTCTGTCTTCTATAGTACAGTAGCTAATGTTAACATTATATCCATGTGTTGTTTTGGATTAGTCACACCATTAAACAACAGGCACCCATTCATGGCAGCAGAAACTGGTTAATCTGGTCTTGTTAAGACTGTGAAATGTCTTGCAATCATCCTATGTGTTGTAGCTAAGCACAAGTTTCCTTGATTACAACCAGCTTACTTTTGCTGTTAGGACTATGATGTGGCAATCCTTGGGTTGAAATGTAAACAAATCCTGCACCCAGCCATTGGTGAAATGTCTGTGTGCTTTAAGGGATTTATAGTTTCGGAACTGTTCACAGGTATATCCATTCATACCTTAATTGGTAATAATATCCAAGTACAAAGTTGGAAGCAGCAATGCAGGGTAGCACTGCAAATTTTTGCAGTCAGGTTGTATGGATCAGTGTTCTTGATCAATGGTCCTAGGCATTCTTGCTGAGTTTTTCACTGCTTTGCTTCTACTTCTCCATTTTTACTGATTTTCTCCACTACCAAAGACTATAAAAGCAAGTTCATTGCTGCTTTTTCATTGTACCGTGTACCGCTCATTGTAAACAATATCTCAACAATACCTCATCGGTGATGTCAGCTCACATGACTGACAAAGACAGATTGTTTCATTTTCTCTGTGTGTTCAGTTCAGTTACCAAATTTCTGCTGGTTTACCAACAAACAACTAACAACCGAGACATTTTTTAATCATCATTACAACTGGCTTGAGCAAGTCAGATTCTTTGCATTACATATGTATAGGCAATTTTCATTTACATATCTGATAATTTCCGTCTGTGTAACTGGAGATCCTATGACTATGTGATGCTCTGAGAGATGGCCATTATGGGTTTTTCTTTCTGTAATAACCAGAGTGGTGTGTGGCCTAATCAATCAAATCACACAGCAAACATCTCGTACCCTAGAAACAATTAGAGCACTCGACCTAGATCAATAACTCTGCATTCATGGAAGATATGTACCAGCCGTTCATTTCACCTGCTCCCAGTGCACTCAGACACACACACATCAGTCTGACAGGGCTACTCAAGCCTCAGCTGGGAGGAAATAAAACAAATAAAACACTAATAAAACACTAATCACATACATTATAATCTTACACAGCCACGTGTCTTCATCTCTCTAATATCCTTGGAGAATTTTCTTTCTCTGTGTTTTTTAAACTGGTAGTGATTCATTGATTAAAAGGCAGAACATATTTGTTCATTTGATGATAGGGCACAATGCAAGCATATGACTGATCAATTGCGGGTGAAGGGTCTTGCTCAAGGATCCAAGGAATTTGAATTCACAACCTTCTGATCACCAGCTCAAAACCTTAAACCACTGTCAAAATGACTAAAATATACCCAAAAGAAGGCATTCATAAGAAAAACTGGAAAATTGTTAAAGCAGTGGGTTGGAAATTAATACAGTACTGCAGTAGAGCTATCAGTTAATTGGTTGTATGCTAATACACATTATGTGTATTTCCCAACATAGGCTGGAGAGTTGGAGAGAGAAATAAAATCATAATATGTGTAACATTAAGTACTTTTTATAAATTTTTATTAAATAATTAAATTTATTACTTTATAGTAATAAATCAGTACTCATAATATACATTATAAGACCTCATTGTCTTATAATGGCTAAAACAATATACACACACCTGGTGTAGGGCTGCCTATGGATATTTCTCTTATTTCTCAAAAAGAAAAAAAAGTATATGCAAAACTTTTTCTAGAATTATAAGAAGACTGCAAGCATATCATTTATTACTACAGATACACATTTTCATATTCACAATAGGAAAGGCATACCATTCCTTCCTTGCTTTTTCTTTTCCTTTTTTTTAAAATACCAACGAATGCATCTCTCCAGGTCAGATTTAGTGTAGGTGCAGTCTCTGCTGTTGAACTGCAAGGCAAAGGGGTTTACTCCTGGGACTAAGCCCACAGGATAATCTCACCCCCAGAGGAAACTCAGCAGCCCTTAACACTCGCAGCACATCTTAATCCTGTTTTCACATGTAGATTCAGACACGAGGGGTTTTCACTTGTCAGGAGTCATAATCTGAGATGACTTAATTTGCACTGTTAACAGACAGATGGACCTGCCTTTGGCTGGAGACTGGAAAAGGCTGTCATAGGCAGTGCTTATCTACTGATTTGATTAAAACTACTTACGTTGAGTAAGAATAAATCAGGACGACTGGAAATAATATTAATATTCTTTAAATTAAAGCAAGCATAATAAAGCTACAGCATTTTTAGCTGTAAATAGTGCATGCATGTTCAACATAAAGCTCAGTTATGAGAATAATGTCCTCCTTTAACCTTTTCTCTAGCTGTAGTTGAGTGGGCCCTATCAGTCATCAGCAATTAATGCATCCCACCACTTTTCATACAAACTCATCATTTATAAACCAAACCACAAATATTCATCTGATAACAACTGGAGATTGAGAAAATCCAATCAGGAGGAAATTTCATTTTTTATGTTAAGTAAACATATAATACTATCTTCAGGTGGAAAAAGCTTAATACTAGTGGCTATAAGGTTGCGAGTTCGAATTCCAGGACTGCCACAGAGCAGTGGTTGGCCCCATCAAATTTTGGAACTGGATTCAGTTGGACAAACTCACGTCCCAAATAAACAAATATATCCATCTAAGATTGGATTTTTGGGCACACCATTCTTGTCTTGGTACTGGATTCACTTGGACAAACTCACTTCACAAATAAACAAATATATCCACCTTAGATTGGATTTTTGGGCACACCATTCTTATCTAAGACTTACTGTTTACCCATTATTTACTGAGTAAGTGGATGATCCCAGGCAACTCAAGAGCAATCTTTTTTAAAGCTCAAAATATACAGCTAGGGCTATAAAAGAACCCATTCTCAGAGAAGGCCAAAGTCTTCATGCTCTCAACCATAATTTGGAGATCTAAGCATTATATGCAAATGTTTTCCAAACTCTGCACCACCAGCAGCTTTCGAGAACCCTACTCCACCAGCAGCAGAACATCATGCCACAACACCCTGCGATAACTCTTTTCTGCACAATAGCTTTTTATGGACATAAACCTGTGCTAGCAAAGGCAGGAATTTGTGTGCTTTTAGACCTTGTCCTTGACGCAATTGAAACATTATCCACTACAGTGTTTACTGCACTTCTACTAGCAGCTGTCTCTGTCAGTGTTTCCAGCACTGCCACGACCTCCACTGATACAATGACAATAACCACAGATTATCTATCTATACTTATCTCTGTTGCTGTTTCTGCTCGAGATCCTATGTCAGCCCCTATTTCTGTTCAGTATCCTAGTGAATTTCTGGGTACCTGTTCTTGCTCCTTGATACATATTCCCTAGCTTATCTTCTGCCTGAGTTTGTATTCTCAGCTCTTTTTTTCAATTTTGCCTTTGTTGTCTTTTTATTTTCCCTGTCTGACACCCTGATCTCTGACCCTGTTCTCCTCCCAGGATGCCTCTCAGGCTTTGTTCCTTCCTTCATCTTAGTCCAGGTGTGTCCAATCTTATCTGCAACGGGGCAGTGTGGGTGCAGGTTTTCAGTCCAGTCAAGTAGGAGCCACATCTGCTCTGCATTTAATAACGAAAACATTCGCAAACATTTGCGAACTAAACAAGAGTTTGCCCTATTGAATGCCAAGTCCTTTCGGCAGACTCAGGTGTGGCTTCTGCTTGGTTGGAATGAAAACCTGCACCCACACCGGCCTTTTCCAGATAAGACTGGACACCTCTGTCTTAGTCACAGCTTCTGTCTTATTTTTTTTTAGTCAACACCTCTGTCACATCTACCCTGCTTCTGACCCTTAAGGTATCCCAGGTTATGTACATGTGCTTGGCTTGTGACCCTTTTGTTTTCCCATTTTCCTCAATTGATAGCACTTCCTGTTTGTTTGAACTCTTCAATCATGTGAGAAACAGGGGCAGGTGAGTGCTTTCACCTGTTTCTTGATTCCCAATAGTTTATTTAAGCCCATTGTTTCTCATCCTGCCCTTTACAAAGTGTTGCCTGTTTTCACAGCAGTTTTAAGTTGTGCATTTCATAGTATCAATCTCTTTAGCTTTCTGATAAATTTATGTTATGCATATACAAATGATTGAGTTGACCTGTGCCCTGAGTTAAACTGTGATAGTGTTTATGGTAAAGCTTAAACCTAACTGGAGTTGGATCTATGCCTGTCTCCTAAGTTCTTAGTGTTATATAGAGATGACACCTGTGGATATAGACATCTACTTTAAAGCTTTTTGCCAATTTCAGTAAATAATGTTTTTCTCTTTTGGTTTGCAATATTTTAACTGAAATGAACATAAAACAAATGTAACATTTTAAATGATGTACAAAGATCAGGGATTTCCTCCCAGTACATGTTGGGATGCATCCAAAGTTTACTTTTTTGTTGAATTATGGGAAATCTTACTTGGAGACTTGGCAAAAAACGAAAATGTGCTTTCAAAATAAGTTTTAGGGATTACTTAAAGAAAAATGCCAGTTGTACACAAACATGAGGCTTTAATCTCAGTAATCCTACAGAATTTTTAAAATTGGCTTAATTGAGAATATTTTAGTAAATACTTATTTATTTTGGGCTTTTATTTAAGTTGGATTCAGTCTTTAAGTTAGTATATTACACTTTCAATTCAGGTTTCCCCTTGTACAGTACATAATGCTTGGATAAGTGACATTTCCCTGCCAGTTGTACTATATAATGCTAATATTACATAATGGACCCATGGGTAAACAAGTAAGAGCACATCATATTCAGGTTTATCTCCACACTAATATGTTTTACTTTTAAAACACATCACTTTTGCTACGTTTATGGTGAATTACAAGCATTGCTGTTCTTCTTGTCTTTTCCAGTAGCTGTTGTGCCGTTAAACTGTGCACGAAGCAAACTATTATTTGAGCAACCAACTGCAGAGTACATAATTTGCTTCCTGTTTATACTGTCACGCACTAAGTGTACATGAATGGTCATGTGATATGTGTTTTCAGGCGTGTTCGTATGGACATAGATTATTTGTGATATGGCGCTAAAACGCTTATCTGGATGGAGATCGTTTTCATTTTAAAATTTCATTTGAAGACTAAAATGTATTAAAGTGGATGTAGCCTTAAGGTTTATTTTCAGTGCCTTTTTAACTGAAGAATGAATATCTAATTATGTGTCATGACTCCACAATGACTTTGTCTTCATAAATCTGTCACATGATATAAAACAAGACCAAACAACAGGCGATACACTCTGCACACCTTTATTTTTTTTTTAATCCTACATATCTCCATACAATGATGTTTGGACCTGCACTTGAGTTCCTGGTCATCTGTTCTGTTCCTGAGTGTTGTACATGAAGGCTCCGGTGGCACTGATAACACATTTGGCCCTCATATCAAACTGGTGCCCTGTGAAAGAAAACAGCATCAATCACCGCTGCCCATTCATCTGTAGGTCCTGACAAGGCCGATTATTAATTTATCAGCCGACAGCTTCACCGTAATGGAGTGGCTCATCCGCCTCCATGCGAAACTAAAGCAGGGACTATAATTAATAGGGAGCAGACATACCTAATTTTCCCTCTCTCCTCTGTGTGTCAAAGAGCAGCATAGGAGCCAGTGTGTGTATGTGTGTGTGTGGTCACTTTCTCCAGTCCCTGTGAGAGAAGATGTACTGTTTGATGTTGACTCCTTGTATTATAGAGATGCTAAATGCTGTAAATGTATATGAATGTCAATGCCTTAATGAAAAAATGGTTCGCTCTGACAGGTTAGTATGAAAGAAGCTGTAACACAGACTGGCTTGAGAAATCATTATCCACTCAACCTGTAGACTTTTACAGTCTGTTGTTAATAAAGTACAATCTACTCATTTATTAATGTCCGATACCAATTATGAAATTTAGACAGGTGAGATCTCGCTTCTGCTTCTTTTTATCTCTTCATCAGACTACAGTGTCTATAAATCTCCATTGCGACTCTGAGAAACATCAGGGGGCATACATGCTCCGAGAGCAACCCCTTCATGACTATTCATGAAACGTTCGAGAGGCACCTCTCCTTTCCCCTCCGCTCATCCTCAGTGCAGCCACATCTGTGTGTGTTTGACATTTAAAAGGTAACACAGGCCGTTTGGAGTGAGGAGTTAATTCTGCCTCATATGCCGTCTGAAGAGCGCCAGCACACCGTACACCTAACACTCACAAAATATATATTTATAAAAAAACAAAGCAAAACATATGTTCCTGTGAATTTCACGTTTAGTCAATTAGCTGAAAGGCTGAGAAATCCTTAGAGCCAAAGAAATCTTCATTATAAACATTTTCACAACTTTATTTATTAATAATATATCCATTTGTTATATTACAATCTACCCACGTCTCTCATATATCATTTCACTCATATTTAATTTGTAAACATTTATAAAAAGGTTCATCTTCAGTGACTGCTTTTCCTGGATCCAGGGCATGACACCCTGGATGGGATGCCAGTCCAATGTAGGGCACATACACATTCACACCTAGCGGCAATTTAGAGTAGGCAATCCACCTTCATTCATGTTTTTGGGAACTTGGAGGAAACCAGAGAGCCAAGATGAAACCCACACAGACATGAAGACTACACGCAAACCCCTACACAGGCAGTAAGCCAAGCTCAGGGTGGATCTGGTGACTCTGGAGCACACGATTACAATAAAACAATGTACAATGTCTATATCACACAATTTTCACACATCTCCATTCTGTCAAATCATTTTTTTAAACAATGAACATATTCCTATTCGTTTTCCTTCTTCGTGTTATTCACATATCCGTGTTTACCTGTCCTGACATATCTGTGGAGGGCCATGGGATCTGTCCCCTATTCAAAGCTTCAACGTAACAGTCACTGGCAGTGCTGTACCTGCAGCGTTCAGGTTTCTTGAGCGTTTTATGGTAAAGCGAGGACGGCGAGAGAGAAGGGGGGAGGCTGAGTCACCCGCTGCACACTGACTGGTGCTATGGAAGTGTGTCGGAAGCGATCTGTCACATCTGGGCCTGTCAGATCGAATCAGAGATCCAGAGATGAATGTTAACGCATGCGTACACTCGTGCAACAGGGCCAGGAAGATCAGAACAGGACAGGGCAAAACAGCTCACTTCAAGTGAGAGAGAGAGAGAGAGAGAGAGAGAGAGGGAGACAGGGAGAGAGAGAGAGAGAGGGAGGGGGAGGGGGAGGGGGAGGGGTCTGGTCTGGAGTTATGTATCCACACTCCTACATTAACCAGTTAGCACATGACCCAAAACATGGTGGAACTGGACAGATATGGTTCCTTTTAGTATTTTCAGAACAACGAGAAGTCAGTACTCATGCAATCACAACTTTTAGGTTTTCATTCGTTAATAATTTTTGGTCAAAGTATATTGACCAAAGTATATTAAGTATAATAACTGATAAATTTGATGGACTATTTTCTGTAGGTTCATGACAATCCCAATTTAGTCCACTTCTGTTTCAGATTGTAACACTACAAAATGTAAAAACTTTCAAAGGGGGTGAATACTTATTCAAGACACTGTACTTGTTTGTGCGTATCTGTTTTGTTCGACCTCTTTTTGTTAGCTTGTTAGTCCTTGTTTTGCAGTCTATTTTTATAAAGTTTCTGTTGTTGACCCCATAAGTCTGTTTTTAGAAATTATATTGTAGATTTGATGACTTTTGATACAAAACCCCATGAAAAGTTAGAATGCACAAAACTTTACAGCCCTGGCTTTGTGGATATTTATCCTAGGTAAAGTTTTACAATGCAGGGTCTCCTCAGGCTGTCTCCGTTGCCTTGACTGCCATGTGAGTCCACGTGAGAGAAAGAGATTAATTCTGTGCTGGTTCATCTGTAAGGCAGACGAGCAGGAGGAGCGGCACAGAGAACATGCTGATCATTGGAAATAATTATTTGCTGTGTCACTGGCAACCTTACTCCACCATCCGTCTATGTCAGCAAAGCATTTCTGACAGGCCCTGAGAGTGTGAGTGTGTCTATGTGTGAGAGAGAGAGAAAGAGAGAGAGAGAGTCTGCTGAAGACACTGACACGGACTCCTCTTAATGAACAGAAGAATCTGGATTTAAGATTTATGGATTAATCCCTTCTGGGTCTGAAAATACCAGAGATCTATACTCCAAGTCACAAGGTCGTAAGTTTTGTAATTTAAATGAAAGGGTTTAAAAGGTGACAAATGAACAAAGCTGGGTTTCATTACGGACTGATTCCTATGTACATCTTTTAAGATTTATTGCAGTATAATTCTTTAGTTAGGGGGAAAAAGGAAAGCCGTAATGATTAATCACTTTTAATGTTGGTGTCTAGAGCAACTCTCTTTCTATTTGTTATTGCCAGGGAAGAGCAGCTCGTCGGTGTGGGCTGAGAACATTGTTCCGCTGTAGGAATGAGATGGCCTAGGGAGCCCTGATCCTTCTCTGTTCTTCTCTTTTCTGCCTTAAAACGACTGCAGGCTAAGGAACCACTAGGCTCTGGTTAATGCTAGTGTGTGCTTAAAGGAATTTTCTAGAACAAGGAGAGGGATACAAAGAGAAGAGAGAAAAAAAATACACAGCAAATATAAAGGCCAAGTTTTAAAACAAATTACATACAGGAACATGATATATTAAGGCTTAGGAAATATCTTTTTTTCTCAGTTGATTCACGGTGCTTTCTGCATAAACTATGCTGGTGTACGCTTGAAACCATACAGTCATGGCCGGCTCGTATAAATAGGCTAGTACGGCTAAGCCCGTCCCCTCTGAAGGAAAAAATACATAAACATAAGGCTCGATTTTCAGCATTCATGATCTTTTGTCTTTGTGTTTATAACATACACTGCAAAATGGCTTCTTTTAACCCAATATGTTAGATTGACCATTGTTTACTTAATCCAGCATGTGGTATTAACTCAAATTTTGCTTCATATTTACCAAACTGCTAGGACAATCTTTGCACCACAGAATCTTCAAATATCAATTTTTTTGGAGAGCTTGTAGCCCACTGGAGCATCAGATTGGAGTGGAGTAAAGTAGAGATGCTTTTCTGCTCACTACGGTTCTAAAGAGTGGTTATTTACTACAGTAGCCTTGCTGTCAGAAGACATTATCATCCACACCATTCTGTTTAAACTCTAGAGATTTTTAAAAATGCTAAAAAATGAATGTCAAATGTTAATGTAAGTCAATGAGACCACAATTTTTCCCATTGTGACGTTTGATGTGATCATGAACTGAAGCTTTGACCTGAAGCTTCATGATTGTGTTGCACTGCTGCCACGTTGGCTGCTCAGAAAATTGCATGAATTAGCACGGGTTCAGGTGTTCCTATTACACTGGCCAATGAGTGTGTTTTAATGTTTTTCAGTTTCCACATACACGAGTCACATGCTGTTACTCTTTAGCGACCTTGTTCTGCTTCAAAATTTACAAGGAGTATCTACCAGCCTTTCAATATTTGCATCAAATCTGCAAAACATTGTGGTGAAAGACACCTATCAGTTAGCTTGTTTACATTCAACTTCGAAGCTGCTAATAATTATACTGTCATTGAGACAATGTCATAATGATTCCCTCTCTTTGTCACCCTGCATCCCTTCAGCCCTCCACCCTCACCTCGTATCCCTCTCTCAGCCTCTCCTGGAGGGAACCAAACCCAGTGGAGTGAGGGTGAGTCCAGGGCAGGACATTTGGCAGTAAAGTGACAGTAATGGTAAGGACAATGAATTTTGTGTCTGGCAGTCATATGGGGAGATGCTCGGCTGGGCTGACGGCTCTGATTAAACCACTGCAGGTAGAATAGGGGGTGGAGAACACAGTCATTATCCTGCAGGTCTCTCTCATAATCACTCCTCTGGTTAAAAGTAGGGGAAGAGAGAAAAAAGAGGCGAACATAACAAATATCCACAACCCCAAAGAATATCATCAGAGAAAAAACCTTTTTTTTTCAAGTATGAGTTACGTACAATTTGCTATGGAAAATGTATCTGTTTTTTTTTTAAATGTGTTTGTAAACTATGTAAAATGCTGACACTGGAAAATGTCCCAGCAATCGCCAGCTGAACATGGACCTAAAAAGGTCCATATATTTAAACAAATAAATAAATCTACACATTTCACGATTTCAGCTTAGGTTCAAACAAACATTCAGAAATTTGCCCGAGAAAAAAATTAGATTGCCGTAAAAGGACAAAAAATATATAAATAAAATAATATCAGTAAATGAAAACATATGAATACTGTCATGTGTAATGCCCTCCTGCTAAATGAAAAACAAAAGGCTGACAGATTTGTGTCCCCCTCCTTCACCATGCCTTCTTGCAGTGCATGGGAATCTGTGTGTCCTCAGACACCAAATGCGGACTGACAGATAGCCTTGAGAAACAAAGTTGGGAGTTAGCGGCGACGGTGAGGAGGCTGAGCGAACAGGACATGCCATATACACCCAGGCTAACAATGAACATATGCTTTGTTTTCTTCATGCCAACACCGAGCACTTGTAGCCTGGAGAGAGAGACATGAGATTTGGTAGAAATAGCTGGAGCGAATGGCCTGCTGGCTATTTTCCTGTTTTGGAGGCCACGTCATTTCTAATGTGCATGTGTGTGTTTTGTAGTAAGTAATTATAAGCCACAATTGGTGTCTAAAGGTCTGCAGTCTCTCTTAATACATTTGCCCTTAAAATACTTCATTATGACTGGAAATGTTGAAGAGAGGCCAGAAATAAACATTAAGGTGACCCTTAATAGAAAAATACAACACAAAAGATGGAACAACCTTTTGAAATTTTAATCGAACCCCAAACCTGTGAGCAACGAGTATAATTCTTTACATCCTGTAAATCCGCTTGCTCAACGAGCAGCTCTTAAATTAGCGTGTCTTCCAATTAGACAGTCGTCTAAGGAAATGATCACAAACTGACTTTCCTTATCAGTAAGTAAGCTGGGAAACTCAGAAGTGTTGGAGGCTAAGATTGCTGTTTATAACAAATGTACCCCTCCATAAATAGGCTAGTGTTGTGTTTTTATGATGAATTCAGTAATCAGGGTGGCAGTAGATCCGTAGCCTATCCCAGGAGCACTAGGTGCTAGGTCAGAGTTCATACTTAACCTATCACACCTAGGGGCAGTTTAGATTTGACAATCTGCCTATACTGCCATGTTTTCGGGAATTGTGAAAAATTGCAAAAATCAAAAACTGTACTTTTCATTCAGAAAACATTAGCAGTGCCTGCTGTAGATTTAAAGGGAAAAGGCACATCCAGGAACATCTTTTTGTCTATTGGATTTTCAAAATCTCAGCTTTTACCAGTTTGGGGAAATGCTTTAACCTTACCTGCTTACAGAGGATGTTCCAGCTCATCACATGGATAGCATATTCTTACAGTAAATGGTTCATTGAAATGGTCTGACACAAGCATGTACCACATCTGTACATGTATGTATGCATATCAACACCAGTTAGGTCCAGTCTGATGGTGTTGGTACCTACACACTGCAGGGCTGTCACTAGTGGCAAGTGCAGAGTGGCAGAAACAACCCAAAGGGGCATTTCTCCCCCCCATAAATAAATAAATAAATAAATAAGTAAATAGAACACAGACAGAAAAGGCTTACTATATTTCCTAACAGTTCACACTCAACAAATGATATTCTTAAAGGAATACTCGCTTTTTTCAACCTAATCTGTATACCACTTCACGTCTCTTATGAGCCTCAAGAAGCACAAACTAACGTTTATCTGTATGAAGAAAAGAACTGAAAACCCTTTTATTCCCTCATTGAACATTAAACATTAGAGAATAGACAACACTTTAACACATTGGCTTTAATTTTTTTTTTTGGTCAAATCCCTGCTTACAACAAATATCGAACAAATAATATAATGTGTATTTGTCACAAATCACACATGGGCCAAAGCACATCAGTCAAAATAAGTTTATATATATATATATATATATATATATATATATATATATACCTTGTCATATTTTCATACCTTTGACTTTTTTGTCTTTAGTTTGATCAGATTGTCACTTCTGTTTCTGTGAACATTTTGATACCAAACCACAATTCTTCTGTATACTACATATCCAAATAGCATGGCTTTCCCTTAAATACCTATTTTCTATACTTAAATGTATCCCTAAGTGGTATGCATTGTTTATACATTATTTTATTATAAAGGTACATTTTTCTTCATAACAGTTATAAATTAAACTACACATCTATTCTACTTAGTCACACCTCCGGGGTCAGGGCGCCCCATGATTTGAACCCTGGTGCTCTGTTTCCCATTCTTTTCTTTGTATAAGGAAATGAGTCTTCTCCAATTTGGTCACCTGTCAATTCCCACCCTCCAGCCAGCTCTCACCAAACAGACATCAACTACCAATCCAGGAAGTTAACGGGTAATGGTGTTTCTGTGCTTCCTCTGAGACATGTGAACCAGTCAACTACTGGCAGTGCTGCTCTTGCTGCATCACTGAGCAGCATAATGCTCTCAGAGGAAAGTGCTGTCCGTCCTCTTCTGCATACATGAGCTCATGTGATTGGCTAGTGTCACTGTGAGTGACAGGGTAGAGATGTCTCTCTTGGTTGGAAATGGAAATGAGCCAATTCTTGACCTTTGTAGTCACACATGGAGTACAAATGGAATGGATAGAGCTCGAGCTGAAGGTTTATGTGGACAGATGAATAACATCCTTATTGCGTTATTTCTTAGACAATAACATAGCACTATGATGTCAGTGTCACTGATGTTCTGAGCATGGTCCACTGATGTTCTGGACATGGTTCAATGAATGTCTAGTCGCCAGCAGTCCTATGGTGTTCCCTTTGTGTTGATGGACAGGTGAATAATAACAGTTAGTAATTGTAGTACATCTACAAAGTGACATATATAGGTTTACCTGATAAAATGCTCAATGAATTGATACAGGCTAGGTGAACCTAATAAAGTAGCCAGTCTTTTCACTGAAGTATGGTGGATTAAGTTGGTCAAATATGTTCCAAGTTTCATCCATCACCTCTAACAAATACCTGATTTATCCTCTAGAAAAGCTGGATAATTAGCTGATGAGGTGAATCAGGAGTGAATCAGGAAACATCATGCAGAACTGTGGCCCTGCAGCTCAAGATTTGAGTAAAACTGGTGTATGGTATGAGTGCGGATTGGAAACTCCCCCACATGGCATTAATGAGCCCCACCTGTCCTCTGCATTAAATACCACAGTGAAGTATGGGAAATGTCATGTGCAATTAAAAGTGCTGATACTAAACGGCAGAAATCAAATCAAGCCACTCAGTTCACTTGAAAGAAATGGGGGAAGCAGTGATGGGGCTCTCATTTTCAAATTTACTTACACTCACGTTTTCAGCTCTCTCTCTCTCTTGCGCTCTCTTTTTTGTCTATTTTTCATGTTTTTTTTGGACATGATGTTCACAATAGGTGCCAAAGTAGGACTGCTGTTTCTGGGTCAGACTGACTAGTCTGAGATTTTTGAAGAGGAGGAAATGTCTGGCATGTACCTCCTTCAGTCCCTGAACACTAATCAATTTACTACCAACCATTGTGTTTTACCAGCAGGGATCAGTGGCCATATTGGCGCAAGCCTGACAGTAATACTGCTCAGATGTTCTGTACAAAAGTAGTACTTCTGATAGCAGGAAGGCTCCCGAGAGAAAATATCATTCTTACTATACGGTCGAGTGCAGTGCACAGCCGCTATCCGTATCTGTAACTGTTTGGTCTCTCCAAATATCTGTATCTGAAACCTCACACCTTTTTGGTGTGTCCCACAGGATGCCATTTTTGATGCGAACCCCATGTTTCAACTTGAAGCCGTCCAAAATGTTAGGTTGTTTCTCGAGTATTCCATTGCACGAAATTCCTGAAACTATGAACAGTCAATAGTCTAATCATCTCCTGATCATGAATAGTAATAATACAGTCTAGAAAGGCTCATTTATTAATAACGATACATACACACATACGGAAACAGACAATTCTTGTTCAATTCATCCGCATTTGCTCACATTTTCTGATATGGAAAAAAAGAAACGGTGTGAGCAGTGTAGCCAATAATTCAAGTGAGACATGATGAAGAAATTTTAAAAAATTCTTATTTTTTTAAGTAGAGGTTATGCAATTTAGTAAGAAAATTTAAATATCTACTGCCGTCTACATCATTTCTTCCGCCTTTGCTTTCTTATCAGGTACATTATTATGATTTCCTCCACTGTTGCCATGATTATTGTTGTCGTCAGAAACTTTTGACTCTGAGCTGCCCTCTAGAGTACATATTGCTTAACATCTATACCAACATAAAAAGGACGCGTGGAACTATATCGGCTGGGACGGTTACATCGTTTGAAACAGACGTATTTATTTTCATATGTAAAGGGAACATAAATGAGCATCAAAACATCTATTCAGCTGGTGCTATGTGCTTAAGACAGAAAATGATAACACATTAGCTATAAATTCTGGCTAGGTCAACTTGGCTAGTTAGCTAACAATCCCAAGAATTGACCATTTGAGTATAAGTGATATTAACTTCTCTTAGAGCAAACACAAGAAATAAAAGAGTGCTCTTACTATTTGCTGCTGGAGAATTGAATAAATCTTTGTCGCGCGCTTATACAGTATGTACTTTATTATCTAAATTAGTTAAATCTGCTATGAATATTATATGGTGAATATTCAGTATATCATTTTCCTTCATTAACAATAGGCAGCAGTACGGTGGGCTGGTTGAACCATTTCACATTTGGTTCACATTTGGTCAGCAGGAAGCTTGTTGAATAAGCCAGGACTACAATTGGAGAGACTTGGGTGCAGCAGATTGAGCCAATATTAAAAGATTTTCCTCAGTGAGAGTCTTCATTGATGGAGTAATTAAAGACTGAGCAAAGATTCAGTCTCTACACGGACAATGAGCACTTAATCTGGTAAAATCGGAATAAAATGGAGCCCTTCTGTGTGTCTTTGCTTTGTCTTATTCACAGCTGGATTGTAACTAAGACACTCTTGTTGATTGGCATTTGTCGAATCAAAGCTCAATGCAGGATTTATTGCACAAGTTGCATTTGAAAACCATGACAAATGTTATTAGCTATTTTCTCTGAACTCCAAACAAGCACACCCTGATCTAGTGGTGAAAGACAAATTATAATCGTACATCATTCACACAGCCTGAAATGATATTTCACAATAAATTTGCTAACCTAATGAGCGTGTGACTGCACTTCACCTAAAATCCTGTTCCTCCTCCAGCTCTGGGCTTGTGCACTGGTCTATACATCCTAGTATATGTGCTGAGTGAGCAGTTCCTCTCACTGCAATCTCGCTAATTGGACCTCTCTCACTTTCACCTTTAAGACCTTAGTGTGCTCATACAGAGAGGCAAATAAGAGTGGAAAGGGGGGAAAACATAGGCCTAAAATAATGAGTTTCCTCAGAAACTCTGAAATGTAACAGAAAAGGATGACATTTCAGTTTGAACCTGGCTGACTTTTTAACAACGCACAGACAAAAGGAGGCCCGAATGCCGCGTTTCGCCCACCCATTACTCTCATATAATTTTCTGTATTAATTCCCATCTTTGATAATGACAGGGCCTCTCTAACCCACCTTGTCTCCCTAGAAAAGTACTCATAGTTCTTTGAAACAACTTTACAGAAAATAAAAAAGAGAGCGGAGAAGGAAAAAAATCCCCACTATTCAATCCATCCAAGACGTGTCAAGACCTCTTTTGAATGAATAATGGTGAGTGAGGGTAAATAAAGCAATATGACCAGAAGGACCAGGAATTCTGGCGGATGAGTGTCAGCGGCAGAGTAAAAAATGAAGCATTTACCTGTTCGTAATCTAATTTCATGATGGCTTTCTGTAGATATCGGACCCCGCCGTGAATAAGCTTTAGTGCTTCTGCTGCTGGTCCCCGGTGAGAAATCACCCTTCTCCACCAAGGCCGTCAGAGAGAGACACACACAGAGAGAGAGAGAGAGAGAGAAACCCTGGCATCAGATCAACAGCTGCCTCTCTGATATTTGGTTACTTATTCTCTCTGCCAAATATTTAGGCGATATTACATATCATTTTCATATGCATCTGTTCCTCCACTGCGATGTGGTTTAAGGGAGCACTGTGACAGGGGAGAATGGGATACAGAGAGATATATTGGGCAAGCATTGTATTAATATTCATGAGAATAAACAGTGACTGTTTAAAAAAATTCTGTGTTAAAGAGAAGAGAGCCAAACTCATTTTGAGCGTTCAGATGCAATATTTGGTCACTAAAGTCTATAATGAAAAAATATACAAAATAGATTCTGACTACTCGGATGCACAGCTTCCAAATGTGACAAAAGCTGTGAATCTAGATGGCAGTAGGTCTTTGTGTGAATTTGACATTCAGGTAGGATTTTGTATAAAATATAGGGAGGAGAAACTGATGGAGGGGGATAAAAAACAGAACTACAAGAGCAGATGTAGCTTTAGACTAATGCTAGACTTTTGATTATGTTAATACAACATGGTCACACCCTTGCAAATTTGAGAGGTATTTACAGATTTCTGTGGAATGATATGAATATTAATGCTAGGGTTCGGGGCAGGGTTAGCACTGTTCGTACTTACTGGTTTAAAATCAAAATGAAATCAGCATCTACTAATAATATGCTGTATATTTGCTCAATGTATAACTGGAAATTGTGTACTATTAGTGCACAGGTTCCCAAACTAGAGATTGTGACCCCATATGGTTAAATGGAGCCTTAAGAGAAATCCGTAATGACCTCATTGTTTCATTCATTTAGTTTTAGAAATTAATATTACAAACATTTCTCTAAATATGAATGCAGATTTCATGTGCTACTACTTTGAAATGGTACCAGCAGTCACACTGAAAACAAATGGCATTTAAATTAATTTTAGTCTTTAGACATGGTGAGCTAGGTGCAATAAAAATGCTCAAATTTCTCAGTCCCTCTTCCTCCACTAGTTCCTTGACTACATCAAGTGACTTTGACGTAGTTGAAAAGTTGCATAATTGAAAGGTTATGCAATAATGAACATGAAAATTATGCCAAAACATTTGTTGAAAATGGATTTACAAGTGTAATAGTAAATAATGAGGATAAACCAAAAAGGCTAAGGTTTGGGTTCACAGAAACTTCATCTTTTGGGTTGTTTTAAGCCTAAGAAGTTTTGCAACCCATTAGTGTGGCCTATAATTAACAAAATTATTCTGCACAAATTGTGATGAATTATGATGGAAAAAGTGATGGCTGTGTTATACTGTTTATTTCTCTGCCGTGGTTCGGGCTTGGTCTGAATACTTGAGTCGGCCCCCAGGACCGATTATGCATTTGTTTGGGGGGAGGGGCTTATAATAACAGGTTTGTGTTTGCATAGAAGTATTCCTTCTGAACTGTGGATGGATCGCTCCTTTTCCATATGTCACTTTTTTTGCACTGAGGTTTGCAAATTCTTTTCATCTGGAATCAATACGCTAGCAGTAAAGAACAGTGATTTTTGGATGTGTGGCATGACAATGTGTCAGAATACCTTCAATAAATGTGAAGTAATTTCAGTGCACCAGTCCTGTGAAGATCTGGTTTTATATATTATTAATAATAATAATAAGTACTTTTCCCCCGGCATCATACAAGCAGAAACAAGAAGTAATGTGACAAATTGAAGCAATCTCATTACTTGGCATACGGGCTTGAGCGTGGATAGCTTCCACACCTGATGTGGACTGCACCAGGGTTTAATTAAAACGAACCCCAGGCCAATGATTTCAAGAGGAACAGCAATCAGTTCTCTGGACTTGAAATCTACTAAGTCCTTCTGCTTTGAACACTTCTTATACTCTGATGAAACATTTCAATCCTGTTGGGAATGGTTTATTACAGGTTGACTCCACCCCCTCTACAGGTCATAAGGTCTAACTGAATATATGATGGAAATCATATGCTATGGCCTTAACATTCACCAAATCTCAACCCAATTAAACATCTATGAGAGATTTTGGAGCGATGTATTAGTTAGCGCTCTCTGTCACCTTCAACAAAACGCCAGCTGTGGGAATGTCTTTTGGGAGAGCAGTGTTCATTCCTTCAGTATAGTTCCAGGCTTGTAGAACCTATAAAGGTGCACTGAAGCTTCCTAATGAAGCATTCGAAGACTTTAATAAGACTCTCTTGTTCTTTTTTTCCTTTAATATGTCACCCTCTCTAGATGTTTCTGCTATCACTCTTTCTTTCATAATCCATTTATATTTACAATAAGCTTTGAACCTGAGAGGTGGCACTGGTGGGTACAGTTATGCATTAAACAACACCTTTCAAATGCTTGTTAAACAGTTAGCAACCACAACATAATACATACCCACTTAACAGGAAAAGCTCAACTAAAAGCACAAAACACCATTTCTACCTAGACAAAACACAACTCTAATAAGCAAGCAGTAAAAACACTCTAGCAATGCATGCCTACAAAAATTTCCAATAATGATTTTGCAACTCCATTCCATTGAAGAAGAAATGTAAATGGTAAGTTTACCTAAGATTGTAAATTTCTTTTAGGCGGAAATGGAATTTTCAATTTTCTTCTGTGTGCCATCTTCATTTACTCTGACCAAGTACATATAAACTGATTCTAACACCTCAGTAGATTCTACAGTAATCTCACAAGTGATACCTTCATTATGATATCAAAATAATACAAATAAACCATGTAGTTGCTGAGATATAGGCTACTCAATTCATTTTGGGTCTGTGATTTTTGACCATGGGCCTAAAAAAGAGGCCTGGGGTTAAAGGGTTAATTAAATAGATAAGTAATCCAATCCAATCATTCCTTTGGCCCAGATGACCAATTATCAGCCAGCCACAGTCGTAAGTCTGACTCTGTTGTGCAACAACCTCAGCATACCAAGCACACCAAATGTGTTGATTCATGGAAATGGTGGGTTGTTACAGCCCAAGCAAGGTCTCCAGTCTTGCACCCCATGACCTTTCACACTCACATTCACACCTTTGGGCAACTTAGAGTAACCAAACAACCTAATCTGTATGTTTTTGGACTGTTGGAGGAAACCAGTACCTTGAGGAAACCAACACATGTATAAGGAGAACATGCAAACTCCACACAGAAGGGCACCCTCAATCGACGAGGTTGTTGATCAGGAGTGTTGATCTAGAGTGCCGCTGTGAGGTAACTGTGCTAATCACTACACCACCACATTAAAGATTTTTTTAAATTAAAGATATTTTAAAAAGCTTTTTGTGAATCATCTGACATACAAGTCCTTATAGAAATGAAAAATTAAAATATATATATATATATATATATATATAGTACCAATAATAACACAGTTACCAATGGAAAAGTGTTAGAATGAGAATATTAATAGGAACTTTAGAGCAGGAACTGTTTCCTGAACCATGTTTCTGTAGAAAATTAATCAACATGTATTCTGACCAATCAGAACTGAGCATTCAACAGTGCTAGGATTATAATTTTTTATGATTAAGTATTATAATAGTTTGCCTGTATTGCATTCTGTGATATTGTTATCATGAAAACCTTAAAGACATATTAACACAAACAGAAAACAAATTCTTGTGGGTGGATATTCATTGAGAAAGTGAGAGAGAGAGGGAGAGAGCGACTCTAACAGAGACTGTCTTGCAGCATATCCAGGCTCAGGCCCTTCCCTGATGGATGGAATCCATAAATCCCACATTTGAAAAGAAGAAAGAGAAAATAAATATGGATTAGGGTGGATCACTCTATCCCTTCTCTCTTTTTCTCTTCCCCGTTTGTCACTTTTCTCTTTTTCCTCTTATACACAACAGATTAAATACACGGACAGATTAAAGAAGCCTTGAACTCTGAGCGTAGATAATTGATTTTTGTCGTAATTGAAGCGACGAAGGCTCATTTGAGAGCGGGACAGATTTACTGGCGGAATGCTGCTGCTGTTTTCTGGAAGCGCAAAATAAATCCCTCCAAGTCGAGCACTTCCGGGTCTCCAGAGAGGCGGCTGGAATCCACTTTAGAGCCTGACAATAACTGCTGTGTGAAGTTACGCAACTACAGAGACGCAGGATAGGATGCACACACAGTGAGCCACTAATAATCCAAGCAAGTAAAGAGGATTGATCCAATTTATTTTCGCTCTGATGAAGAGGGGAAAGATGAAAGTCGTTGAGAACAGAAAATAAATTTTATGTGTATGACAGAGGGAGAGAGAGAGCGAGAGAGAGAGGGAGGGGTTTTGCAAAGTGTCTTCTGTGATATATCATCTGTGATCTAAAATTTCAAAAGATCTCACAATAAAATAGTAGAATAACAAACAAACAACGGCCATGGGGTTAAATTTTGTTTCGTTTCGTAAGCATGAAGTCTTAAGAAATGCTACGACAGTGATTTCTATGATCGTAGTGTCATTTAATTTTTGCACATTTTCAACATTGAGTGTAAAAAAACATGCATTTAATCATTTATAAAACATTTTAACCAATTTCATAAACTCATTTTGTAGGTCATTTAACTAAAGTAAAAAATATCAGGTTTGAGTTTTTAGTGTAGAAATAGCAAATATGCAAAATGTTGTGTAATGGCATGAGGACATTTAGCACGTTTTAATGATTTTCTTAAAATGTATTTTTTTTTTATTAATAATTTACTTTCAGCCTATAATTTAAGTGTTTTTTTTTATTATTTAAGTGACCTCTTGAAGTCTTACAGTCAATATCATAATATCATTGAAAATAAAGGATTCTTGTTTTCTCATGATCTTTATGAAAATCAGATATTGATTGATCAACTTCCTGTTGAACATGTGACTTGTTAAAGATTCCAAATATTTCTAAGATGTAAAAGTGTTCAGGTAACAATATTGTCAGAACTAAAGTGTTTCAAGCTTGAGATACTAAATTCCTTCACACACTAATGCAAAAATATCCAGACTTTTAGTATTGTCATGATTTTATTTCAATGGAAAGTGTTGCTTGCCTTCAAAGTGCCTTTTACTTTACATACCTACATTACATGACCAAAAGGTTGTGGACCCCTGACCATCACACCCATATGTGGTTTTTCCCCAAACTGTTGCCACAAACTTGGAAGCACACAATTATATAAGATGTCTTTGGATGTTGTAGCATTACAGTTTCCCTTCACTGGAACTAAGAGGCCCAAACCTGTTCCAGCATGACAATGCCCCTGTGCACAAAACGAGCTCCATGAAAACGTGAAGTTTGGAGTGGAAGAAGTTCAGTTCAGTTCAGTTTATTTGTCATATGTATGCTATCACAGGGTCAACATTACCATGAAATGCATTGAACGAGAGTATAAACAAGAAACAAGTCTCAGCAATGGAGGCCTGCACAATTGAATAGAATATAAACTTAGAAGATAAAAAAATGGGGGTGTTAAAAAGTCATAATTAAGGTATGTAGTACAGACACCAGTATTACACATTAGAGAAAGTGACATGTGTAAATAACAATGGAATTCCATTTAACTCGAGTGTTCTGCACAGAGCCCTGACCTCAACCACACTGAACACCTTTGGGATGAACTGGAACATCGATTGTGCACCAGGCCTACTCACCCAACATCAGTGCCTGACTTCACTAATGCTCTTATGGCTGAATGAACTTAAATCCACACAGCCACTCTTCAAAATCTAGTCGAAAGCCTTCCCAGGAGAGTGGAGGTTATTAGAACAGGAAAGGATGACTAAATCTGCAATGGGATGTTCAACAGGCACTTATGGGTGTAATGGTCAGTTTTGGCTATATTGTGTATAGTGATTTTCCAACTACTGTAACTCAACAGGAACAGATCTACAGGAACAGTAGTTCAAATTATGAAATACATTTTGGAATAAAATCAAATTTACCAAGTTAGGTACCTCTTTCTCTGCCCAAGTCACAAGCATTATGTGCTCTTTTGCTACAAGTCCTCTCTGCAGTCCATCAGAAAGTATCACTCACCCAAACAAACGAACAAACACACACTTCTACTATACTGCTAGCTAGGAAAAAATATCCCTAACTGTTCCTCCATGTGTACACATCAATTATACCTACACACACACACACACACACACACACACTCACACAGACACATAGACATAGAAACACACACACACACACACACACACACACACACACACACACACACAAACCAGTCATCCATTTCACTGTCACATGACTT
>JAQQZU010000035.1:21234007-21246107 GCA_030068025.1 Parauchenoglanis punctatus | reverse complement strand
AATACAATCAATATATTTCTATCTTATAGGTAATAATAATAATAATAATAATAATAATAATAATAATAATAATAATAATAATACCAATAATAATAATAGTAAAGTCTGTGATTTTCGATAGTAGTAAACATTTATTTGGGACTTTTTATTGAAGTTGCCACTGAATTTTCTAATAAAGAAAAAAAAAGGATTTGACCAAATTAATAATAATAATAATTAAAAAAGTAAAAAAGTAAATTAGTCCAAAAATAACACAACGCATACCATTAAAGGTTACTAAGGATACGCTTTCGGAAAAAGGGGCACTAATAAGGACCCTTCCTCGTCGCTGTACTGGTATTCTTATCATTTCTATCATTCCATTCAGTTTGTGTCCTTAACGCGAAATTGTGGATGTATTGTAGGTATTGTAGCTTTAAATAAGATCTTTATCTTTCTAGGTAAAATATACATACTAAGGTACAAAAGGCAGCGACGAGCACTGGTGCAGTTTAGTATCAACAGAAACTGGTTCTCTTAATACGCAGAGACATTTATGGCACTCATTTCAGGGAGCTTGTGTTCAGTGTGCTGCTCCTCGCGCTGTAATGCTGATGGGAAACTCAGTTCAGTGTGGTGATTTTTCTCTCAGGTCCAACCCAATGGAAGGGAAGCTGATCTTCTGTAACGGTGTGGTGATGCACCGGCTGCAATGTGTGCGCGGTTTCGGCGAGTGGATCGACGCCATCGTGGAGTTCTCCTCCAACCTGCAGAGCATGAACGTGGATATCTCGGCCTTCTCCTGCATCGCCGCGCTCGCTATGGTTACAGGTGCGGGGATGTGCATCCAAAACCCTCACTCCTGTACAACTTTTGTTGCTTGTTAAGCTTGTACACGACACAGTGTAATGGGTTTACTTCAAATTTCAAGAGGATGTTTGATCACTGTTCGCAATAGCCTTTATTTATAGGTTTAGTTCATTTGTCAAAAGGGCCCTGGTTTCACCTTGTGGTTTCACAGTTTCACCTGTGTTCTTAGTATCCGCGTGGCTTCCCTCTGGGTTTCCTCCAACTTCCCCAAAACATGCATGGTGGAGGACTGTGATATGATAAATTGCCCCAAGGCGTCTGTCTGAATGTATGTGTGTGTATGCTGCCCTGCGATGGACTAGTATCCCGTCCAAGGTGTATCCTATTCCTGGCTCGCGCTCAGTAGTCCACCGCCAAATTAACTTACTGATGATCAGTACTGATGTTACTGATGATGAATGAAAGTATGAACCAATTTGCCACATCCAAACAAAATATCCTTTTGGATTCAATAATAATAATAATAATAATAATAATAAAATAATAATAATAATAATACACAGGAAAGAACGCACATGCGCACTAACTGCGCCCCAGACCCTAACCTTAAACCTTGTCAACTTTTTTTTTTGTATTGAGCGTGCAAATAATACAATTTCAATTATGAAGCTTTGTATATGTAGAGGTACCGACACATAACCTTTTAAGATAGTGTTGTGTTGTGTGTACAGTGCAAGCTTCATGCGCGCCTCTTAGCTAACCATTTCTCACGCGCTAATCTGTTTCCATTGCATGCGTTTGCAGAGAGACATGGGCTTAAGGAGCCGAAGAAAGTGGAGGAGCTCCAAAACAAGATAGTGAACTGTCTGAAGGACCAGGTGGCGTTTAACGGCGCTGCTCTTAACCGCCCGAACTACCTGTCCAAGCTGCTGGGGAAGCTGCCGGAGCTGCGCACTCTGTGCACACAGGGCCTCCAGCGCATCTTCTACCTGAAACTGGAAGACCTGGTGCCTCCACCCGCAATAATCGACAAACTGTTCCTCGACACGCTGCCCTTTTAAAAAAAACAAGTGCAAAGAAAGAAAGAGACTTTTTTTTTCTCAAAAAGACCTCAACGAACTTCCATAGACTCCTTTTAAGAGTCAGAAAGCTACTGAAGTTTTTATTATTATTATTATTATTATTATTATTATTATTATTATTATTATTTCACGATTCAAGGACATTGACAGTCCATGGTTGGGATTCAGAAGGCACACACACACACACACACACACACACACACACACACACACACACACACACACACACACAGTTATGCATTTTCATTTCATCCATCAGTTCTGAATTTACTCTTGGACTGCTGTTAACAAAATAAACCTCCGAAAAATAACTCTGTTCATTGACTCCAAAACATTATTAAATCATTGGAAAACGCACATTAAATGTATTATAATATTATATTACATACACGATAGATTTACGTCATCGAAGTGTATAAAGAGGACACGTTTCTTTCTTACTTCTTTCTTTCTTTTCCTTCCTTTCTTTTTTTTTTTTTTATAACTTGTGCCTGTGTATTTCTGTCAGGATCACAGAGGAGGCCACGCATGTTGTAGAAGACTATAGGCACTTGCTATCGAGGTGATGCTGTCTATATAAAACATGATTATTAATATTATTCCGGACACTATGTAGTCTGCTAGATTTTATATAAAAAATAAAAAGAAAGAAAGAGAGAGAAAATTCGTAGAACTGGGACAACTTTTATGTATAGAACATGAGGACGAGGAGAAAAATAATATTTAATCTGTATATAGGTGAAGAAAAAAATCAGAAAGGACCCATGGTGTTTGTAAGACTGTCAGCCATTCCTTGTTTGTATGTGTTGTATGTATTGTTGCTGTTTAATATAAATGTTTCTATATTTATGATTTTCTGTTGCCCAGAGCTTAGAAGCATGGTGTAGTTTGGATGATTTCAGAAACATTCACACTGTCCTTGTTTTCTTTGTTTTTCTTTTATGTCAGATACGGTTATGATTTCGTTTTCCATTTGAAAAGTTACGTCATATGTATATGTACATATATACATAGCCTATATATATTCATATAGGTGTGTGCAGAGCATCACTGCCCTTTTCTATGGTGTAATTTCAATCCCAATCCGAATAAAACTCAACGCGGAAAGGAATATTTAATGTTTACAAATAAACTTTTAAACATTTCTTTTCTTTTTTTCCAGGCACAGTTTTTCTCAATCGCTTGAAGAAAACCCCAGCGATTATTCATGCTTAAATAGTTCCAGTTATTTAAAAAAGGTTTTCATATTAGAAGTACAATGATCAGGTTAACCTTAAGCAAATCAGATCACAGGACAGTTATCTAATCAAACGGACATGAATGTAATTGTGCTTTAGTGCAACACGGATAGTCGAGGCTGATCTTGAATGAAATGCAATTATTTTTTGACATTTAGGCCTTAGATATCATTCGTTTTATAGTCGATTAATCAGAAACAAAGCTGCAATTAGTAATTTATGGCAGAGCTCGTATTACCACAATAACTTTGTTTTGGATTCTTGAGAAAAATTGATGTGATTGTAAAAAGCCTTCTTATATAGAAGACCTACTTATTTAGGCTAATTTTATTTAATGTCTTTACTCATGTACCAACACATACTAAAACTTATAAAGTTATTTAAAGTTCCAATTAAGCTTCCGAATCATAGCATTAGTTTATCATTTTAATCATTTTGATTAGTTTATTTTTCTCAGAGTGAAATCAGCCAGCAAAATAAAACTCGACAGTGTGAAGCATAATAATCAATAAAACACCCGTCAATTGGAATACAATAGTTCTTTTCACTTATTCAGGGTTTCTTGGGAATATTAAAGGACAGAGACAATAATCAAGTAAAAAATAAACCACAGAGATCAAAACTCTGATCTCAAGGTTCAAAACAAAGGTTCAGTGATAGTTTTTATTATTGTGGACTAGAAAAATGAGTTAAAGTCATTCAGTGGACACCTTTTTTTCTCTTAAAAAATTAAGAAAATCAATTAGAAAATTAAAGTCTCCACCATGATAACGAGGATACGCAGCATTCTTGTAAAAAAAACACGATGCACAAAAAGATGAAGTTTTCTGCAAATCCATCTTTAGTGACATTTTACCACAACAGCTTAATGGTCGGGAATAAATGAATATTACATATACCGCCAGAGAGATTTGAAATTTCCCCCAATTTAAACGATAAACTGAGCATTGACGTAAATACAAAATGAAAAGGCTGCAGATGTGAATCTTTACTGATGTAAAGTGACAATTCAAGCGAAATATCCTCCCTTATTTCTCTTCAAATGTTAAAATAACCTACAAATAATTGAAATACAACTCATGAGCTTCTCATCTTCCAGAATTCCCATCTCCTAAAACATTACATTATGTCTGTTCAATTAAATAGGGAGCTCAACTAAAGTTCCCTCTTCTTTTTTTTTTTTTTTGGTAATAATGCATTAATTCTTTGAATACCCTTTTAAAATGCGATTGTTGATTCAGATGCTCCTGGTGCTTAGAAATTTCTGCACAATATAGTTCTATTTTTTGTTATTAAATCCCCAAAGATGCCGTCTTATGTCCAGGAAGCAAAATCTAATTCAGCTTTAATTTGAAATACATAAAATGCATAAATATGAGCCATTTAGTCGAGGACATATCTGCATTTTATTTTATTATTATAATCATTAGGAAATTCGTTATTAAAAGAGGATTTTTAAATCTTTTTATATAAACGACATCAATTGTATTACATTTGATTTAAAAAAAATGCTGATTTGCTTGCTGTCTGTAACCTTATTCCGAGATAAAGCTTTTGTCTGACATCTTTTAACACCACATCGTTGTTGTTTGTATATCTGAGATTTGCCATCTCTGAATAATTAATTAAAATCTCAGAAGCGAGACTTAAAGCAAAGATCCCAATTGCACGGCAGTCGGATTAAATACTTGTGTGTTTTTGTCATTTTCTAATAATTCATAAAAGTCTCTTTATTAGTCTGGTACTAGCCTATTATACTCATTAATCTCTAATACTCATCCCTGACAACAGAATTGTTCTAACACAGTCAACACCTGGCATTAAAACAGAGGCTTGGTAACTAAAAAGAATAACTGCAGAATAATATTGTGCGTTAGGAAAATCCACAGCCTTAATTAACAACTATTGCTGAATTTATTCTGTGTAAAGTTAATAAAAAAATTCATTCCCTTTCAAAAGCATTGGGATACGGATTAACAGTGTGAATTCAAGATTGTCGGTGTGATTTCAACATTTGGGAAAATTTTCTCTGCATTAACATTATCTCGGAAAACCTTTTCTTAATCCGGTGGCGCACGAGCGGGGAGTGTTCCAGCCGCACAGCTCCACCCTGAGCTCGGAGTTTCACCTAGGTTTCCGACATGCCTGTAGCTGAACTGGTGTCTCTAAATTGCCCCTGGGTGTGAATGAGCGTGTGAATATATGTGTGCATGCATGGTGCCATGACGGACTGGCGTTACATCCAGGGTCCATTCCCGGCGCGCGCACAGTGTTCCTGGGATAGTCTCTGGGTCCGACGCCACCTTGACCAGGAAAAAGTGTTGACTGAAAAAGAATGAAGGCATTAATCAGGAATTCCTGGTTGCCAGATTGGGTAAGAATGAAGAAAATGGGTTTATGAAAAAATGATGACTCTTTGGAAGCACTGACTTGTATTTCTATAACGCGCACGCACGCACGCACACACACATACATACACAGACACACACACACACACACACACACACACACACACACTGACATTTATTTATCATCATGTACTTATTAATTCCCAGTCAAACTGTCACTTAACATCCAGGTCCACTTGTTTAAGTGCTGTAAGTGTTTAGTCCCTCCCTGTTTTTTTTTTATCAGTTTATCCTACAGCTAATGTCCTACTATTCAATATCATATAAAGGGCACAAAAGTGTTCGTTTCCTTGTCACTAGGATGGAACCCTGTATCTATAATATGTGTCTTTCACCTGGAAATGTGAATATGGTGTAACTTTAAGATACATAATTGGACCATAGTTACCTTTTAGATTAAAGCTTTGAAGGTACACTATAAGTACTTTTATAAGTAAAAGATGCATACATGGCCTGAAGGTCAAAAAAGGTGTGTGGCTGAGCATAGAATCACAGCAACAAGAAATAGTACAATTCTGAGAGTGTGCAATCATGCAGTGGTTTCCTATGGGACATACTGTATGTTAGCTGCAGAAACCATGCACTTACATGGTGAGTATTGAATCATTTGAGATCCAGCACAACATCCTTTTCTTCCCCTCTTTCAACGTATCTCTATTTTTCCCCTCAGCAATGTCATGGGCTTCTCTTCACGTGATGTTCTCACAAAGCAGAGACCTGTCTGAATAATTAGATCATTGGCAGAAAAAAAGAGAAACGAGACTAATTCCAAGTCAAATTAAGATTGCGCTCAAAAGCGCTTTGCTGACATTTAGCAGATCTGTGTGTGAGGGGGGGAGAGATGCTTTCACTCTGTGTTGACTGAAGTAATCGGTTTGGTTAGTGAAAGCCTAATCTGTGCACAATGGGGGTGAAAAAAAAGAGGACATGTAGACTTGTGAGAATTACACATGTTAAGGGATTTTCAGTCAAGCTTTTAGAAGTTTAAAATAAGGAGACGTAGCCTTTTTACACTGCCTTCATCCACACTGACAGATTATGGAGGGAAATGAGGAAATATCATGTGCTCTCATGCTCCCGTTCCTCGCCTGGTTCTGCAGATAAAGAGAAAGATGACACCAGAGACATAGAAATAACACATGCTCAGCCCTGCATGCAGCGCTAAAGCAGATCCCACAGCCGCTCTTTCTTAAGTGCACCGACAGGTAGCCGGAGAGCTGCGAAATTATAATGCAGCAGGCCACTTTAAGAGCCAGCAGAAAGCCCAAGAGGCCTAGTTTTAGTACTAAGAGGTCTAAAGCACTGTCATTAAATGGTACAGCAATACTTTGTGGAACTTAGTGTGCCCTCTGAGTGAGTAGGGGTCACCAGATAGGTCACGCCAGAGTGATGTCCAGCACTTGTTAAAGTGGCCCAATTCAGCAGAAAATGTGTGATGCAATCAGAAGAAGGGTTCAGCTGGGCACATCATGGCACTGTGACGAAGGAGCAAAGAACTCAATGCAACACTTCCATATTTTCTTACATAACTGTTTTATGTAAGGTACTGATGTTTATTTTCTGTCAACAAAACAATATGAAGATAACTGGCACAAGTGTTCACTAATATAAGATATTCAGAGCAGTTAGGCTACACATACCAAACTGTAATTAAAAAGTAATATAAATCAAACATCAACACTGTATTGTGTGCAAAATGATAAAAAGGATTCTGCTAAAAGGAAATCCTGTATCACTTTATTAATATTGCAAAAGCTTGAGACGTGACTGCTATCAATCAACTGATCATCTAATTCTGAACACTATAACTACAGTTTATTAATGTTCATCTTTAGCAGATAATCTAAACATATTTCAGAGACTTTTAACTAGTCCCTTTTGCTTTCAATGTTTTCAGATGCTCTGGTTTATAATGTTTACTATAACAATTTGAAATCCATCCACATGGGTTCTATTAATACACTTTATGATATCATATGTAACATGTTGTTAGAATCAAATAACAGGCTGCTTCATGATGGCTGTATAGCGTCGACCCTGGACTATCCAAACTGGTACTGAAGATCTTTAGAAAGTTTCTAAAAAGTCCATGCATCAAGAATTTTCTTGATATTTCTGGGTTTGCTGAAAAAAGAAAGAAAATGACATTCCTTTAGACCCGACCTTCATCCTAGAGTACCCCATGTCATGCACATTTTTGTGTTTTCTTGCTCTAACATGCTCACTTCAGTTCAGGAAGTGTTGTTAGTTGCTGATTCATTTATCCGGGTGTGCTGGGAACATGGAAAACACTGAAATGTGCAGGAAAGGGGCTTCTCCAGGACTAGGGATAGAAACCTGTGCTTTAGACAACTGGCTGGTTTCAGACCTGGCCTATACTATACTATCTATTATGTATATACTACTATATACACTAATGCTGTGAATATTATTATAAAACTTTGGAGTTAAAGAATAAATTTTGAGATTTGCAAAAAGGACAGTTGTAGCAATAAATAGAAGACGCAAGTGGAAGCTAAGATTAAGCAACAATCTCCATACACTAAGATAATCAGCTATTTTATCATATCGTGATATGATGTTTAAGATGAAAGTAAGAGCAGGTAATGTAATTCAAGGATATGCAACTCATACTCACAAAGTGAGGGATTTCTCAACACTAGAATAGTTAAATAATTAAAAATGGCTAAACTAATATTAGAAATGTACACATAGTACAAATACTAAAATAGCAAATAACCTTTCAAAGTTGTAGTTATGAATGAATAAATCCTTAAACTTAAATCTTTATGGAACGTATTAACTGCTGGCTCTGAGATCCTAATGAGACTCAGGCTCGGTGCACTTGGAGGGTAAAGCCATTAAGCCTAAAGATAAAAAACTCAAAGGTGGTTCTAGTATTAACAATAAAACAAAGATATGGTGTGCTAAAAGTGTCTAATTAGAGTAAGTAAAGGTTTTGGCCCCAAATTAGATTAGATTAGATTAGATTAGATTAGATTAGATTAGATTAGATTAGATCTAGAATGTTTCATATAAAATAAAGTAATTTCTAACATTTGTCAAATTACTAAACATTTCTCCATTCATTTATACCTATTGCTTGGTTTGGTTTCATTTAAAATGAGGTCATTTAAACAAAAGAAATGTCTTCAAAATTTATTAGGAACACTGCTACACCTGCTCATTCATCAACAAATCAAGTGGTAATGCATAAGATCATACAGATACAGGTGAAGAGGTTGAGTTAATGAGCAGAATGGGTGATCAGATTGGCCTCGACTGTGGCATGGTTGTCGCTGACGGACAGGCTGGTTTGAGTATTTTAGAAACTGAAGCTGATTTCCTGTGAATTTCACACACATCTCTTTAGAGTTTACAAAAACTGGTGTGAAAAAGAAAAAGTTCTGTTGGTGGAAATGCCTTGGAAATGAGAGAAGTCAGAGGACAATGACCAGACTGGTTTGAGCTGACACGAAGGCTATGATAACTCAAATAACCACCCTTTTCATCCATGGTGTGCTGAAAAACATCTCAGAATGCACAAGAAGACAAATCTTAATGAGTGTTGGCTACAACAATAGAAGACCACAAGAGAGTCTAGGAATCTGAGGCTAATTTAATTCTTGTTTGGATTAATTTCTTGGTAACGTCCCTATTAATACCAAGCACCTGTTAAGATTTTTTTTAGCATTATTAAAATTTGACTCTTACTGTAACCAAACAGTGCAAACACCAGAATACTGGGGTATTCTGGTGTTGCCATTGGTTGTACTTTTTTGCGTTGAGACAGTATATTGGGAATGCAGTTACTCTGTTAAATCATTATTATTTATTATTAGTCTTCCAGTTCATCTTCTATTAGGATGAAGTTGAAATGAATGAGAATATAGGAACAGAAAATAAAGCTGTTAACACTGCGAGGCTGTTAATGACCACTGTATTCAAAATGTATATGTGATTAATGTCTATGAATTAATGTCATATATTATCTGTATCCATACTGTAGGTTTAGATCATTTAAAAATGTTTTCTGAAGTCATCATCAAATAGAATTCAATGCAGTTCCTTGTTATAAGGAAAAAAAGACAACTATGTTCTCCAAACACATACACACACACACACACACCTCTTCTGTTGCTTTATTTGACTCTATCCTTCATAGCACTAAACAGGCGATCAATCCGGCAGCCATGTATGGAGAATGAGCAGGAGCGACAGGCTGTGAATGATGGCGCTGCATGTGGAAATCAAACCTCCGTGTCCTGCTCTGATGGCCATTAGCAGGAGGGACAGCTCCAGAGCACGGAGCTGATCATTTCACCATCTCCCCTGGAAAGACATTGACTAAGCCAAAGGAATCAGTCAGTGCCACTCATAAATATTTACTCTGTAATGACAACAATGCAAGCTCTGGCTCACCCTGTTGCTTGCAAATGATTCCTGACGGATGTTGTCACATTATCATTTTAGGAGTGGTCAGCAACAACGGACTATACAATTCATTAACACATACACACATACACACACACACACACACACACACACACACACACACACACACACACACACACTAACACACTAACAAACACTGAGATATATACATTTGACTGTGAGGGACAGGGGCAGTTATGGAGATTATGGCTATATCTTATTATATCCCAAAATGTTCTAGAAAATGCCAGTTTTTTGGAGATATTCCTTATTCCTTTTTGGGTCACATTATGAACATGAATAGTATGATGAATGATAGAATGAATATTATGATGAAGAGAATGATGGACCTATATGGTTTTTCAAATCCGTAAATATAATAATAAATAATTTTAAATAATTTTAAAAGAACTGTTGTCCATGCATTTCATTTCACAGATATATGCTTCCAAAACTGGCCGTTCCATCAGCCCCAGGTGAGTTTTTCCATCTTTTTCTTGTATAAGTTGTCATTGGAATTTCTCTTTTCTATCTACCTGTAACGTTTTTTAACCGAAAAGGGAATTCAATAGAATAATCTATTAATGCTGTGTGCTTTGAGATTCTATTGATGCCATGTTGGAAATAATGGATATTTCTCATTGATGTTACTGTCACTGGTGTAATGGCCTGTGCTTGTGACAACAGTGACAATTACTAGAATAACTCCGGTGACTCAAAGTAATGGCACCACATTAAAGAAAATAAATATTGACAATTAAAACATGATTTTTTTAAATTACAGTCACAATTTACCACAAAAAAAAAAGAATTTGAAAAAGTAATTCAAAATTGTAACATTTTTCTGAGCAAAAAAACCCAAATCACAACAGTTTGAGAATAACCCTTATACAGTATTATGTGTTGAACTGAATAAATTAAAAGTAATTCTACAAATTTCTACTCTATTTAAAAGAGAGTCACTAAACTGTGTTTCTGAGTCTTTTGACTGAAGTGACCGAATCTTCAAAAAACATATTTAACTTAGCGTTTCATTCCAAATATGTATATTTCATGATATATCATAAGTGTTTACTCATTCGCTCGTTCATCTTTAGTAACCACTTTATCTTGTTCTGGGTCATGATGGATCCGGAGCCTATCCCAGGAACACTGGGTGTAAAGTGGGAACACACCCCAAATGGGACACCAGTTCATCGCAGGCCACCTTCACATACTCATTCACACCAAGGGGCAATTTTGTGTATTTAATAATGTTTATGGGAGTTAGGGGAAGCTGAAGGAATCCCGTTCTGACACATGGAGAACATGTGAAATTCCACAGAAGTAGTAATATATCAGGATCGAGTCCAAGAGCTGTGAGATGACCATGCTATCTGCTATGCTGCCTTTGCTTGCACTTTAAGGAACAGAAATATTCATGTACAACATGTTTATTTCTTGTTTCTGACAAGTTTAAAATATTCAACTGTAATTTTCCTCAAACAATGTAATTAAAGATAAGATATTTTTTGAGGGAAAACCAGAGGTTAAATGTGGTATGTGAATGGCAAACCAGCTGGCATTCAAGTATTATGATTTGATGGAACTGTAAATTATAGCACGGTGAAATTAATAATGATGACGTTATGCACATTCTCACAACTTTAGAGACATACTTTCATTTTAAAGTTTTAAAAATGTATTTCTGTATAACAACTGCCTTCACTTTTATAGTTATACTTTAATAATAGTTTAAAGAATTTACTGCATTATGTCTCTTTGCTATAAATGAAAAAAGCAGGAATACTGAAAAGCCGAATTTACATGAATTTTAATTCAATTTAATTTACTACGACAACATTTAAATTTAATAAATAAAAATTCAAGGGCACTTTAACGACTTCAATTTTCATTTTGCTAAAAAGCTAAAGTGGATCTTTTCATCCAACTGAATTGCAGAACGCTAAGGAGAGAGAGAGAGAGAGAGAGAGAGATGAAAATAGTCCTGAGTGGTAGGATAACCTGCTTAAAAAGGCCATTACTTTTGCAATTTTTAAATGGTACATTAGGAGCTATGAGGTGAAGCTCATTCACACACACACACACACACACACACACACACACACACACACACACACACACAAACACACACACACACACACACACA